>UESW01004555.1:689106-746208 GCA_900491605.1 Calamus simplicifolius | reverse complement strand
ATTGCTATCCTACTATTATAGTGAAAAAGCTCATCTTTTATCATACTTTCTTATGTAGTGGTGGCCTCGCGGATCTTAGCAGCTCTATAAAGATCCATCACGTTGATGTCGAGCCAAAAATTGGAGAAGATAAGATTTATTTCATCAATTTTGTCTTAACTAATTGAGCTACCGAGTTTTTCCTTCTCCCTTCTTCAATTTATGAATTTGATAAGTTGATGATTGTAAATATCCTTTAATAGCGTCACTAGTTATCAATGCGTGACCTAGTGTCCTCGATCAAGTCCAATTTGATCAAGGAAAGGCGGAGATGTTTATGAAAGGAGATTATGTGTAGGTCCTCAATATTTTATGTATAAATAAAGTAGAAAAGTGATTTTGATCTGGCTAATTATTTAAAGTGAATCTATTTATAGTTTAAGTACGATATTATTGGTCCTTAAAGTTTATTTTTTTTAAAAAAAATTATCATTATTTTGCATGATAGCATTACATTGAACAAAACTAAACTGTTTGTTGTTTAAATATCAAAATCTATGTGACCCCTAAATTGGATAAGCAATATTTAAATAGAGATGTCAAAGAGAACGCATGCTATGCATCTTTGCATAAGCTTCTATTTATAAATTAAAAAACGATTGTGGGCTTGATAATATATATATCTATATATATATGTATATGTATATGTATAAAGTTTAAGCTTTGGTTTGTCGGTAGGAATATGTTATATGTATTGCAATTATGTTCTATATGCAGTAAGGTTTGAAAATCTTGAAGGAAAACTTTGCTATGTACACGATGCAAAAATACGTATTGCATGTGATGATTGAGCAATGACTGCACGTGCTATGAAAAAGGATAAGAATACTCTTAATGCATGCATAGTCAATCGCCGGACTTGGTGCGCAAAAACATTTTCAATGTTGAATTATTGCATAAGAATTCGGTCGAGCTATCATTGGGATTAGTCAACCCAAATTTAGCCCAAACTTATTCAAAATATGGCCCGGGCCTAGGTGTTTTGGATCAGCTTCGCTTTGTTTTGGCCCTTTACGAATTCCTTTTGCGGGTGTTCAATCAGGAAAACCAGTTAGGGTTTCCTTAGTGTAGGGTTCGAGTCCCCAGTCTCCTCTCCTCCCGTTACCCCCCTCTCGCTCTTCTTATTCTAGCAATTCGAAGAAGCCATGCGTCTCACTCTCGAGTTTGGGTTATCTCTCTCGCTTTCCCTCTTTTATTCCGTGCTATTCCAATTGCTATCCTGCTATTATAGTGAAAAAACTCATCTTTCATCATACTTTATTATGTGGTGGTGGCCTCACGGATCTTAGCAACTCTGTAAAGATCGATCACGTCGATGTCGAGCCAAAAACTGGAGAAGATAAGGTTTATTTCATCAATTTTCTCTTAACTAATCGAGCTACCGAGTTTTTCCTTCTCCCTTCTTCAATTTATGAATTTGATAAGTTGATGATTGTAAATATCCTTTAATTGCGTCGCCAGTTATCAATGCATGACCTATTGTCCTGGATCAAGTCCAATTTGATCAAGGAAAGGCCGGAGATGTTTATGAAAGGAGATTCTGTGAAGGTCCTCGATCTTTTATGTATAAATAATGTAGAAAAAGCTGATTTTGATCTGGCTAATTATTTAAAGTGAATCTAATAATAGTTTATGTACGATACTATTGGTCCTTAAAGTTTCTTTTTTGAAAAAAAATTATCATTGTTTTGCATGATAACATTACATTGAACAAAACTAAACTGTGTTTGTTGTTTAAATATCAAAAATCTATGTGACCCCTAAATATGATAAGCAACATTTAAATAGAGATGTCTAAGAGAACGCATGCTATGCATTTTTCACAAGCTTCTATTTATAAATTAAAAAAATTGTAGGCTTGATATATATAATATGAATGTATGTATGTTTGTATATGTATATGTATAAAGTTTAAGCTTTGGTTTGCCGTTAGGAATATGTTATATGTATTGCAATTATATTCTATATGCAGTAAGGTTTGAAAATCTTGAAGGAAAACTTCGCACTGTGCATGATGCAAAAATACGTGTATTGCACGTGATGATTGAGCGTATGACTTCACGTGCTATGAAAAAGGATAAGAATACTCTTAATACATGCATAGTCAATCATCGGACTTGGTGCGCAAAAACTTTTTCAATGTTGAATTATTGCATAAGAATTTGGCCGAGCTGCTGGTGGGATTAGTCAACCCAAATTTAGCCCAAACTTATTCAAAATATGGCCCGGGCCTGTGTTTTTGGATCAATTTCTCTTTGTTTTCATCCTTTACGAATTCCTTTCGCGGGTCTTTAACCCGGAAAATCAGCTAGGGTTTCCTTAGTGTAGGGTTCGAGTCCCCAGTCTCTCTCTCTTCCTGTTACCCTCCTCTCGCTCTTCTTGTTCTAGCAATTCAAAGAAGCCATGTGTCTCACTCTCGAGTTTGGGTTATCTCTCTCGCTTTCCCACTTTTTATTCCTTGCTATTACAATTGCTATCCTGCTATTATAGTGAAAAACTCATCTTTCATCGTACTTTCTTATGTAGTGGTGGCCTCACGAATCTTAGCAACTCTGTCAAGATCCATCACGTCGATGTCGAGCCAAAAACTGGAGAAGATAAGGTTTATTTCATCAATTTTGTCTTAACTAATCGAGCTACCGAGTTTTTCCTTCTCTCTTCTTCAATTTATGAATTTGATAAGTTGATGATTGTAAATATCTTTTTAATTGTGTCGCCAGTTATCAATGCGTGACCTATTTTCCAGGATCAAGTCCAATTTGATCAAGGAAAGACCGGAGATGTTTATGAAAGGAGATTCTGTGTAGGTCCTCGATCTTTTATGTATAAATAAAGTAGAAAAAGCTGATTTTGATCTGGCTATTGTTTAAAGTGAATCTAATTAATAGTTTATGTACGGTACTATTGGTCCTTAAAGTTTTCTTTTTTTAAAAAAAATTATCATTATTTTGCATGATAGCATTACATTGAACAAAACTAAACTGTGTTTGTTGTTTAAATATCAAAAATCTGTGTGACCCATAAATTGGATAAGCAACATTTAAATAGAGATATCAAAGAGAACGCATGCTATGCATCTTTGCACAAGCTTCTATTTATAAATTAAAAAAATGATTGTGGGCTTGATATATATATATATATATATATATATATATATATATATATATATATATATATATATATATATATATATATATATATGTATATGTATATGTATAAAGTTTAAGCTTTGGTTTGTCGGTAGGAATATGTTATATGTATTGCAATTATGTTCTATATGCAGTAAGGTTTGAAAATCTTGAAGGAAAACTTTGCTATGTACACGATGCAAAAATACGTGTATTGCATGTGATGATTGAGCATATGACTGCACGTGCTATGAAAAAGGATAAGAATACTCTTAATGCATGCATAGTCAATCGCCGGACTTGGTGCGCAAAAACATTTTCAATGTTGAATTATTGCATAAGAATTCGGCCGAGCTATCATTGGGATTAGTCAACCCAAATTTAGCCCAAACTTATTCAAAATATGGCCCGGGCCTGGGTATTTTTGGATCAGCTTCGCTTTGTTTTCGCCCTTTACGGATTCCTTTCGCGGGTCTTCAACCAGGAAAATCAGCTAGGGTTTCCTTAGTGTAGGGTTCGAGTCCCCAGTCTCCTCTCTCTTCCCGTTACCCTCCTCTCGCTATTCTTATTCTAGCAATTCGAAGAAGCATGCATCTCACTCTCGAATTTGGGTTATCTCTTCGCTTTCCCTCTTTTTATTCTGTGCTATTCCAATTGCTATCTTGCTATTATAGTGAAAAAAACTCATCTTTCATCGTACTTTCTTATGTAGTGGTGGCCTCGCGGATCTTAGCAACTCTGTAAAGATTCATCACGTCGATGTCGAGCCAAAAATTGGAGAAGATAAGGTTTATTTCATCAATTTTATCTTAACTAATCGAGCTGTCGAGTTTTTCCTTCTCCCTTCTTCAATTTATGAATTTGATAAGTTGATGTTTGTAAATATCCTTTTAATTGCATCGCCAGTTATCAATGCGTGACCTATTGTCCTGGATCAAGTCCAATTTGATCAAGGAAAGGCCGAAGATGTTTATGAAAGGAGATTCTGTGTAGGTCCTCGATCTTTTATGTATAAATAAAGTAGAAAAAGCTGATTTTGATCTGACTAATTGTTTAAAGTGAATCTAATTAAAAGTTTATGTACGTTACTATTGGTCCTTAAAGCTTTCTTTTTAAAAAAAATTATTATTATTTTGCATGATAGCTTTACATTGAACAAAGCTAAACTGTGTTTGTTGTTTAAATATCAAAAATCTATGTGATCCCTAAATTGGATAAGCAACATTTAAATAGAGATGTCAAAGAGAACTCATGCTATGCATCTTTGCACAAGCTTCTATTTATAAATTAAAAAATGATTGTGGGCTTGATATATATATATATGTATGTATGTATGTATGTATATGTATATGTATAAAGTTTAAGCTTTGGTTTGTCGGTAGGAATATGTTATATGTATTGCAATTATGTTCTATATGCAGTAAGGTTTGAAAATCTTGAAGGAAAACTTTGCACTGTGCACGATGCAAAAATACATGTATTGCACGTGATGATTGAGCGTATGACTACACATGCTATGAAAAAGGATAAGAATACTCTTAATGCATGCATAGTCAATCATCGGACTTGGTGCGCAAAAACTTTTTCAATGTTGAATTATTGCATAAGAATTCGGCCAAGCTATCGTGGGATTTGTCAACCCAAATCTAGCCCAAACTTATTCAAAATATGGCCCGGGCCTGTGTGTTTTTGGATCAGTTTCGCTTTATTTTCGCCCTTTACAGATTCCTGTCGCGGGTCTTCAACCAGGAAAACCAGCTAGGGTTTCCTTAGTGTAGGATTCGAGTCCCCAGTCTCCTTTCTCTTCCCATTACCCTCCTCTCGCTCTTTTGTTCTAGCAATTCGAAGAAGCCATGCGTCTCACTCTCGAGTTTGGGTTATCTCTCTCGCTTTCCCTCTTTTTATTCCGTGCTATTCCAATTACTATCCTGCTATTATAGTGAAAAAACTCATCTTTCATCATACTTTCTTATATAGTGGTAACCTCGCGGATCTTAGCAACTCTGTAAAGATCTATCACGTCGATGTCGAGCCAAAAACTGGAGAAGATAAGGTTTATTTCATCAATTTTGTCATAACTAATCGAGCTACCGAGTTTTTCCTTCTCCCTTCTTCAATTTATAAATTTGATAAGTTGATGATTGTAAATATCCTTTTAATTGCGTCGCCTGTTATCAATGCATTACCTATTGTCCTGGATCAAGTCCAGTTTGATCAAGGAAAGGCCGGAGATGTTTATGAAAGGAGATTCTGTGTAGGTCCTTGATCTTTTATGTATAAATAAAGTAGAAAAAGCTGATTTTGATCTGGCTAATTATTTAAAGTGAATCTAATTAATAGTTTATGTACGGTACTATTGGTCCTTAAAGCTTTCTTTTTTTAAAAAAAATTCTCATTATTTTGCATGATAGCATTACATTGAACAAAACTAAACTATGATTATTGTTTAAATATCAAAAATCTATGTGACCCCTAAATTGGATAAGCAACATTTAAATAGAGATGTCAAAGAGAACGCATGCTATGCATCTTTGCACAAGCTTCTATTTATAAATTAAAAAAATGATTGTGGGCTTGATATATATATATATATGTATGTATGTATGTATGTATGTATGTATATGTATATGTATAAAGTTTAAGCTTTGGTTTGCCCGTAGGAATATGTTATATGTATTGCAATTATGTTCTATATGCAGTAAGGTTTGAAAATCTTGAAGGAAAACTTTGCACTGTGCATGATGCAAAACTAGGTGTATTGTACGTGATGATTGAGCGTATGACTGCACGAGCTATGAAAAAGGATAAGAATACTCTTAATGCATGCATAGTCAATCATCGGACTTGGTGCGCAAAAACTTTTTCAATGTTGAATTATTGCATAAGAATTCGGCCGAGCTTTTGTTGGGATTAGTCAACCCAAATTTAGCCCAAACTTATTCAAAATATGGCCCGGGCCTGGGTGTTTTTGGATAAGCTTCGCTTTGTTTTCGCCCTTTATGGATTCCTTTCGCGGGTCTTCAACCAGGAAAACCAGCTAGGGTTTCCTTAGTGTAGGGTTCGAGTCCCCAGTCTCCTCTCTCTCCCTTTACCCTCCTCTCACTCTTTTGTTCTAACAATTCGAAGAAGCCATGCGTCTCACTCTCGAGTTTGGGTTATCTCTCTCGCTTCCCTCTTTTTATTCCATGCTATTCCAATTGCTATCCTGCTATTATAGAAAAAACTCATCTTTTATCGTACTTTCTTATGAGTTGTGGCCTCGCAAATCTTAGCAACTCTGTAAAGATCCATCACGTCGATGTCGAGCCAAAAACTGGAGAAGATAAGGTTTATTTCATCAATTTTGTCTTAACTAATCAAGCTACCGAGTTTTTCCTTCTCCCTTCTTTAATTTATGAATTTGATAACTTGATGATTGTAAATATCCTTTTAATAGCATCGCCAGTTATCAATGCGTGACCTATGGTCCTGGATCAAGTCCAATTTGATCAAGGAAAGGTCGGAGATGTTTATAAAAGGAGATTTGTGTAGGTCCTTGATCTTTTATGTATAAATAAAGTAGAAAAAGCTGATTTTGATCTGGCTTATTGTTTAAAGTTAGCATTTTGGCTTCTCGTTTTCAGGATGGGTTGTTTGTTGTGCAGGAGACCGGGCGTTCTAGTGCTAATAAATGACTGTGACTGGGAACTGTGTGGTAGTATTGATGCGGCTCTGGAAGAGAAAGATACTGTAGTATTTATATCTACGTTGCATGGTGGGTAGTATCTATTTGAAGAGTGATGTCTATTAGTAATGCTTAGGTTATTCTGAGCTATTATGAGGTTGGCAGCTTCTTGCAACACTATTGTACTGGATCGGAACATTTAATAGAGTTACAAATTGAGATTATAGTGTTTGTTCATGTGACAATGCTACTAGTCCAGCATAACTTCTTGTTCTGAATCTCAAGCTTATTATGTATGAGATGATGAGTGCATCCATTTTTGTTCCATTAATTCTGTGTCCTCCAGACATTTTTTTTATGATATTATAATGAAAGGCACTCTTTTAATGTGTATATTTTTTGGACTCCTAGATTAGCTAAGGCTAATTGCAAATAGAGCATTTTGTCCTATGATAAACTATGCCAAGAGTGAATATAGGCATTTGTCTTGAAATTGGCCATCATTTTTGTTAATTAATTGTGCAAACACAAAAATGTTGCATATATATAAAAATTGAATATTTACTGTGACAATCTTATAACATTTCATAAAGATGTATAGAAAGGTGATCTTTCTTATGCTTCTTAGGAAATTCATCATATTCTGTTGTTAATTATGACAGGAAAAAAAAATTCAAGGAAGAAGAATAACAGGAACATAGAATTCACGGAAGAAGAAGAACATGAACATACTTTACTTTAGACCAGAAACATTACAAATTAAACTTGAAAAAAAGATAACTCACCACTGATAACATGGTCCTACAAATAAGCCATGATCAGCAACACTAAAAGAAACAACCTAACTGCTTCCTAAAGACTAGGACAACAAACACATGAATCGGCATAGGGACATGTTTCAGTCCTGGGGACATGTTTCAGTCCTAAAGCATTTCCTAACACTCCTCCTTGCTTTAGGAGCTGCAAACACCAATTTTCTTCCTTAAAACTCTAACCTGCTCATTGGAAGTGGCTTTGTAAACAAATATGCCAGCTGATCTTCAGACTTGCAGTAAACCAAAGTCACAAATTCTTCTTTCTGCACTTCTCTTAAGAAAAATAACTTGATGTTGAAATGCTTAGTTTTCCCATGAAACACAGGATTATGGGAAATAGCAATGGCAGCTTGGTTGTCAACAAAAATCTCAGTGCTTTGTTTCTGTTCCAGATTGAGATCCATTAAATCTTCCTTAGCCACAAAGCTTGATTAACAGCAGCTGTTGCAGCAACAAATTCTGCTTCAGCGGTGGATTGCGCCACAGTTTCTTGCTTTTTTCGAGCTCCATGAGAAAACACTAGATCCAAGAGTAAAACAGTA
This sequence comes from Calamus simplicifolius, assembly GCA_900491605.1. Classification (NCBI taxonomy): domain Eukaryota; kingdom Viridiplantae; phylum Streptophyta; class Magnoliopsida; order Arecales; family Arecaceae; genus Calamus; species Calamus simplicifolius. The sequence goes on along the minus strand of UESW01004555.1, from coordinate 738,020 downwards.
GTCTGAAGTACTTCTCATATCATTAATGGAACCTCCCCAGTCACTGTCAGAAAAACCAATCAGCTTGAACTCCTTGCCTTTTGTGAATTTAATACCAAAATCACTTGTCCCTTTAGCATATCGAATTACTCTCTTGGCAGCCTTGAGATGCAATTCACTTGGACAATGCATAAATCTGGACAGAATACTTATAGCATTTAAAATATCAGGCCGTGTTGCTGTAAGATACATCAAGCAACCAATTAAACTTCTAAAGTATCTATCATCAACTTTATCAGCACCATCTTCCTTGCACAGCTTCTCCTTGTGATTCATAGGAGTACTTACTGCATTGCATTCTTCAAGCTTAAACTTATTCAAAATCTCCTTGGCATACTTCTTCTGGCATATGAAGACTTCATACTCAGCCTGCTTAATTTCCATTCCAAGAAAGAAGGTCATCAACCCGAGATCTGTCATTTCAAAAACCTTCATCATTTCTTGTTTGAACTCTTCAATTAGGCATGCATCATTTCCTGTCAATAAAAGATCATCAACATAAAGAGAAACTATCAGAATATTATTGTTATGATTTCTAACATAAAGAGTTGCCTCAGACAAGCTTTTCTTAAAACCAAGGCTAAGCAAATGGTCATCTATCCTGCTGTACCAAGCTCTTGGAGCTTGTTTCAACCCATAAAGAGCCTTCTTGAGAAGAAACACCTTGTCCTCTTCTCCTTTCTTCACAAAACCTTCAGGCTGTTCAACAAAAATTTCTTCTTGCACAACACCATTTAAAAATGCTGATTTTACATCAAGCTGATACACTCTCCAATTCATTTGAGCAGCTACAGCAAGCAAAAGCCTTATGGTGTCCAGACGAGCAACTGGTGCAAAGGTATCTGAGTAGTCCACGCCAAAAACTTGAGCATAGCCTTTCACCACAAGTCTTGCCTTGTGTTTGTTGATAGAGCCATCAGCATTTAGCTTAGTTCTATACACCCACTTGACTTCAATCACCTTTCTATCTTGAGGTCTTTCCACTAGAATCTACGTCATATTTTTCTCTATCATGAACAGCTCCTCCTTCATTGCAGCTATCCACCTTTGATCCTTTTTTGCATCTTCATAATCTACAGGTTCACACACAGCAATGTTACACCTTTCATAAATATCAGAGAGCAACCTAGTTCCTCTCACAGGAACTTCATCCACTGTTTCATTTTGCCAGTCTACTTCTTCATTAGTATTAGAATCAAGAAACTTGAGTTTCAACTCTGTCAAGGTCTGACCCTTCTTTTCTGCATTGTCCCAGTTTCACTCTTTATCCTCTATAAAGTGAACATCCCCGCTAACAACAATATTTTCAGTTTGTGGCTGAAAATTTTATAGGCCTTGCTGACAGTGCTATAGCCTATAAAAATGCCTGGTGATGCTTTTCTATCTAGCTTGTCACGTTTGCTCTGTGGAATATAAGTGAAACACAAACAACCAAATACTTTAAGAAACTTCAGTGATGGTTTGTAACCATACCAGACCTCAAATGGTGTTTGATCTTTTACTGCCTTTGTTGGGAGCCTGTTTTGAAGAAACACAGCCGTATTTGCTGCCTCTACCCAAAACTTCTTTGGCAAATTTTTCTCATGTAACATGCATCTTGACATTTCCATGATGTACCTATTTCTTCTCTCACTAACTCCATTTTGTTGTGGTGTGTAGGGAGCTGTAAGCTGATGTTCCATGCCTGCTTCTTCACAAAATGGTTGAATTCTTTAGAAGTGTACTCCTTCCCATTGTCTGATCTCACAGTCTGAATTTTGCAGCCACTTTCATTCTCAACTCTTGCCTTAAACTTTCAAAAGACTTGAGCTACTTCTGAATTAAACTTCAAGAAGAATATCCAGCACATTCTAGTGAAATCACCAATGAAGATAATATAATAAAGACTACCTTTCAAAGAAGGTGTTCTTTGAGGGCCTGGGACATCCGTGTAAATTAATTGCAACTTCCTTGATGCTCTGCCAGTCGCCTTTGAAAATGGTTGTCTATTGAGCTTGCCAAATTGACATGCCTTGCAGCTTGGAATTTGATCTTCAAATTCTGGAAGATCTTTTACTATCATCTTGGACTTCATTTGCAGCAGCCCTTGATGGTGATAATGCCCAAGCCTTTTGTGCCAAACTTCTGTGATATTTTTCTTGACTGAAAAGACTGTTTGCTCTTCCTCCAATAGATTTAGAGCAAAACTTTTACCTTTCATTCTGATTTTAAAAATATCATGATTGGCTGCATCTCTAATTAGACAATACTTGTCTTCAAAAACAACTTTAAAACCTTTTTCCATCAGTTGGCCAACACTCAACAAGTTTTGTTGAATTTCAGGAAAAAAAAAACATCATGAATCAGTTTTGTACCTGAACAGCTTGTTATTGCAACTGTTCCCTTTCCTTTGACTGAGATGTAATCACCATTGCCGATTCTGACTTTGGTGATGTTGGTTGGCTTCAAATCTTTGAGAAGTTCCTTATCATTGGTCATGTGACTAGAGCAGCCACTGTCAATCAGCCAGCTTTCACTTGATTCACTGCCTGTGAGACATGTAGCCATGAATAATTGATCTTCTTCCTCTTGATCAGCAATTTGTGCTTCTTCACCTTGCTGCTGATTTTTGTTTTTGCATATGACAGCTTCATGTCCCATCTGATTGCATTTGCTGCATTTTGCATCAGGCCTCCTCCAACATTTGAAAGGAGGATGACCTTTTTTGTTACAATGATGACAAGGAGGATATTTACTCTTGAAGCTTCCTTTTCTTCCTTTGTTGTTACTTGAAGTAGGAACAAAAGATTTTCCTTCTTGACCTTTCTTCTTTTTTTCTGTTGTTTTTGTCATCTCCTTGAAGTTTTGCTAATAAGGCTCCTTCTGTGTTGACATCTTGCCTCATATGCCTTCTCTGCTCTTGTGCCTGCAGAGAATTAAGTAATTCCGCCAAGGAAATCTTTGACAAATCCTTGGTATTTTCCAAGGTTGTCACTGTCGCTTCATGCCTCTCAGGTACTGTGACTAGGATCTTCTCTACAAGTCTTGAATCATTAAATTCAGACCCAAGTAGTCTGACTTTGTTTGCAATTTCAAGAAGTCTATCTGAATATTCTTTGATTGTTTCAGATTCCTTCATCCTTTGCAACTCGAAATCCCTTATCAAATTCAAAATTTGCATTCCTCTGATCCTTTCGTCCCCTGCATATTCTTCCTTGAGATAATCCCATATAGACTTAGCTGTCTTATGGGACATTATTCTTGTGAAGATCGTTGACGATACCGCAGTAAACAAGCAAGCTTTGGCCTTCGATTTCTTCATCTTCTTTTCCTTATGTGTTTTGAACTGTGCCATGGTGGGATTGTCTGGAAGTGCAGGAACATCATAGTCTTCTTCCACTGCTTCCCAAAGATCCAAAGCATCCAAATATGCCTCCATACGAACTGCCCAAATCTAGTAATTTTCTCCATCGAACACTGGTGGAGCAATTGAGGAAAAACTAGCTTCGGCTTCAGACCAGAAACATTACAAATTAAACTTGAAAAAAAGATAACTAACCACTAATAACATGGTCCTACAAATAAGCCATGATCAGCAACACTAAAAGAAACAGCCTAACTGCTTCCTAAAGACCAGGACAACAAACACATGAATCGGCACAGGGACATGTTTCAGTCCTGGGGACATGTTTCAGTCCTGAAGCATTTTCCTAACATATTCATTAGTTGATTAAGGCAAGCTTTTTTCCCTCCACTTCATGGCCTACATGATCAGTCTGTAAGTATTTCCTTTTTTTTTATCTGAAAAGATGAGTAAATTCCTTATTGATGTCCCTGTAACCTATCTTTCCACAACTGATTCTTTTTCATTCTACCAGTAGATATTGTAATCTTTGTTGACTGTAGTGATGGTTCTAAGTTCTTACTGCAAGTGTGTTTTGGATTGATTATGCCTTATATACTTTTTTGGGCTACCGGGATCGATTGTTGTGTGTTGTGTGCAATGTATAGATGGTGGCTTTTGGTCGCACAAACCATTCAGAAACTGAGCGTCAAACTTTAAGTTAGGTTTCGAATATGATTCATTCTATATGGAATTATAGATTGATGCATCTGTCTCCTGCAGTACCTTAGCAATTTTCCCATGAATTTTGTAAGGAAAATGAACCTAATACAGATTTACATAGAGCACATTACCATCACTGGTTTGGGTCCCAAAAATAAGTGGCATGAATTCCTGATGATGCAGAGGAAAAACCAATTCATGGCTATGATTTTGTCAGTTAATCTGGGTATGCCTGTGAATGGTAATTTATTTCATGTAGTAACCAGCCTGAGTCATGAATCTAGTAACATACTACTGGATGGGTGAGGTATTTGTTTGTTTGTTTTTTTGTGTTGTTTGACGTACATATGTCGCTTATAGTACTTAACAGAGAAAACTGGATGGGTGAGGGCTGTTAACTATCTGGTTTGAATTGGAGAGAAGCACATCCAAGTTATTGGATGTCAGATTATTTTATTTGTTTAAGACTTTTTATTCATAATGTTGTTGTACAGCTTATATCTAAATGCTTAAATGGTTAGCTATCTCATAGCCAATGATGGTCATTGATTTGGTCCTGGAGCTTTGTTATATCAACTCTCATGGTGCTTTGGTTGGTAGGTTCCTGATGCAGAGACCATGTCACCAGCATTTTTTTATATTATTATTTAATTTGGACAGTTAAGGGCTAAGTGGATGATCATGTTTTCTTAGGTATACAGTTGCATATGCAATATTAGCTTCAATAGCTTATTTTCTGTTTCATACCAATTGAAAAAAATCATGAGACTTCAAGCAAGTTGTAGACTTAGTTGTTACTTAGATGCTTCGAAGTTATCTCATAACAAGTCTTTCAAAGTTGTTACACTTTTCAATCTATTCCATGCATTAGTTTGAAATTAATTACAAATTTAGTAGCTCTATCATCTTATATATAATGTTTACAATTTCCTGTACTGGATGTATGTCCATAAATTTTAGCATTGATGACAACAAGGCAGTAGGCTACAGTCTTTTCTCTTGGAAAAAAAAGATAAAAAAGAATTATTACAAAAGAACTCGAGCAATCTACCTGAATCTTGGATTGAGGTCTAGGGGTTATCTAATTTGAGTTATGTAGCAATCTGATGTCTGATTCAACTTTGTTGGCAATTGTTGATCATGCAAACAATGAGGTTTATTGGCCAAGAATAAATGACACCAACAAATGACATTCTACATAAAAACGAAGCTGCAATTGTATGCTAAAATAGGTGTGATAGCTATTGCTATTTCTTTTTCATTTACTTCTGACCTCAATCAGTTTCTGGTCAATGGCCACATATCTCAATTTTCCTTCTCCATGAAATCCGCATCCAAGAACTTAGCAATGAAAGCCCAAAGCCTATAAGCATCTTCAAAATGTTAAGGAAACCAAATGAAGCATAAACCACATTTATCCCCCTCTCTATCTTCTCTTTTATTCTGTCACCTGCAGTTGTTAAATTACAGACTCTTCGCTCCATGATAACATCTTTATCTTCAAATTTATCTGGGAACCAGATATTCTGTAGAAATCCACAGCTCAGAGATATGTTGCTTCTATCAGCAAGCTTCTGTACAAGAGTAGGCTCAACCTTCTCTCCTTTCCAGTCAAACACATTGAATGCAACCGTGTTTCCCCTGTCAAATTTTCTCCGAGGTCCATAGATTCTGACCAAAGGATTGCTGTTTTCTGAGCAAGGATGCTGTAGTTTCATCAATGCATTCACTAACCAATCTGTGATGCATCTCAGTCTGTTACTGATGAGTCGTAGACCCATAGAGTCTGCATGATCCAGGCCTCTGCAGTCAATCGTGGCTGTCTGATTCAGTTCTCTGGCAGTGGGTTTGGTATTATTTAGTTGCATAATTTCAGGTGATTCTCTTATTTCATTTACTCTAGCAACCATCATTGCACATCTTTCTGAGGTTTCACCCTGCTCCTGCCTCTCAATTTGCTTTTCTTTTAACCTGAAATAGTTCTGACCTAACCTTTTTTCTGAATGAGTGGAATCATCAGAAACATAGCTGGTATTGGATCATAGGATGAACTAGTGATTTCTGCATTGATAGAGTGACGAAACTCCAATTCTGTACTGGATATATCATGGAAAAACTGAGATGGCCATCTTGCTGGGATGATGCTTACTAACCCGGTACTTGTGGCCATTGTTGATGACTCTAAGATTGCACTGTTGGATCTTTTGATAAGAGACCTGAAAAACCAGATGGATTCTCTCCAAAGACCTTGAAGAAAGAACAGACAATGAAGTCTGGCTGGATCAGAGAAAGCCCCAAGGCGGCCATGTCCTTTGGCCCAAGTGCGCATGCATCCAGTAGCACATGCCAGCCATTCTCTTGTGCAAGGCTCATCCATTGATAAGGATACCTGGTCCCTGTCAACTGAGACTGAAGTGGGAAGATGAACAGGCCTCTCTTCTTCTTCTTTCTCTTCATGATCATCTTTTCCAATTTTGCAGAGTTAATTCTTAGACTTGGCCAAGAGAAGCTGGCAGACATTACTCTGACTCCTCTCTTCAGAGCGCCCTCCACCATTTTGCTCGCTGCTCGTTCTCATGGTCATAAACTGTCAGGAGCCTATTTTTGAGTGAAATGGGTAGGATTCTGCCAGTAGCTTGAAAGCTGAAGCCCTATTGCTAGTGTAAATCATATTGTATTCCTCATCTGATATGTTGAGGAATCCCATTATTCTTCTCCGGATTGCTGACTCCAGAGCCGTCTCTTGATATATGTTGACGCCAGATTACCGTCCTCGAGCGTCCGATCGCCTCCTCCAGCAAGCTCCTCGCGCCTGCAAACAAGTCCCGGGGGCCGTAAATTCCGGCGGGGACCCTCCGACGCTCAAGTTAGTGCTCTGGGCAACGGCCGTGAGCTTGAGAAAGCTAGAAAGAGAGAAAGGCTCAGAGAGAGGAGCTCTCCCTGTGAGCGTTTAGGGGTATAATGAATGTCTTTCCTGGTCGGAGTCTCTCTTACCCTTGTTATAGATGCCTGGAGTCCGTGGGCTTGGGGCGTGATCACTTGTCAAAACATTAATTGACGGCAGCACAGTGGAGCTTACCTCCGTATGACGTGTCAAGCTGTAGGCCGTGTCCTGTCAGAGTAGGTGGTCGCAGGGCATGGCCAATCGTTACGGCGCTTGCCAACATATCCCCTACGTCACCTTTTGGTTGTCCTATGCGGATAGTGATGGGTGACAAAGTTAGTCGTGTGGGTCCCAAGGTACAGCCGTTGGGGGGAAGGATGATGTTGAGTTGAAGCCAACTGTCCCTCGTAGAGTGTTGAGTATGGAGTGCTTGCGTGGCCCTGCTCATGCCCTTGGATGAGCTTTCATGATACTGTTCACGTACAAGGCTCTGTTCACTTGCATGACACTGTTAACGGCGAGGAGCTTGGCAGCTTGGAGGTGTCGGCCTTGGAGGTGTCGGCCGTCGGGGTTCGGCCTTGGAGGTGTCGGCCACCGGGGTTCGGCCTTGGAGGTGTCGGCCATGGAGGTATCGACCTTGGAGGTGTCGGCCATCGGGGTTCGGCCTTAGAGGTGTCGGCCATGGAGGTGTCAGCCATGGAGGTGAGCAACATCGCAGCCATAAATATTTCAACGTGGCCGAAGGGCTCTTCGGAGGCCAAAGGGGGCTCCGTCAGTTTTCTTCCTTCACAATTCTCTAATGGCATTGGATCAGCCACATCAGATGCTCCCTCGCCCCTGAGACGAAGCGGGCCCGCCCCAGCAAGACGAAAGGGGCGTCACCTCCCCAGTGGCTGATCCTCACCCGACTTTGGGGTTTTTAACTCCTAACATGAAGTTTAGATGTGGGTCCCCGCCCATATGCCGTTGAGGCAGAGAGCCAATGAAGCCGCAATGATACTCCTGAGACAGAGGGAGCCGCTGAGACTGCAATAATGTTAGTTCTTTGTTAGAGGAATTTGTCTCCTTCTGCTTCGTTTTGGGAGGCTCCACGTTTGTGGCATTTGTTGGTGAGCTTGGTAGAGCTCTTACTTTTGGCGTGAAGTTTAGAGGTGGGTGCCCGTCAACTGTGAGCTGAGGACTTGGCCTCTCCCAGTTGTGAGTTGTCTTGGGGCCTCTTGATAGCTGGAAGTAACCAGCGATATGTTGCAAGTGTATAATTTAAATGAAGGTATTACCCGATTGGCCGTTGGCCGCTAATGTAGGGCTGCAGCCGCTGAGGTTGAAATGAATCCATTGAGGCTGTGACGAAGCTGCTGAGGCAAAGTTGAGGACGTTGAGAGCCTTTTGAACCCCAGAGGGTGACCTGAGAGTTGAGAGTCGTCAGGTGCCTTTTTAACCCCGAAGGGTGACCTGAGAGTTGAAAGTCATCAGGAGCCTTTTTAACCCCGAAGGGTTACCTGAGAGTTGAAAGTCGTCAGGTGCCTTTTGTAATGAGCTGGCCTTGAGCTTTTTGTGCTGAGCTGGAGTCGAGCTTAGAGTGCCGGTGCTTGGGGTCGACCGAGGTCTTCCCTGCTGGACCCGGGCTTATGGTGCCGGACCTCGGTCCGAGCTTATGGTGCCGGCGCTTGGGGTCGACCGAGGTCTTCCCTACTGACCCAGGCTTATGGTGCCGGTGCTTGGGGTCGACCGAGGCCTTCCCTGCTGGACCCGGGCTTATGGTGCCGGTGCTTGGGTCGACCGAGGCCTTCCCTGCTGGACCCGGGCTTATGGTGCCGGTGCTTGGGGTCGACCGAGGCTTTCCCTGCTGGACCCGGGCTTATGGTGCCGGTGCTTGGGGCCGACCGAGGCCTTCCCTGCTGGACCCGAGCTTATGATGTCGGCGCTTGGGATCGACCGAGGCCTTCCCTGCTGGACTCGGGCTTATGGTGCCGGCGCTTGGGGCCGACCGAGGCCTTCCCTGCTGGACCCGGGCTTATGGACGCCAAAGCGAGGTTGGTCTTGGATGTTGATGCAAGGTAAATCTTTCCTGCATGGCATTTTTAAGTATTAATGAAAGAAAACTGTCTTAAGTGTAATGTACTTAGCTCTTGTAGCTCCCATGTTTTCCTTTTGCAGATTTGAGCACTTCCGCCCGCTGGTGGTTTGCCCCCCAGGGAATCATGTTAGTTGGATTGGAGGTGTCGTTGCCCTTACTTGGGCCTTCTCTTGCGTTGGAGGCTAGAACGAGATGCCTGTGGCCGGGAAGAAGTTGGAAACCGGGACAAAGCTGGAGTGCATTGAGAAAAGCCTCGACAGTTGGCGGTCATTGAAGATGAATGGCTGGAAGAGTCCATCGAGGGCGTTGCTGAGAGTAAAAAAGGTCGGCGGAGTTGCTGGGAAGGCTCTTTGCCTAGCTTTTCTTTGAAGAGATGATTGCCCTCGGTGCTGAAGCTTAAGAGCAGCGAAATCCGTAAAAGGTCCTGGGCTTGGTTTGGCTTTTGGGTGTAACAGAGAGGAGAGAGAGGAAAGTTGGAGTCAACAGTCAAAGCCTTTTGTCTTCATCTTCCTCCTTGCATTAATTGCAACAACACCTCTCGGCTTGCTACCATCATAAATTAAAATGCCCATAAATGCTTGAGGTGACGGATAATGTCTCAAGTTCATCCCTTTGAAAATTATTCTACTACCCATGTTGCAGTCCACCTCTGACTTATTGTTGAGCCTTTGAGTGAGCTCTTCCAGTCGCCGGTGTTGTTCATCCAGATGCTTCCTCATCTTATGATTAAGGTCCTCCCCATATGACTCGAAAGACTAACAGAAGACAGGAGATCGGTGCTGCTCAGGTGAAGCTTGATGGTGATAAGCTTCTCTGTGAGGAGATTTTTCGCGAGCGGATCACTAGCCAACTGGTGCAGCTATCATGGGCGACGTGAGAGGCTTGGGGTGCTGCTGAGTGGCCCCCGAGCGTTGCTTCTACAGTTCATGAACTGTTGCTTTCAAAGCTTGATCTTGTTGATTGAGGATGGCCAGCTGGTTAATCAGAGCAGCTGAAGTTGATGGTAAAGGAGGGGCAGGGAGAGAGAGAGACTGGTCTTTTGTTGCTCAGTGCGATGTGGATGCCCCCAGCACGATTGGTAAGAACCTCTGGCATATGCATCACCATCATGGCTATCTTAGAGGGGACGGAGACTTATAGCTCAAGGAGACAGAGCTTTCTTTCCTTCAGTGCGTGCCCCCCTACCTGGCGTGCCAATCTGTTGACGCCAGATCACCGCCCTTGAGCGTCCACGAGCGTCCGGTCGCCTCCTCCAGCGAGCTCCTCGCGCCTGCAAACAAGTCCCGAGGGCCGAAAATTCCGGCAGGGACCCTCCGATGCTCAAGTCAGTGCTCTGGACAACGGCCGTGAGCTTGAGGAAGCTCGAAAGAGAAAAAGAGAGAGGCTCAGAGAGAGGAGCTCTCCCTGTGAGCGTTTAGGGGTGTAATGAATGTCTTTCCTGATCGGGATCTCTCTTACCCTTGTTATAGATGCATGGAGTCTGTGGGCTTGGGGCGTGATCACTTGTCAGAATATTAATTGACGGCAGTACAGTGGAGCTTACCTTTGTATGATGTGTCAAGCTGTAGGCCGTGTCCTGTCAGAGTAGGTGGTCGCAGGGCATGGCTGATCGTTACGGCACTTGCCAAACATATCCCCTATGTCACCTTTTTGATTGTCCTATGCGGACAGTGATGGGTGACAAAGTTAGTCGTGTTGGTCCCAAGGTACAGCCGTTGGGGGAGAAGGATGATGTTGAGTTGAAGCCAACTGTCCCTCGTAGAGTGTTGAGTATGGAGTGCTTGCGTGGCCCTGCTCATGCCCTTGGATGAGCTTGCATGGTACTATTCACGTACAAGGCTTTGTTCACTTGCATGACACTGTTAACGGCGAGGGAGCTTGGCAGCTTGGAGGTGTCGGCCTTGGATGTGTCGGCCGTCGGGGATCGGCCTTGGAGGTGTCGGCCATCGGGATTCGGCCTTGGAGGTGTCGGCCATGGAGGTTCGGCCATGGAGGTGTCGGCCATGGAGGTGAGCAACGTGGCAGCCATAAATGTTTCAACGTGGCCGAAGGGCTCTTTAGAGGCCAAAAGGGGCTTCGTCAGTTTTCTTCCTTCACGATTCTCTAATGGCGTTGGATCAGCCACATTAATATCCATATCGCACTAGAGATTTCAAGCTTGCTGACTTGTGAATTATGCTGAAGAAAGTGGCTGTGAAAGAGACGATGAAGGTGGAGTTGAAGGAGAGAAGAGATCAACTGATGAGTGGAATTGCGCATGAGAGAAGAGACCGATCCCAGTGTAGTCAAGGCAGGTGAGATTGGAGAGGTGGTAGTACTCTCTGTCCCTGATGCGGTCAGCTTGTTCACTTTCAGCATGCTTTGGATACAACCTATTGAAATTGGAGAAGGCATCTGACAGGGAAGGTAGGGATTCATGGTTTGTGAAATGGATGTTTGGAAAAAGTGATGCAGTGGCATTCATAAAATCTAAGCATGAGGACACGGTACTCCTAGTGGTGCAATTCTTTGGTTGATCAGGCTCGGTGAATGGATTGGAAAAAACAACCACTGATGCATTCACGGGATGCCTCTCTAATGCAATGCGATAGCATTCTTGTCTAATATTCCTGTCTTCTTCCCCGTGGTGTTCTTTTTTATTGATCTTGTTTGGTGGTCGGCTGAGGAATTTATTATTGCAGGACATCTTGTTTCATGGAGGGACCCAGTAGCTACTATCAAGAAATTGTCATGGAATAGGTCAGATAACTGAACTGTTCGTTCTTTACTGGATTCTGATATCTTCCAGCTTGATCTTACTCTTATTTTAGATGACCTGCTTTATTTTTTATCTTTGTTTAAGGGCTTTAATAGTCTCTCCATCGGCTATTGGACAATTAATAGGTTTGCTTTGAAAAAATCGGAGCTTTCCATCTTCACTAGAAGCAGTGATTAGTTGGTGCAAAAGCATCAACCACGCTAGAACAAGAGAGCCTTTAAAATATCAATAGCCATCTGCGGTGGGTCCCACCAGAAGGCTTGAAGCAGGGCAACTGATGGGAAAATTCTATTTGGCCCGTACTGTTGCTAAGTAGCCCTTCCATTTAGTTTTTTTTTTTTACTCATTAGCCTCCCAAATTATTTAGTAACTCTCCTAAATTTAAAAATATCTAAACTATCTCTTCCTCCTTCACTCTCTCCTTCCTTCTAAAATTACTCAATGTCCCCCCTTCTTCCCTTCCGAGTGCGCTTCCCCTTTCGCTCATGGTCCCCTCCTTCTTCAGTCTTCCCTGGTAGCAGTCGTCCCCGGCGGTGGCCTTCCCCGGCAGCGATCTTCTTCGGCGATGGCCTTCTCCGACAACTTCATGGTAAGATTTTCCTTCCTTCTTCCCTCCTTTCCTTCCTCACTTGATCCGCCTCCCTCAATCATCCTCTATCTTTTTTAGCCAAGCTCCGTCTCGCTCCTCGGCGTCCACCTTCCTCCCATGCCTTCGTCCCCTCTTCGCCTTCTCTTCACCTTCCTTCCTCGCTCCACAGTCGACCGAGTGTCTGTTCGGTTCAAACAAAGACTCTCTGTTCCATTCGTTAGGCCAAACAGATTTGAATTCTGTTCAGTCCAGCATGCCAAATAAAATTGAATTATGTTCGACCCAAGTATATCGAAGAGAGTAATTTTGTTCGGCATACTCAGCCGAACAAAATTCAGGAGGGAGAGGCTGGGGATATTTTGGTTCAAATTTTTTTGAGCAAATATGACATTTTTTTAAAAGTGACCTAGGGCTACGGAGGATAAATTGCGGGCCAAATAGAATTACCCAAAGGGAAAACACTTTGTACACCGGCCCCCGTGCAGCAACGCTGACGTGGGCTGCACCGCATCTTCCGATTGGTCCACGTGGATCTGACGTGGATGACCTGACAGGTGGTATGGCTGGGCTTTGACGTAACGTTCTGAATGTGACGGACATTTAATGCTGTTCGCTTTTTTTTAAAATTTTCATGTGGACAAAAATGCCCTTTCGCTCCATTTTACGTTTTATGTCATCTGTGCAAGAAGAACTCTGTTTCTTCCAGCTTAGAGGCTGAAAATACTTCAGCTACTGGACTGGAAAACCTTGATACTGGAGTCAGGAGTCTGTGTAAAAAAACTTCTGGAGGAAATGTCAGCCGCAGCACAAAGTAAAAACTCTTTCTTCCCACTTCTTTATTATATCAACAGTTTTTTTCTGGTTAGAGTTAGTTAATGCGTTAATGCGCGGGTAACTACCTTAGAACGAAATAGTTATGACACTCTGAGAGTCATAACTGTTTTGTAAATATTTCAGCTTTGAAAGTCTGGTCGACAGGAAATATTTCAGCTTAGAGGTTGAAAAACCTGGCTACTGGAGTCTACTGGAGGCTTCAAATATAAAAGTTAATCCAATGAGATTTTCCTTGCCAAAACCTCACGTAGATTTTCCCAGCGACACCCTAGTTCGAAGTCGGCCGTAAGTCCTTCGCGACACCCCAGACGAAATCCCACGACACCCTAGCTTTAGGGCGACGACACCCGAGTTGAAAATTGACGACACCCAACTGATCACGGCGGCGAGAAGGCCCGCGACAACCAAGTTACTAAAATTTAATTTTATTTATCAAAAAAAAAAATACATTAGCCCTTACTGGGGCTTATCTCCTTCAGTCGCTGCGTCGGCGATGTGATGCTGGAGGGACGCTACTTTCCCCTCCAGGTGGCTATTGGCCCGACGCAGGACCTCTATCTCTTTTGTTGTAATGGCCAGGTATTTCTCGGCCGCCTTGATGAGTCGGTCGCTGCTTGCGAGCGACTCAGCATAAACCACGCGTCGATGGTGACGGTTGGGGGTCGCTTGCCATGGCTGCCAGTAGATCTCACCTCGCCTCTGGAAGCCATCTTGTGGTCAGTTCAAGCTGGAAAGGTGAGTAACGATGGCATTCCCCATCCTTATTTAAGGTTCCCTGGTGGGTGTTTCGATTGCCATGCGCCACCATCTCAGAGGTTGTTCACAGGAATCGAATTGGTGCGCCACCACGCCCCCCCTCCACGTTGAGTTTCGAGGGATGGGGAACAGAACAGAGGTTCGGGAAGCAAACCGTCAGAAGTTTAACGTCATCCCAAGAGAAAATTCATGACACCCAAGGATAATTTGGATTTCGGCCAAAACTCCTTCGCGACACCCATGTTGAAAGCTCACGACACCCTCGCTTTAAGGCGACGACACCCGTGCGTCGAACTGATCACAGGGAGAACCCCAGCGACACCCCTTCTCGAATTCGGCCGAAACTCCCTCGTGACACCCCAGTTGTAAACTCACGACACCCTAGCTTTAAGGGGATGACACCCATGCATTAACAGTGAACCCACGGGTGTCGTCGCCATAAAGCTAGGGTGTCGTGAGTTTACAACTGTGGTGTCACGAGGGAGTTTCGGCCGAATTCGAGAAGGGGTGTCGCGGGGGTTCTCCCTGTGATCAGTTCGACCACGGGTGTCGTCGCCTTAAAGCTAGGGTGTCATGAGCTTTCAACATGGGTGTCGCGAAGGAGTTTCGGCCGAAATCCAACTCATCCCTGAGATGTCTCGGGGATTCTCTCCGTGTTCAGTTCTCAGTACGGGTGTCAAAGCATTGATCCGAGGGTGTCGTGAGCTTTCAAGTGGGGTGTCGCGAAGGAGTTTCGGCCGAAATCCAAATCATCCTTGGGTGTCGTGAATTTTCTCTTGGGACGACGTTAAACTTACGACTGTTTGCTTCCCGAAACTGTTCTGTTCCCCATCCCTCGAAACTCAACGTGGAGGGCGGGGCATGGTGGCGCACCGATTCGATTCCTGTGAACAACCACTGAGATGGTGGCGCATGGCAATCGAAACACCCGTCAGGGGAACCTTAAATAAGGATGGGGGAATGCCATCGTTACTCACCTTTCCAGCTTGAACTGACCACAAGATGGCTTCCAGAGGCGAGGTGAGATCTACTGGCAGCCATGGCAACCGACGCTCAATCGTCACCATCGACGCGGTGGTTTATGCTGAGTCGCACGCAATCATCGAGCGACTCAGACTGGCGGTCGAGGAATACCAGGATGTTTCAACAAAAGAGATAGAGGTCCTGCGTCGGGCCAATAGCCACCTGGAGGGGAAAGTAGCGTCCCTCCATCGCCAGATCGATGACGCAGCGACCGAAGGAGACAAGCCCCAGTGAGGACTAATGTAATTTTTTTTTATAAATAAAATTAAATTTTAGTAACTTGGTTGTCGCGGGCTTTCTCACCGTGGTCAGTTCTAAGCACGGGTGTCGTCGCATTAAGCTAGGGGTGTCGTGAGCTTTCAACAGTGGTGTCTCTAATGACTTTCGGCCGAAAACCAATTCTCCTAGGGTGTCATGGGGATTGTCCGTGCGGTCAGTTCTAAGCACGGGTGTCGTCGCCTTAAAGCTAGGGTATCGTGAGCTTTCAACGTGGGTGTCTCGAAGGAGTTTCGATCGAAATCCATTTATACTGTGCTGTCGGAGGGATTCTCCGCATGGTCAGTTCTAAGCCACGGGTGTCGTAGCATTGGAGCTAGGGTGTCAGTAGATTTCAACTGGGGTGTCGTGTAGGAGTAGCTGTTCATGAATGCGTGCCTATATTTTCACAGTTGATACTGAAAATGTAGATCGGAAAGAAGAAGATAACACTCCCGGTCGTGCAGCTTCACCCGTCGTTCCAAATGCAGTGGATGATATTGTAGTTCCTCAAACTGGGATGGAATTCAATTCAGCCGATGATGTATATACGTTCTACAATGGATACGCGAAACGAGTTGGCTTTGGAATCACAACAGTGTGTAGCAGGGCCAACAACAAAAAATAACTTTGCTTCAAGCACCTGGCGTGTTGGAGGCAAGGAAAATCCAGAAAATCAGAGAAGAGTATGAATCATAGGGATACTGGGAAAGTTGGTTGTATGGCATCCATAAAAGCAAGACTGAATGCTACAAGTGGTAAGTGGATTTTGGATGAGGTTTCTCTAGAACATAACCATGGGCTCTCCATAACATCAGCTGGTTATCTACGGTCGCATAGGAGGATCAGCACACCAGAGAAGGCAGAGATCAGCAATTTACATGCCGTGAATGTTCCGACGACTCAGATATACTCTGCCATAGCAAGGAGAAAAGGGGGCAGAGGACAATTGGATTTCACCGAGAAGGATGCTCGTAACTTCATTAGTCGCGAACGTCAGTCTAAGCTGAAAGAAGGAGATGCTCAGTCGATGGTAATTCATTTTGCCGAAATGCAACTCAAAAATCCCAATTTCTTCTACTCCTTAGACCTCAATGATAATGGTCATCTGAGGTCTGTCTTCTGGATTCATCCAAGGTCAAGATTGGCATGCACATACTTCGGTGATGTTCTAAGCTTTGACTCAACTTACTTGACAAACAGATATCAAATGCCTTTTTGTCCATTTGTTGGGGTGAACCATCATGGACAGTCAACCTTGCTTGGATGCGCATTGTTGTCTGATGAGAGTACTGAGACATATAAATGGGTTTTTAAGACTTGGCTGGATGCAAATGGTGGTCAAGCACCTATTGCCATGATTACTGATCAAGATAAGGCAATCGAGGCTGCTGTCAAAGAAGTTTTTCCTAATACCCGACATCGATTTTGTCTTTGGCATATATTGAAGAAGATACCGGAAAAGATTGGCCACATTTGCACGGCAAATCCCAAGTTTATGGTTGATTTCGATGAGGCAATATATGATTCATTGACCATAAATTCATTCGAGGAAAGGTGGGCACATGTTATGGAGAAATATAAAGAATGCAAGTCTATAGATTGGTTCAATGTCCTATACGAATGTCGGGAAAAATGGGTCCCAGTTTACCTCAAGGATACATTCTTCGCAGGTTTGTATGTCAATGGTGGCTTTGGTTCATGATTCATTTAAACGCTTTTTTTTTTTAATTTTTGGTTGACAAAATGTTTAACAGGGATGTCATCTTCACAAAGGAGCGAGGGCATTAATCACTTCTTCGATGGGTTTATAAATTCGAAGACAACATTAACGGAGTTTATAAGTAAGTACGAAGATGCCTTGGAAAAACGATACGAGGCCGAAAATGAGGAAGATAATAGGACTTTGCAAACGATAGCTTTCCTAAAGACATCATCACCTTTTGAGAGACAAGCTGCAGGAAGGTATACACGGAGCATTTTCAAAAAATTCCAGAATGAGATCCTTGAAATGGCTGCATCAAATACAAAATTGATCAACGAAGCTGGCAACACGTGTATATATTCCGTCAAGTCGTATGAAAGGATTGAAGTCGATGGAATTGGCAAGGAGATGATCAAAGATTATATCGTGTCATACGATAGAAATATTGAGGATGTCCAATGCCAGTGCCGATCCTTTCAGTTCAAGGGGTACCAGTGTAGGCATGCCCTGTTGGTTCTTCATCAAAATGACGTATTTCGTTTACCAGATAAATACTTCTTGAAGAGATGGTGCAAGGACATGAAATACCAATTCGACGAATTCGACTGCAATACTGAGGGTTATGATAAAAGCACACGAAACTCACGGTACGCAGTGACAATTTTTTAATTGAAATGTCTTAATATTTGTTATCGTTAATATTCTGTTTATGATTGTAGATATAGTTTGCTGTCTCATCGGATGACGAAGCTCGCAGAGATAGCCTCCATGTCTGAAGATGCATTTAATGTAGTGATGGATGGTCTACCGCCTCTATTCAAAACTGCCGTGGATGCCAACTGCGCAGCTAAACCACGTTCAGAGCTGGTAATTCAAGATCCTGAACAAATTAGGACGAAAGGTCGCCCGAGAGAGAACAGATTAAAGAGTGCAGTCGAGAAGAAGGCAAAAAGATCAAGGAAAAATCAGGCCAAGGAAAGAGCTGCTTCAAGTAGCAGGCAGACTTGTTTGCAGTCTATTAATACTGAAGAGGACCTGGAGATAATTGTTCCGCCGTCAGAAACTTTAATGGATGAATTTGATGCTTATGTATTGAGTCAACTTACACAAGATCATATATAAAACACGAGTGTCGTAACTTTTGAATTATGGTTGCTTGGTCGTAAATGAAATGCTCGCGAACGAGACATCCTAGTTCTGGCAAATGACACCCAAGCCTTGCGCGGCGACACCCGAAGGACGGAAACATACGAGACATCCTAGTTCTGGCAAACGACACCCAAGCCTTGCGCGGCGACACCCGAATGACGGAAACATACGAGACATCCTAGTTCTGGCAAACGACACCCAAGCCTTGCGCGGCGACACCCAAAGGACGGAAACATACGAGACATCCTAGTTCTGGCAAACGACACCCAAGCCTTGCGCGGCGACACCCGAAAGACGGAAACATACGAGACATCCTAGTTCTGGCAAACGACACCCAAGCCTTGCGCGGCGACACCCGAAGACGGAAACATACGAGACATCCTAGTTCTGGCAAACGACACCCAAGCCTTGCGCGGCGACACCCGAAGGACGCAAACATACGAGACATCCTAGTTGGCAAACGACACCCAAGCCTTGCGCGGCGACACCCGAAGGACGGAAACATACGAGACATCTAGTTCTGGCAAACGACACCCAAGCCTTGCGCGGCGACACCCGAAAGATGGAAACATACGAGACATCCTAGTTCTGGCAAACGACACCCAAGCCTTGCGCGGCGACACCCGAATGACGGAAACATACGAGACATCCTAGTTCTGGCAAACGACACCCAAGCCTTGCGCGGCGACACCCGAAGGACGGAAACATACGAGACATCCTAGTTCTGGCAAACGACACCCAAGCCTTGCGCGGCGACACCCGAAGGACGGAAACATACGAGACATCCTAGTTCTGGCAAACGACACCCAAGCCTTGCGCGGCGACACCCGAAGGACGGAAACATACGAGACATCTAGTTCTGGCAAACGACACCCAAGCCTTGCGCGGCGACACCCGAAAGACGGAAACATACGAGACATCCTAGTTCTGGCAAACGACACCCAAGCCTTGCGCGGCGACACCCGAATGACGGAAACATACGAGACATCCTAGTTCTGGCAAACGACACCCAAGCCTTGCGCGGCGACACCCGAAGGATGGAAACATACGAGACATCCCAATTCTCGCGAACGACTCCGAAGAAATTAGCACGACGGCACCCGAGCTCATGGAAAACGACACCCAAGTCTTGCGCGGCGACACCCGAAAGGCGGATCCTACAAGACATCCCAGAGCTTGCGAAACGACTCCGAAGATTTTAGCTCGACGACACCCTAGCTCAAGGCAAACGACACCCTATTCTTGCGCGGCGACACCCGAAAGACGGAAACCTACGTATGTTTCCGCCTTTCGGGTGTCGCCGCGCAAAACTAGGGTATCGTTTTCCATGAGCTAGGGTGTCGTCGAGCTAATTTCTTCGGAGTCGTTTCGCAAGCTCTGGGATGTCTCGTAGACATCGAGGACACTCCTGCTCGCAGTGATAAAATTTTTAATATTTGCATTAAATATTAATCCGTGTTAATATGAATAAATTATATTCAATGTTCATTCAAAGACGAATACAAAAATTAAGAACATTTTTCAACAATGTCGCTAATCTTTTTATTCAGGCCCTCTCTCAATATCGTCGCAGCTAAGTGTCGCCGATAATCTCTGACTTCCTCATCACTGAAATCCAGCTTCATATCAGGATTGTCCCGTCGAGCAAGACATTCCATGTATTTCAGACAGTACAGGCCGCAATCCAGCGATCCGCTCGGTTGGCTTGGGCAATCCAAAATATCTTCTATCGGCCACTCCATTGCTTCCTTCTTATCGCAGTAGATATGGAATATGTGGCCTAGAATTGTATGCCATTTCCTTGCATTGGCCTTGTACTTCGGGTTGCGTTTCATTGAATTCAAGTGCATGAACACCTTCCTTTCCATGTCGACAGCAACCAAATGCCAATGCGAGTTATCAGAGTTTACAATGGTAAAAAGAAACCGGAATTGGGACTTATCTTCATCCGAAACATTGTCAAATATCGCAGCATCAGATGATCCAGCAAGTTCATGCGCAGGTGATGAGGAAGTAGACATAGAGCAGATACGAAAACTGATGCAATTATGCACTTATGATATCGGTCAGGATGCTCTGCCCAGTTTCGCATCAGAAACTCCTGGCCGCAATCAATTATCTGCCAATGGAATGTTAAACGATTAATATAATTCTAAAATCAACAACTATAACATGTTTCTTGATATACTTACATCATCTATTATCATTTCATTGTTAATGAGATCTTGAAGATTTTTTCTTGTTGCGACGCCATTAAACATATTTGTGTAGACGATCTCGTCGGTTGTTGTCGCTCGCTCAAAAAATTTGAATAATTATTTGGTCATCTTCGACCGTTGTGTTGGGCTTTGAAATGCCCACTGTCTTCGCCGACTTTTTGGGTCGGGTTGTCTCATAACTTTTGCCGACGACCGTGGATGCCTTACGCTTCCTCGGCTCTTTTTTAATCCTCCTAACAAGCGACGGCACTTCAATTATTTCTAAGTCCCTTTTGTCATCCTTTGGCGCAGGGGTGCCAATTTTATTATCGGATATGGACTCTTCTTTATTTTCATTCCTCTGCTCTGTTTTATCAGCCAATGAATCCCCCTCCAATATGTCCTCCTCTGATTTTGCATTCCCTGTCTCAATTGGAAACTCGGATGAATGGTCCTCCTCCATCTTCTTCTCCTCACTATTTATGTTACCAGTCTCGCGGAGGACCAACTCCAACGAATGCACTTTCTCTGTTTTCTCGTCCCCCTTGTCCTCCTCCTTTATTGCATAACTTTCCTTTCTGACCAGTGAATTGAGGAGGCTCTCAGCAATGGACAGCCTGCGCCTGACATCTTCGAGTTGATCCTTAACACACTCCAATTCATTCGTCAACTCAGCGCATCTTGCGCAGCTATCCATTGGTTGAGGGGTGCAGGTATCTGTTTGTTGAGGGGGGGACGGTTTTATCTGCTGAGGGAGAAGCCATAGCTCTTCTGGCAATGGTTCAGTAGCTCCCTCCATCTACAACACAAGATGATAACAAATTATTATTAACTGAACATATTGACGCATTAAGTTGATAAAATGGTCAGAGCAATGGAGCTATGAAATAGATTACCAAGTCCTGAGGTTGCAAGTCGGCAACCCGAACCGATTGGATCTTAATTTGGTGGTCATACCACTTCAACAGCCGGGGCTGTTTATCAGGGTATACTGGCTCTCGCATTGATGTATGCTCGAGGAACCACGCCTGAACAAAATTTTTTTTTCGATATTAAATAAAGTAATATTACAAATAAATTTGTCTCAACATAATAATGTGTCTCAATAATCCTTACCACCAGTGCTGCCGAGCATCCGAACAAGGTAGGCTGCCTCCTAACTTTTTTTGCATTCTTTGAGTGCACCGGCTCCTCGGAACGCAAGCAAGCAGCTATTTCTGGGAGAGCCAGAACAATCAATTCCTTCAGTGCCGATGCCCAATCGATGCTACCCAGTTGACTTAAATCATCCAAGTCCTGGATGAGATACCGTGGACATCTCTGATTAGACTTTGGAGCCAAAAACATGGCCAACATGTATGCGATCCAAAGTCGAACGGTGTCCTCGACATCCTCCTGTACTTTAGATGGTCGGAGTTGAAATATCAACTTCTCCAAACCTTCTTGGCGAAGATCTAAACCCTGGCCAAACCGTCTAAACAAACTTCCGTTGAACATTTGGCTGGACGTGTCGATCTTCTTCCCATGAGCTGGAAGTCCAAGAATGAGTGCGACTTCGTCGGCACTGAATAGAACTCGTTTTCCGCAAAACATGAACTCATCGCCTCCATTGTGACATCTTATGATGTCTGCTAGCAGTCGCCCGTCGACTGTGAAAGTCTGCATGTCAACGAAGGCACCAAATGGTGTCCTTCGAATCAGTTTTGTATGACGTCTAGAGAACCCCATCCTCCAAACCTTCTGAACGTATACTGCCGGCCTGCAGCTATTCTTGAACAACTGGGAAGCCTTCACTGGTGGGACTGGAACAATTTTATTGTCAACGGAAACAGGGGGTAAGACAGAAGACATACATATCATGAAATTTTAATATAGAATGTTGTAATATTTCATAGTGCTAAACATACCCGAAGGAGCCGCATCCTCAGTCGAACGAAGTACAAGGTCCTTGCATTTTTCCGCCATTTCTCTGTCTGCTCTTCTTTGTTCGCGGTCTTCGTGCACAAACGAAACCACTCATCTCCATGAATGACGTATTCGGAAGAATGAACTATGGAACAAGTTCAGGAGGGAAAAGGAGACCAGTGCCTTCTCAAGCAAGAGACGAAGGATGGCTTCTTGAGCAAAAAGATGGCTTCTCGGGCAACAGACGATGGATTCTAGGGTTTATGCCGACCTAAGAGAAATACGAAAGGACACCCGGATAGCCACGATCACATCAATGAGACCTGCGAACCCATAGGAACTGCCCACATTTACAAACTTTTCTCGGAAATGGCATGGCTCATGGCTCAGTGAATAGGGTGTCGTCGAATTAGTACTACGGTGACGTCAAATTCCCGCCTTGTTAAAGCACGGGTGTCGTCTCGTTAGAGCTAGGGTGTCGTGAGATTTCAACTGGGGTGTCACGTTTGATTTTCTGCCGAATTCAATTAGGGTGTCGTCGGGTTCTCTCTATGTGCACATTATGAGACGGGTGTCGTCGCCCTAAAGCTAGGGTGTCGTGGGATTTCGTCTGGGGTGTCGCGAAGGATTTACGGCCGACTTCGAACTAGGGTGTCTCTGGGATTATCTTCGTGGTCTGTTTAAAGAACGGGTGTCGTCTCCCTAGAGCTAGGGTGTCGTGGGATTTAAACTAGGGTGTCACAAAGGATTAACGGCAGAATTCGAAGTAGGGTGTCGCCGGGTTCTCTCTATGTGGGGTCATTTATAAGATGGGTGTCGTCGCCCCAGAGCTAGGGTGTCGTGAGATTTCAAATGGGGTGTCGCGATTGAATTTCTGCCGAATTCAATTAGGGTGTCGCCGGGTTCTCTCTATGTGGTCATTTATAAGCATGGGTGTCGTCTCGTTAGAGCTAGGGTGTCGTGAGATTTCAACTGGGGTGTCGCGATTGATTTTCTGCCGAATTCAATTAGGGTGTCACCGAGTTCTCTCTATGTGGTCATGTTAAAGAATGGGTGTCGTCTCGTTAGAGCTAGGGTGTCGTGGGATTTCAACTGGGGTGTCGCGATTGATTTTCTGCCGAATTCAATTAGGGTGTCGCCGAGTTCTCTCTATGTGGTCATGTTAAAGAATGGGTGTCGTCTCGTTAGAGCTAGGGTGTCGTGGGATTTCAACTACGGTGTCGCGAAGGATTAACGGCATAATTCGAAGTAGGGTGTCGCCGGGTTCTCTCTAGGTGGTCATTTATAAGACGGGTGTCGTCGCCCCAGAGCTAGGGTGTCGTGAGATTTCAACTGGGGTATCGCGATTGATTTCTGCCGAATTCAATTAGGGTGTCGCCGGGTTCTCTCTATGTGGGGTCATTTATAAGATGGGTGTCATCGCCCCAGAGCTAGGGTGTCGTGAGATTTCAAATGGGGTGTCGCGATTGAATTTCTACCGAATTCAATTAGGTGTCGCCGGGTTCTCTCTATGTGGTCATTTATAAGCACGGGTGTCGTCTCGTTAGAGCTAGGGTGTCGTGAGATTTCAACTGGGGTATCGCGATTGATTTTCTGTCGAATTCAATTAGGGTGTCGCCGAGTTCTCTCTATGTGGTCATGTTAAAGAACGGGTGTCGTCTCGTTAGAGCTAGGGTGTCGTGGGATTTCAACTGGGGTGTCGCAATTGATTTTCTGCCGAATTCAATTAGGGTGTCGCCGAGTTCTCTCTATGTGGTCATGTTAAAGAACGGGTGTCGTCTCGTTAGAGCTAGGGCGTCGTGGGATTTCAACTACGGTGTCGCGAAGGATTAACGGCAGAATTCGAAGTAGGGTTTCGCCGGGTTCTCTCTAGGTGGTCATTTATAAGACGGGTGTCGTCGCCCTAAAGCTAGGGTATCGTGGGATTCGTCTGGGGTGTCGCGAAGGACTTACGGCCGACTTCGAACTAGGGTGTCGCGGGGATTATCTCCGTGGTCTCTTGTTCAATCACGGGTGTCGTCTCGTTAGAGCTAGGGTGTCGTGAGATTTCAACAGGGGTGTCGCGATTGATTTTCTGCCGAATTCAATTAGGGTGTCGCCGGGTTCTCTCTATGTGCACATTTATGAGACGGGTGTCGTCGCCCTAAAGCTAGGGTGTCGCTAGGGTGTCGTGGGATTTCGTCTGGGGTGTCGCGAAGGACTTACGGCCGACTTCGAACTAGGGTGTCGCGGGGATTATCTCCGTGGTCTCTTGTTCAATCACGGGTGTCGTCTCGTTAGAGCTAGGGTGTCGTAAGATTTCAACAGGGGTGTCGCGATTGATTTTCTGCCGAATTCAATTAGGGTATCGCCGGGTTCTCTCTATGTGCACATTTATGAGACGGGTGTCATCGCCCTAAAGCTAGGGTGTCGTGGGATTTCGTCTGGGGTGTCGCAAAGGATTTACGGCCGACTTCGAACTAGGGTGTCGCGGGGATTATCTCCGTGGTCTCTTGTTCAATCACGGGTGTCGTCTCGTTAGAGCTAGGGTGTCGCGAGATTTCAACAGGGGTGTCGCGATTGATTTTCTGCCGAATTCAATTAGGTGTCGCCGGGTTCTCTCTATGTGCACATTTATAAGACGGGTGTCGTCGCCCTAAAGCTAGGGTGTCGTGGGATTTCGTTTGAGGTGTCGCGAAGGACTTACGGCCGACTTCGAACTAGGGTGTCGCAGGGATTCCTTACCATCCGGACTCTCAGAGCGAGGGGGGGGGGCGAAAGAAAGAGAGTTATTCTAGTACAAATGAAATTCAGTTGAGCACGAACATACGCCCTCGACGTTCGCTTCTCTCTCTGAATTCGGCCAGGTCTGGCATTCCCAAGCAGATGGAGGAAAAAAGGAGCTTTTTAAAAGCAATTGACGAAGAGATAACGAAGCTTTTACAGACCTGGCCGAATTCAGAGAGAGAAGCGAACGTCTACGTGAGGTTTTGGCAAGGAAAATCTCATTGGATAAAGCGAGGGCGTAGGTTCGTGCTCAACTGATTCCTTAGCATCCAGACTCTCAGAGCGAGGGAGGGGAAGAAAGAGTTCATCTTGCAGAGATGAAATCCAACATAAATTGGCGCTAGGATGGAGGGAAAGGGCCGCATTAAAAGAGTTACTTACAAAACAGTTATGACTCTCAGAGTGTCATAACTATTTCGTTCTAAGGTAACTTACCCGCGCATTAAACGCATTAACCAACTCTAACCAGAAAAAAAACTGTTGATGTAATAAAGAAGTGGGAAGAAAGAGTGTGTACCACCAGTGCTGCGGATGAGATTTCCTCCAGAAGTTTTTTTACACATACTCCAGTATCCAGGTTTTCCAGCTTCGAAGCTGAAGTATTTTCTTTCTACCGGGGAAGAAATAGAGTTCTTCTTGCACAGATGACATAAAACGTAAAATGGAGCGAAAGGACATTTTCGTCCGCACGAAAATTTTAAAAAAAAGCGAACAGCATTAAATGTCCGTCACGTTCAGAACGTTACGTCAAAGCCCAGCCATACCGCCTGTCAGGTCATCCACGTCGGATCCACGTGGACCAATCGAAAGACGCGATGTAGCTCACGTCAGCGTTGCTGCACCGGGGCCGGTGTACAAAGTGTTTTCCTTACCCAAAGATAGAGGGAGCCAGCGGGTTTATGGAGAGCTTTGAGAGCAGGAATGCCCAAAAGGATGTGATCTGCCCGTCCAAGTTGGCACGGGGGAGAGTGAACGGCAGATGCGCTGTTTGCACGTAATATTCTATGCGTGCGTTTCGAATCAAGTATCAACTAGAGTCTAGAACTAGTGTACGTTAAAGTGGACGGCCCAGATGAAGGCATAAATGGTTCACAGTCCACATTGTTTTACAATTACGCCCATTTTTATTAATTATACCATTTTATATCAGCTGTTAGGAGTGAAATGGGGTGAAAATATAATAAAAGAGTATATTATCAAATAAAGTTATGCTATAGTTTGAGGGACTAAATTGTATGAATAAAAAGTTTGAGAACCAAATGAATTTTAACCGAAAGTTTAAAAATGATGGAATCATGACCGTCCACGTTGGCTCACTTGAAACCCTGGTGGTCGCCTATAAATTCTGATGCCCTAACCCCAGAGCAACCTCAGGCTCGCTGGCCCTCGTCCATGGCCTCCACGACGTGCGGTCTCCACGGGTGTTCGAGAGGCAGGGGCTCGTTCTCGGGGCATTAAAAGGAAGAAGACTGCCTACGTGCTGCCGAATTCCGAGATAAGGAGTTCGAACTTCCTGAGGCCCGTTGGCTCCGACGGGAAGGAAGGGGGATCGATCGGCTGTGTTAAGATCAAGAAGGGGGAGATCATCAAGAGGAGTAACAAGATCCGAACGGTATCAGCAAAATGCCTCTTTGTTTAGCATAGAGTTTTTTTTCCCTTGCACATGTCTGTTCTGATTTCAAGAAGTTTCTTTTGCCTCTAATCAACTATGATGAATTTGTATGCAAGTAAAGATTTCAACTTTATAATGGGAGTGTCTGATTGGTATTTTCTAAAAGGAAGAAATTTATCAAGAAAAAGAGGATTTTCTTGTTCGTGTTCGATTGGCCTGCCACATGCCTCCGCTGCTATGGATATCGTCTTTGTGAGGATGGTCAGGAAACTCGCCTACAGGACTTTGTGTTTGCATCTCATTGGGGAAAGTTAGTATAGCACTCACTAACATTTTAGCAAGCAGGTTACAGGCCAAGAAAAATGTGGAGTTTGAAAATTGGTTTTTGAATTGAAAGAATTGCATCGGTTGCATGAATCATGCTGGTGGCTAATTAGCCAGTCACATTGCACAGCTTTTGTGGCTGTCTTTTATGTGTGAATGGTCAGTAAGTCACCTATAGGATTTAGTGTCTGCATATCATAAAACATCATGAATATAACATACCGAAGATATGAGGGGCTCAAACTATAGCAACTAACAGTTTGACGATTAAATCAAATTTTAAGTAAAAATTTGAGGGCTAAAAGTATATTGCTTATTTGCTTAAAAAAATATCGACTATGATATAAAAATTACTGATAATTTACAAGCTTTTCCTCGATTGATGTGGTCAATTCCTGTAATTGTGGGGTTTTAGGTGATTTTGGCATTCCTCATGTGTTGCTTTTGTGATCGTACTCATCTTCTATGCTATTGAAATATGAATTAGAGAAAGCAAAAAAAATCCTTATTTGATTTATTTAAAAACATAGTATTCAAATTCACTAAATTAGGGTGAGCAGTAGATTGATGAAGATCAAATGACAATATGTTTGATACAAACCAAAAATTGAGCAGATTATGAATTCTGTATCAAGGTTTACGAAATAAATTCCTAAATTCAATGATATATCTTCTTCCAACTCTTTGAAATGTGCTTCTATATTATTTATCTTGTACAATTTAATAATCCAAATCAACTTATCGACAGACATTTAATAAATTAAAATAAATTGTAGTGTTATAATTATAAATTTGATACATATGAATTTTCTGATAAAAGTATATATAAATTATGAATTTGAACCCGAACCAGTTAATTATATTTTGATCAGTAATAAAAACTAATTTTTGAGTAAAAGTTCTAAACTTAACTTTTCATTTTGAGATATATTCTTAAGAAACTTTAGGAAATAAAAGAATTAAAATGATTCGAGCCCAATCCAAACTTAACCAAGAGTGACCTTATTGAGTATACAATACAGGCCAATTAACCAAACTAAAGCCACAAGTGTACCTTATTTCATTGGATTTGCAGTGAACACCATGTTAGTCAGAGCTTGTCCATATAAAATTGAAAATATCACTGATTATATATGTTAAGAGGACATAACATCCAAATTATCTAAAAGTCAATGACTTGGGTAACAAATATACAATGCTAAATGGATATCTAAAAATGACACCATGAAATAACTTGTGAAGGCCTACTTCTGTATGTATTAAATCCTATACTGAGTGCATATTACGGAGATCTTATATACCTAGGTAAGATTAAGACTTAAATAGTAACTTATAACCGTTATGGTTTCCTTCCGCAGGCCTTCAACTAGGATAACCAGCTAGGGTTTGGTGTAGGGTTCGAAGTCTCCTCTCTCTTCCCATTACCCTCCTCTCGCTCTTCTTGTTCGAGCAATTCGAAGAAGCCATGCGTCTCACTCTCGAGTTGGGTTATCTCTCTCGCTTTCCCTCTTTTTATTCCGAGCTATTCCAATTGTTGTCCTGCTGTTCTGATGAAAAAACTCATCTTTCATCATACTTTCTTATGTAGTGGTGGCCTCGCGGATCTTAGCAACTCTGTAAAGATCCATCATGTCGATGTCGAGCCAAAAACTGGAGAAGATAAGGTTTATTTCATCAATTTTGTCTTAACTAATCGAGCTACCGAGTTTTTCCTTCTCCCTTCTTCAATTTATGAATTTGATAAGTTGATGATTGTAAATATCCTTTTAATTGTGTCGCCAGTTATCAATGCGTGACCTATTGTTCTGGATCAAGTCCAATTTGATCAAGGAAAGGCCGGAGATGTTTATGAAAGGAGATTCTGTGTAGGTCCTCGATCTTTTATGTATAAATAAAGCAGAAAAAACTGATTTTGATCTGTCTAATTGTTTAAAGTTAGCATTTTGGCTTCTCGTTTTCAGGATGGGTTGTTTGTTGTGCAGGAGACCGGGCATTCTAGTGCTAATAAATGACTGTGACTGGGAACTGTGTGGTAGTATTGATGCGGCTCTGGAAGAGAAAGATACTGTAGTATTTATATCTACGTTGCATGGTGGGTAGTATCTATTTGAAGAGTGATGTCTATTAGTAATGCTTAGGTTAATCTGAGCTATTATGAGGTTGGAGCTTCTTGCAGCACTATTGTACTGGATCAGAACATTTAATAGAGTTACAAATTTGAGATTATAGTGTTTGTTCATGTGACAATGCTACTAGTCCAGCATAACTTCTTGTTCTGAATCTCAAGCTTATTATGTATGAGATGGTGAGTGCATCCATTTTTGTTCCATTAATTCTGTGTCCTAGACATTTTTTTATGATATTAATATTATAATGAAAGACACTCTTTTAATGTGTATATTTTTTTCGACTCCTAGATTAGCTAAGGCTAATTGCAGATAGAGCATTTTGTCCTATGATAAACTATGCCAAGAGTGAATATAGGCATTTGTCTTGAAATTGACCATCCTTTTTGTTAATTATTTGTGCTAACACAAAAATGTTGCATATATATAAAATTGAATATTTACTGTGCAATCTTATAACATTTCATAAAGATGTATAGAAAGGTGATCTTTCTTATGCTTCTTAGGAAATTCATCATATTCATTAGTTGATTAAGGCAAGCTTTTTTCCCTCCACTTCATGGCCTACATGATCAGTCTGTAAGTATTTCCTTTTTTTATCTGAAAAGATGAGTAAATTCCTTATTGATGTCCCTGTAACCTATCTTTCCACAACTGATTCTTTTTCATTCTACCAGTAGATATTGCAATCTTTGTTGACTGTAGTGATGGTTCTAAGTTCTTACTGCAAGTGTGTTTTGGATTGATTATGCCTTATATACTTTTTTGGGCTACCGGGATCGATTGTTGTGTGTTGTGTGCAATGTATAGATGGTGGCTTTTGGTCTCACAAACCATTCAGAAACTGAGCGTCAAACTTTAAGTTAGGTTTCGAATATGATTCATTCTGTATGGAATTATAGATTGATGCATCTGTCTCCTGCAGTATCTTAGCAATTTTCCCATGAATTTTGTAAGGAAAATGAACCTAATACAGATTTACATAGAGCACATTACCATCACTGGTTTGGGTCCCAAAAATAAGTGGCATGAATTCCTGATGATGCAGAGGAAAAACCAATTCATGGCTATGATTTTGTCAGTTAATCTGGGTATGCCTGTGAATGGTAATTTATTTCATGCAGTAACCAGCCTGTGTCATGAATCTAGTATGCCACGCAGACTAAATAACGAGGTAAGTGCTTGACTTTGTGGGAAAATCCTTGTAACATACTACTGGATGGGTGAGGTATTTGTTTGTTTGTTTTTGTGTTGTTTGACGTACATATGTCGCTTATAGTACTTAACAGAGAAAACTGGATGGGTGAGGGCTGTTAACTATCTGGTTTGAATTGGAGAGAAGCACATCTATGTTATTGGATGTCAGATTATTTTATTTGTTTAAGACTTTTTATTCATAATGTTGTTGTACAGCTTATATCTAAATGCTTAAATGGTTAGCTATCTCATAGCCAATGATGGTCATTGATTTGGTCCGGAGCTTTGTTATATCAACTCTCATGGTGCTTTGGTTGGTTGGTTCCTGATGCAGAGACCATGTCAGCAGCATTTTTTTATATTATTATTTAATTTGGACAGTTAAGGGCTAAGTGGACGATCATGTTTTCTTAGGTATACAGTTGCATATGCAATATTAGCTTTAATAGCTTATTTTCTGTTTCATACCAATTGAAAAAAATCATGAGACTTCAAGCAAGTTGTAGACTTGGTTGTTACTTAGATGCTTCGAAGTTATCTCATAACAAGTCTTTCAAAGTTGTTACACTTTTCAATCTATTCCATGCATTAGTTTGAAATTAATTACAAATTTAGTAGCTCTATCATCTTATATATAATGTTTACAATTCCTGTACTGGATGTATGTCCATAAATTTTAGCATTGATGACAACAAGGCAGTAGGCTACAGTCTTTTCTCTTGGAAAAAAAAGATAAAAAATAATTATTACAAAAGAACTCAAGCAATCTGCCTGAATCTTGGATTGAGGTCTAGGGGTTATCTAATTTGAGTTATGTAGCAATCTGATGTCTGATTCAACTTTATTCGCAATTGTTGATGCAAACAATGAGGTTTATTGGCCAAGAATAAATGACACCAACAAATGACATTCTACATAAAAACGAAGCTGCAATTGTATGCTAAAATAGGTGTGATAGCTATTGCTATTTCTTTTTCATTTACTTCAGACCTCAATCAGTTTCTGGTCAATGGCCACATATCTCAATTTTTCCTTCTCCATGAAATCCGCATCCAAGAACTTAGCAATGAAAGCCCAAAGCCTATAAGCATCTTCAAAATTGTTAAGGAAACCAAATGAAGCATAAACCACATTTATCCCCCTTTCTATCTTCTCTTTTATTCTGTCACCTGCGGTTGTTAAATTACAGACTCTTCGCCCATGATAACATCTTTATCTTCAAATTTATCTGGGAACCAGATATTCTGTAGAAATCCAAGCTCAGAGATATGTTGCTTCTATCAGCAAGCTTCTGTACAAGAGTAGGCTCAACCTTCTCTCCTTTCCAGTCAAACACATTGAATGCAACCGTGTTTCCCCTGTCAAATTTTCTCCGAGGTCCATAGATTCTGACCAAAGGATTGCTGTTTTCTGAGCAAGGATGCTGTAGTTTCTTCAATGCATTCACTAACCAATCTGTGATGCATCTCAGTCTGTTACTGATGAGTCGTAGACCCATAGAGTCTGCATGATCCAGGCCTCTGCAGTCAATCGTGGCTGTCTGATTCAGTTCTCTGGCAGTGGGTTTGGTATTATTTAGTTGCATAATTTCAGGTGATTCTCTTATTTCATTTACTCTAGCAACCATCATTGCACATCTTTCTGAGGTTTCACCCTGCTCGTGCCTCTCAATTTGCTTTTCTTTTAACCTGAAATAGTTCTGACCTAACCTTTTTTCTGAATGAGTGGAATCATCAGAAAACATAGCTGGTATTGGATCATAGGATGAACTAGTGATTTCTGCATTGATAGAGTGACGAAACTCCAATTCTGTACTGGATATATCATGGAAAAACTGAGATGGCCATCTTGCCGGGATGATGCTCACTAACCCGGTACTTGTGGCCATTGTTGATGACTCTAAGATTGCACTGTTGGATCTTTTGATAAAGAGACCTGAAAAACCAGATGGATTCTCTCCAAAGACCTTGAAGAAAGAACAGACAATGAAGTCTGGCTGGATCAGAGAAAGCCCCAAGGCGGCCATGTCCTTTGGCCCAAGTGCGCATGCATCCAGTAGCACATGCCAGCCATTCTCTTGTGCAAGGCTCATCCATTGATAAGGATACCTGGTCCCTGTCAACTGAGACTGAAGTGGGAAGATGAACAGGCCTCTCTTCTTCTTCTTTCTCTTCATGATCATCTTTTCCAATTTTGCAGAGTTAATTCTTAGACTTGGCCAAGAGAAGCTGGCAGACATTACTCTGACTCCTCTCTTCAGAGCGCCCTCCACCATTTTGCTCGCTGCCTCGTTCTCATGGTCATAAACTGTCAGGAGCCTATTTTTTGAGTGAAATGGGTAGGATTCTGCCAGTAGCTTGAAAGCTGAAGCCCTATTGCTAGTGTAAATCATACTGTATTCCTCATCTGATATGTTGAGGAATCCCATTATTCTTCTCCGGATTGCCGACTCCAGAGCTGTCTCTTGATATCCATATCGCACTAGAGATTTCAAGCTTGCTGACTTGTGAATTATGCTGAAGAAAGTGGGCTGGGAAAGAGATGATGAAGGTGGAGTTGAAGGAGAGAAGAGATCAACTGATGAGTGGAATTGCGCATGAGAGAAGAGACCGATCCCAGTATAGTCAAGGCAGGTGAGATTGGAGAGGTGGTAGTACTCTCTGTCCCTGATGTGGTCAGCTTGTTCACTTTCAGCATGCTTTGGATACGACCTATTGAAATTGGAGAAGGCATCTGACAGGGAAGGTAGGGATTCATGGTTTGTGAAATGGATGTTTGGGAAAGAGATGCAGTGGCATTCATAAAATCTAAGCATGAGGACCCAGTACTCCTAGTGGTGCTATTCTTTGGTTTATGAGGCTCGGTGAATGGATTGGAAAAACAACCACTGAAGCATTCACGGGATGCCTCTCTAATGCAATGTGATAGCATTCTTGTCTAATATTCCTCTCTCTTCTTCCCTGTGGTGTTCTTTTTTATTGATCTTGTTTGGTCGTCGGTCGAGGAATTTATTGTTGCAGGACATCTTGTTTCATGGAGGGACCCAGTAGCTACTATCAAGAAATTGTCATGGAATAGGTCAGATAACTGAACCGTTTGTTCTTTACTGGTTCTGATATCTTCTAGCTTGATCTTACTCTTATTTTAGATGACCTGCTTTATTTTTTATCTTTGTTTAAGGGCTTTAATAGTCTCCATCGGGTATTGGACAATTAATAGGTTTGCTTTGAAAATATCGGAGCTTTCCATCTTCACTAGAAGCAGTGATTAGTTGGTGCAAAAGCATCAACCACACCAGAACAAGAGAGCCTTTAAAATATCAATAGCCATCAGCGGTGGGTCCCACCTGAAGGCTTGAAGCATGGCAACTGATGCCAGAGGTGGTTTTTGTGGTTTAGCTTAATACTTTTCTCACTTTAATTACTACCATCGATTCCATTTAGCGGTTAATTTGGTGCTGCTGGATAAAATTAAACGAGCATGCCGTCTACTTTGCTGGTCTGTGCTTGGAGTACCTAATTACCTAAATCATCATGCAATCATGATTCTTTCCGGTCTTAATAGACCAGTGAATTGAACTTCTGATATCAAAAGTTTTATTACTGAGCCCTATATATTCTTCCTTCAGAATTATTTCTATACTGCTTTGTCCTGCTCCTAATTTTTCTGTTCTGAATATATTGTTCCAAGGAAAACAAAAATGGAATTATTTCCTGAATATTGAGACCAAGCAATCAGAAAATTTCTAGATAAGTTAGAACGTTTGTCGATGTTCCTATCTGTGATCTAATGGTCAACTGTTATCAGTACTAATCAGTTGGATAGTTTTCATTATCTGAATGCTTCATCTCATTCACTCAAGACAAGAATTTGTCCAAAGTTTATAACAGGCTGACAAGATGTTCTTTTTTATTCTCTGAATGCTTAAGCTTTATCATATTTTGATGCATATCTCCGGTTTATATCATCGAAGTGTGCTACATCTCATTCAATCAAGACAAGATCTGGTTGTCCATAGAAGCAAGACAAAGGGTAAAAGACGACAAGGATGAGCCAAAGCTTTCGCTTATCATGAACCCCAAAATAAAAAGAGCTGCATCATCTATGGAGACCACTTCCTTTGGAGCCCTTGTCATGAAAGCTGCTGTGGGATTTTTAATTAATATGAACAGGTCAGCAGAGGTAACATTTGAATATAGGCAGGAT
The DNA here is from genome assembly GCA_900491605.1 of Calamus simplicifolius. Classification (NCBI taxonomy): domain Eukaryota; kingdom Viridiplantae; phylum Streptophyta; class Magnoliopsida; order Arecales; family Arecaceae; genus Calamus; species Calamus simplicifolius. The sequence continues at coordinate 703,572 of UESW01004555.1, read as the reverse complement.
CCAATCACTGGTCCAAGCTAGACAACCCAGCCTGTGGAACTGCTCATTGTGTCTAGGATGGCAATTTTTCTGTTCCTCGTCTACCTAGTCGGTACCGTTTTTAACGGGTTGGGAATCCCGGTTTAAACGGCTTAACGGGTAAATGATCTGGGGACGGTATTCTCCCCATCTCCGTTCCTGCTAGCTTTATATAATATATTTAAATTTTAAATATATATCTTAATATATTAAAAATTAAAAATTAAAAATATATATATATATATATATATATATATATGTGTGTGTGTTTGAAATGTAATTAAAATTTGATAGATCATTTTCTATCTAGTTTGTTAATGTGTTAAAGCTAATGTGTTAGATGTATCAATATCAACGATTGGTTATTGGCGATTGATCTATCTTATCTAAAAAAAATTATTTTTTTAATTTTTAATAAATTATAATTTAATAAAATAATTTATTTTTTATGAAAATGGGCAAACGGATACCTTTGCTGGCTGGGTGTCCTTGTCCCATTAACTATAATGGCTTAACGAGACGGGAAATGGAACATTTTTTTAACGGGACGGAGACCAATATAGCCGCCCCCTTGGGCTTGCCATCTTATCGTGTCACATATGGGACTGGCTCTTTCATTTGATAATTTCATCTGTCCAAGTTTAAAGCTTTGTTTGCCAATTATTTCCAAAGTTCACTGCTTGGATTGCCACCTGAGAGAATGGCCCAACAAGAAGATGAAGAACAAGAATGCGAAAGATTGTGGACACAAGATGTTAAAGATGCGCATCACCTACTTTCTCTATTGTTGTCATCCACCTGAGATTTTGCATGAGAACCATGAAACAGAGACTGCTGCTTAAAGATGCTCAAGTTGAAGCCAGTCACAGGGCAACTCTCCTTTGGCAGAGCTTTGGAAGAATGACCCTGCAATGCTTGCCAGGAAGAGGAGCTTTGCAACTGATGAGCTTAACTAGACCATGTTGTCGTGTCACTGGAACCTGCTTGCTCTTACAGAGAGACCTCTCAGGCACTGAATATGGGCATAGTCTGTCAGCCGAAGGCAGATGCTTTGGGTTATGCCATGGATTCGGCACCGTTCCTTTTTTTCCTCCCATGGCCATGTTCTGTATAGAAAACTACACCTCCCATTTGTGTGAATCTCTTTGCTTTCTTTCTGACCTCTTTAAAGTGTGTGATTTAGATTTGAGAGAGAGAGAGAGAGATGTGCCAAGGCAAGGGTAAAGCGGAAGCGGTTCTCGGCACATCATTGTTGTAGAATTATTCTCTCTCTTCTGCCATCTTTTGGCCTTTGGACATAAACAAAAGGAAAATTGATCAGGTGGTATTTAAATGCTCCTATTTTGCATAAAAATATAAATCTAAGTGTTCATATATGCAGGGAACCAATCTTGTAGGATATAGTTACCAAGCCATCATGGAGACCAAAGCATTTTAATATTGGTTTGATTTTAAATTTGCTTTTTGCCCCTCCAACTTTATAGAGTTTGACAGTTAAGATTAACGATGGAACACTTTCTTTTTTTAAAAAAAAAAAGTTGAGATCAATGGTGCAAATGCTTGTTCTTTATTTTTTTCTCTGATTTTCCTCACACAGACAAGATCATGAAGGAGGCAAGATCCCATTAGCAATTCTTAGGAAGATACAGCCCTTAGTAGGTCTGTCTGTTTAATTGCTAAATTATGTTTTGTTAATATAAAAATAACTCTAGAGTTCATTTTTTCTGTTGAACCATGCGCCGCTATTTTGTTATTCCACTGAGAACAAGTTCACTATGCTTGCTAGCTATTATATTATCTGTCAAAATATCCGTTAACTCATTACAGGATGGCAACCGTTGTTGCTCCCATACTGCCATCATACCGAGCCTCCCATATTGGATCTTACTTTCCATGGACCTGGAAGGATCTTAATAAAGTCTCTGTTGGAATGTATTCAGCCTCACATCGATGGCGCAATAAGTACATACGAGGTCCAAACATTTAAATAGTATTTTTCGGCTAGTGTTTTGAATGAGAACTTAGATTGTTACAAACTAGTTTAAAAATAATAACACCGCAATGCCAAATTAGAAATAGAGATTGAGTAGTGAACTACCTCTTGCAAAAATTTTGATGTGCACATATTATTTTAATTTTGTTTTGCCATTACCCATCAATTTGCTCTCCATGAAGATGTTGCTCGACGGTGGTTCAAAGTGACAGCATTCTTCTCAGCGCTACGTTAATCGAAGCTTTAACCATCGTTGTCTCCCCCATCCGTGAGATTAGCATTCCTCATCTTTCTTCCTAATTTTGAATGTTTCTATAAACATACAATGGTTATCGAGCTCAGGGGCATGCCTCGATTTTTATTTTTATTTTTTGAAGTATTTGTTCATGCAGAGAAACAGGAGAATTAATTATTTTCGCTCTTGTTTTGACTGCCATGAAACAACTAGGACTTGTTAATCAAGATTTACTTCCCAGTCTATGATTTTTACCAAATAGAATACAAAAACGTATAAAAAAAGAAAAGATGTATATTAAATAGAAGCTAATTGCATGTAAAATAGGTGCAAATGTATATAAGAAAACCCACAAGTGATAAGCGTGTCTAAAATGACCAAAATCTAGTCATATAAAAAGTACCTGCCAAGCCAACGACTAGGAAGTAGGATTTTATAATGCTTTGTGGCCATTAATTAGGAATACAACTGCCTCGTATGATAAGAGACTTAATTTGAAGTTCACAATTTAGTTGATGCCACTGTGCAAAGAGATACGTCAACAAACACAAACTGATAAACACGAAATTAGAATATTTAGTGGAGATTATTTCAATTTTGGATGCTATATTTACTCAAAATCAAACCATGAAAAAGTACCATGCAAATTTTTTTGAATGGAAAATGGAGAAAGCTTAGCTTTCCCAAATTTATTAGTAAAAATATGTACAAGAAGGGAGAAAGAAGAATTTATATGAAAGGGATTGTTTGATTATTGTCATGTGAGTAACTAATATTTTTTATTGCAAATATTTTTTCGTGGCTTGAAGGAGAGCAATGCCTTAGGGAGGATAGATGCAGCCAATATCTTCTTTTAAGGAAGATTCTAAATTTTTTTTTATGCCATATGTGCCATATGAATACCATTACCAATTGATTCCATTCTCTTCTTAAATTGACCTATGCCATCTATCTTCTCCATGTTAAGGCTAACATTAAATTTATATATAGTTCGAAACTCTTCTAGATAGATTGCATAGGTATTTAGTAAAAATATGTGCCAATATTTCAAGCCAAGCTCTACACAATGACCACTATAAACTTACCAACCCTTCTTAGCCAAAACCTTCTCGTATGAAGGATATTATTCAATGCAACTCACATGAAGATTTTTACCTTGCCAGGTACTGCAACTAATGGGCAATGGTAGGAGCCTATACTAAATTCATCATCCCTTCACAGCCTTCAAATTAGAAGATCAATAGAATTTGATGGAGTTTGATGGCTGCATAGAAAACAACAACTTCAGATGTTTGCCAATTGTGAACATTCCTCCATAGTAAGTGGGCCAAAAAAATGAACTTTGAATGTTTTGTATGAAAATAAATTTATCACCACATCAAGTAGGCTATGGAACTAGTAACCCTCCCGCTGCGTTTACCCTCCCATGGAAGCCAACGTGCATCTTCTTTTCTTTTTCTTCTTAATAATGAAGTCAAAAAGTTGGAGAAAAAGAATGCCACATATATTGTTAAGATGGAAATAAAAGGAAAGGCTATATTTATTATTGTTAATATTTTTATCTGACCTTTTGCACCAATGGATGTGATTTGTTGAAGAAAAGTTGATGGAGTGCATTCTCAACCCAAGAATCTACTTTTGATCAATGTTTTGAAAATCGGACCGGATCGATTGGTCGATTCAACCAAAATCGGTCTTCAGTTCGATCGATTTTATTATTAAAGTTGACTTTTATATGATCTAGTAAAAATTAAAAAAATCCATTGAATCGATGGATTTCAACCGTCCAACCTGATTTTTAGATTTTTTAATTTTTTATTTAAATTATATTTAGGTTTTATTATTTTATATTATTAAATTAAAATTTGATTATAATATTATTCGGTCCGATCAAACTAGTTTATTCGGTCGAACCTATTGATCCATGACTCAAATGTTAAACAGGTTTGTTGTTTGATCCAATTTTCAAAGCATTGCTTTTGATCACAAACTCAGCCTAAAAACTCGTTACCTTTCCTTATTTTTCTATGCTCAATAAGAGACAGGCGACCTGTTTCAAAAAAAATAAATAAATAAAAAAAAAGAAGAAGAAGAAGAGACATGCGATAGGCATTTTCCTTTAGGAAACCCTCTATCACTCAAGCTGGCAATAGGAACCAAAAAAATAATTAAAAAATAAATAGCATAAAGTAAAGAGCAAAGAAGAAAGAGAGTGAGACGTACAGAAAAAAGAGAAAAAAAAGGGTCTTCCTTTTGAGGTGTTGCTCGTCTATTTATGGGTGCCTGTCTGAAGTGAGCTAATCATGGATCGAATTTTTGGTGGAGTAACCCACAATTATTTCTTGATTTTAAATAGATAATCAATTTTTGAATTGGTTTGATCAGCTTTAGCATAATTCATATTGATGAGCCAGTTGACCCCATGAAAAATAAAATTTTTTGGACGGCACCAAAGCCGACACCCGACGGCTCCAAAGGCCGACACCCGACGACCGATGGCCCCCAAAGGCCGACGGCTCCAAGACAGTCGGCCCCAAAGACCGGCACATCCAAGACCAACGGCCCCAAAGGCCGACATCCGACGCCCGACGGCCCCAAAGGCCGACGGATCCAAGACCGATGGCCCCAAAGGCCGACACCCGACGACCGACGGCCCCAAAGGCCGACGGCTCCAAGACAGTCGGCCCCAAAGACCGGCACCTCCAAGGCCGGCACCTCCAAGACCGACGGCCCCAAAGGTCGACACCCGACGCCCGACGACCCCAAAGGCCGACACCAAAGGCCTACGGCTCCAAGGCCGACGGCCCCAAAGGCCGACACCCGACGCCCGATGGCCCCAAAGGCCGACACCAAGACCGACGGCCCCAAAGGCCGACACCCGACGGCCCCAAAGGCCGACGGCTCCAAGACAGTCGGCCCCAAAGATCGGCACATCCAAGCCGGCACCTCCAAGACCGACGGCCCCAAAGGCCAACACCCGACGCCCGACGGCCCCAAAGGCCGACACCAAAGACCGACGGCCCCAAAGGCCGACGGCTCCAAGATCGACGGCCTCAAAGGCCGACACCCGACGCCCGATGGCCCCAAAGGTCGACGGCTCCAAGACCGACGGCCCCAAAGGCCGACACCCAACGCTCGAGCCCCAAAGGTCGACACCAAAGGCCGACGGCTCCAAGACCGACGGCCCCAAAGGCCGACACCCGACGACCGATGGCCCCAAAGGCCGACGGCTCCAAGACAGTAAGCCCCAAAGACCGGCATCTTCCTAGCCGGCCCCCTACGTCTCCAAGCTAGGCGGCCCGGCACCTCCTAGGCGGCCCCGGCCTCCTAGGCGGCCCCGGCATCTTCCTAGCCGGCCCTCTACGTCTCCAAGCTAGGTGGCCCCGCACTTCCCAGCCGGCCATGGCATGTCCAAGTTAGGCGGCCCCAGCATCTTCCCATGCGGCCCCTACTTCCCCAAGCTAGCCGGCCCGGCACTTTCCAGCCGGCCCCGGTGTGTCCAAGCTAGGCGGCCCGGCACCTCCCAGGCGGCCCCGGCATCTTCCTAGCCGGCCCCCTACGTCTCCAAGCTAGGCGGCCCGGCACCTCCCAGACGGCCCCGGCATCTTCCTAGCCGGCCCTCTACGTCTCCAAGTTAGGCGGCCCCGCACTTCCCAGCCGGCCACGGCGTGTCCAAGTTAGGCGGCCCCAGCATCTTCCCAGGCGGCCCCTACTTCCCCAAGCTAGCCGGCCCCGGCGTGTCCAAGCTAGGCGGCCCGGCACCTCCCAGGGCCCCGGCATCTTCCTAGTCGGCCCCCTACGTCTCCAAGCTAGGCAGCCCCGCACTTCCCAGCCGGCCATGGCGTGTCCAAGTTAGGCAGCCCCAGCATCTTCCCAGGCGGCCCGGCGTGTCCAAGCTAGGTGGCCCGGCACCTCCCAAGCGGCCCCGACACCTTCCTAGCCGGCCCCCTACGTCTCCAAGCTAGGCGGCCCGGCACCTCCCAGGCGGCCCCGACATCTTCCTAGCCGGCCCCCTACGTCTCCAAGCTAGGCGGCCCGGCACCTCCCAGGCGGCCCCGACACCTTCATAGCCAGCCCTCTACGTCTCCAAGCAAGTCGGCCCGACACCTTCTCCACATCCCCAGTCCCGCCGAGTCGGCCAAGGCCATCCTAGGCCGGCCCGACTCGGCCCCGGCGTCTCCAAGTCCGTCGATTCGGCCCCGCCCCGGCACTGCCTTGCCAGCGGGATGGGCCCCAGCCATCTGGGTCGACCCGGCTCGGCCCTGACAAGACGGGACTTCCCAGTTCCCGCCAGATCAACCCCCAGTGGTTTAAGAAACGCCTCTCTGACGCGCGCCGCCCGACAGCGCCAGACACGCGCCGCCCGACAGCGCCGACGCGTGCCACCCGATAGCGCCGACGCGCCGCCCGACAACCCCGCCGGCTGATGGGACGTAGCTCACTAACCAGCCCAGATTCACGTGAAGGCTCAGCAGAGCTTCTGATTCACGCAATCCCACGTGATCACGCCAGAATCAACCCCTATAAAAAGGTGAATCCACCCGGTAAATAGGTATGTGCGATAACCCCCGAAATCGCATCTCAACTCTTAAAGGAATTCCTCCTCCCTGAGATCCCTTTTTCCACACAAAACAGGGCTCGCTCGAGCCCTTCTTCATCTGTGACCTCAGTCACTAACTTGGCCGTCGGAGGATCCTGCCAGAGACCCCCTCCAGTCCCGGGACTTCTTTGCAGGCAACCCGGCGAAGCGAGGATACGAGAAGCACCTCCGTTCCGACGTCCAGGAGAGGTGATTGAGCGTCATCAGATTGGGCGCCAGGAAGGGGGGCATAAGAAAAAGTAGCGAACGTTCTCCCCGAGCTACATCTTTCGTCCCCTCTCTTCTTCAAGAAGCCATGGTGGTGACTCGAGCCCAGGACGCCTCCATCAGCTGCCCAGCGGGTTTCCCCCACCGACTAGATAGCAGGAGGCCAACCCCCTGCTGCCGACCTTCCTGTCACCTGCCCGCCGCCGGACGCCGCTGCCCAAACGGCGGAGCAGCTAGCAACCCTCTCCAGCAAGTCCAGAATCTCACTGCCATGGTCCACGGGCTCCACAGCAGCAGTCCGTGGCCACCAGTACCAGACCGCTCCCCCCGCCAGTCAGCAGTCGGCAAGGGAGGTTCTCCTCGCGGGAGGCCGGTCGGCAAGGTACCGGCCGACGTCAAGCTTCCCCTAGGAAGCCTCGACGCGAGCCCTCCAAGCGGCCACGGTCCCCTGACCATGGCCCCAGCAACTTTCCTCCCAAGCCAATCATCACGAGGAACCCAGGCGAAAGTCCCGACTTCTGTCTCCATCTCCTTCTGCCTCCTCTTCTTCTTCTTCCTCCGAGCCATCCCGAGGGCTCCGACGATCAACCGCCAGGCGGAGGAACGCCTGGAGGAGTACAACCGGTCCTTGACGAGCTCGCCAGGAAGATCAACCATCAGCCGGAAGAAGAGTTCGACACTCGTCCTCCTTACACTCGCCGCATACTGGAGGAACCGGTTTCCTCCAAGTTCCGCTTCCCCCAGGTGGACCCGTACGACAGTACGACCGACCCCCTCGACCACCTCGAGAGTTACAAGGCTATGATGCAAGTCCAGGGCGCCTCAGACGCCCTCCTCTGCAAGGCCTTCCCTGCAACTCTATGGAAGGCCGCCCATGCATGGCACTCGCGCATGTCCCCCCACAGCATAGACTCCTTCAGGGAGCTGGAGAGGGCATTTTTGGCCCACTTTGATGCCTGCCACCGGATCCAAGGGTGGAAGACAGCCTCTTCTCCGTCCTCCAGAAGGAAGGAGAGTCACTGCGGGACTTTGTGTCCCGATTCAAAACCGCCGCCCTCGAGGTCTACCATCTCGATGATGCGGTGGCCACCCTGGCGCTGAAGCGGGGACTCCTTCCATCCCGCTTCACCTTCTCCCTGGATAAGAAGCCCCCGAGCTCTTACTCCGACCTCCTCCTCCGGGCCCAGAAGTACATCCGGCGGATGAAGCCAACCTCACCCGCCGGGAGTCTTCGAAGAGCTCCAGCCACAAATCCGCTCGCCCTGAGCCGAGCGGACCTCCCTGACATCGCCGATCCAACCCACCTCGCCGGTCCGACAATAGGCGCCGAAGCCCTGTCCCCGACGAGAGTAAGCTCACTCCTCTCCTTGCCCCTCGATCCCACATCCTGATGGAGATCGAGGGCGAGCCCTACCTTCAACGTCCTCCCCCCATGAAGAAAGGTGTACCCCGCGACAGAAGCCGCTATTGTCGATTCCACCGGGACTACGGCCACGACACTGACAGCTGCTATAGCTTGAAGCGGGCCATCGAGGAGCTCATCCAATGGGGCTACCTCGGAAAGTACGTCCAGAAGACCCACAGCCGCTCCGGCCATCATGGGGCCTCCACCTGCTCAAGCCACCGTCGACAACACTCCCACGAGCGGACTGTCAGGATGGTGTCCTGGGGATCAGCCCCTGCGTCCAAGTGGCCGAGGGGGAGGAGGCACCAAATAATGTAATGCCCCGGGGAGAGACTGCTGTAATGGAAAATGTAAACAATGAAGGCGTAGTCGTCGCTATGACGATCGCCAAACACCCTGTAAAAAGGAGATTAGTTGATAGTGGCAGCTCAGCTGACATCCTTACTTACGACGCCTTTATTCGGATGGGATTATCTTTTGACTCTCTTTAGCCCGTGGCAACCCCGCTGGTCGGATTCACTAGAGATTCCGTGAGGGTTGAGGGCAAAATATCCTTGCCTGTGATGGCCGGAACCCCACCATGCCAAAGCATCGTGATCATGAAATTCCTAGTCGTGAGGGTCCCTTTGGCATACAACGCCATTCTTGGGTGTCCCGGCCTGAATCTATTGGACGCGGTTATCTCCACCCGACGTCTACTGGTGCAGTTCCCCACTAGCGCGGGAGTTGGAGAGATGCGCGGGGAGATAAGCCCGGTCTTACCTTGCTATCATACGGCGTCAAGCCCTTTGGAGGCCGACCCGGCCCTGGAGGCGTCCGATCCTAGAGATTCCGCCAAAGGAGGGGAGCCCGCCGAGCACCTCCTAACTTTCCCTCTCAAAGATGACCCAGCAAGGACCGTCCGTGTGGGCGGACTCCTTCCCCTGGAAGACCGGGAGCGCCTCTTACTTTCCTGTGGGCTAACTCGGACGTCTTCGCCTGGTCAGCGTCTGACATGCCCGGCATCCCTCCGGAGGTCATCACCCACAAGCTCAACATCGACCCGCGCCACCGTCCAATCCGTCAAAAGAAGAGGAGCTTTGCCCCCGACCGACAAAGGGCGATTGATGAAGAAGTCAACAAGCTGATCAGCGCCGGCCACATCCGGGAGGCGCACTACCCAAGCTGGCTGGCCAACGTAGTCATGGTGCGCAAGGCAAACGGGAGCTGGAGGATCTGTATAGACTTCACCGACCTCAACAAGGCGTGCCCAAAAGACAGCTTTCCCTTGCCGAGAATTGATCAACTGGTCGATTCCACCTCTGGTCACGAGCTTCTCAGCTTCATGGACGCCTTCTCCAGATACAATCAGATAAGGATGGACCCCAGCGACGAGGAGCACACCTCCTTCATGACAGAGAAAGGCATTTACTGTTACAAGGTGATGCCTTTCGGCCTCAAGAATGCAGGAGCGACATATCAAAGGCTAATGAACAAGGTATTCCAGGACCAGCTCGGCCGGAACATGGAAGTCTATGTGGACGACATGCTGACAAAGAGCACCCGTGCCACCGACCACATCTCCGACCTGGAAGAAACTTTTAACAACCTCCGTCGCTTCCAAGTCAAGCTGAACCCTAAGAAGTGTGCTTTTGGGGTCACGGCAGGTAAATTTCCGGGCTTTATGGTGACCCAGCGCGGAATCGAGGCGAACCCAGAGAAGATCAGTGCCATACTCGACATGAGGCCGCCGTCCAACAAGAAGGAAGTGCAACTAACGGGAAGGATAGCGGCTCTGAGTCGTTTCCTCTCCAGATCGGCGGAAAGGTGCTTGCCTTTCTTCAAAGCCCTGCGGAAGGTGAATGGTTTTGCGTGGATGGACGACTGCCAGGAAGCTTTCGACGGCTTAAAGGCGTTCCTGTCCTCCCCACCGCTCCTCTCCAAGCTGAGAGATGGGGAGAGTCTTTTCCTTTACTTAGCCGCCTCCTCAGAAGCCGCCAGCTCAGTCCTGGTGCGCCTTTGTTGACCCAATTGAGGATTTTGATGATTAACAAAACTATTTGAGTATAACATTTGATGTTACTAATGATTTTGATTAAGTCTTTCAGTTTATAAGTCTAATTATGATCAAAATCAAGAAGGAAAATCAAGTTCTGGTTTGAATCTAATGTCAAGGTAAGACTGCAGACATTAGAGTCGACACATGGAATCGCAGAGCCGACTCCGAAAACGGCATGGACTTAGAGTCGACTCCGGGACTGTGAGAGCCGACTCTATCAGAAACAACAGAACGTTGGATTTTCAGGCCACGACTTAGAGTCGACTCCCGACTGTTAGAGTCGACTCCAGAAGAATTTTGTGTCGACCCCAGAAAAGTCAGAGACGACTCCAGATCGAGCGGATTAAATTATTTCGAGTTAGAGCCGACTCCAGAAAAGCCAGAGCCGACTCCAGAATGTCAGACACGGCTCCAGAACTGTCAGAACGACTCTAAACTTTAACTTTATCAATTTTAATCCCAACGGCTATTGTTATTTATGGATCTAATCCTTTTTCACTTGCTTCTAACGGATAGTTTTGCACTATTTGTGGATTAATCGAATCTATAAGAAGAGGGGTGATTGCATCCCAAAGAAGAAGAGAAGAAAAATCAAGAAAGAGGCAAAAAGAAAAGAATAGAGAAAATCCTTGAGATCCATCAGAAAAGAAAAGAGGGAAAACCTGTAAGGAAAGATCATACTCATTCCCCAAGAGAAGAGAAAGAGATTCCAAGCCTTTGCTGTTCTACTTAGAAGAAATCTCAAAAGAAGGGAGAAGCCCTAGTTTTTCAATCTTCTGAACCTCAAGAGCATATTCAAAGGAAGATCCATTCAAAGGAAGAGAAGGAAGAAGCCACCAAGATCTTCGAATCAGGCTTTGGTTCCTAATCTCTATTTATTGTTTATTATTGTATATTTGCTCATTGAAGGAGCAGTTTGCTTTTGTAAACTCATTATACTGTTTGCTGGGTCAATCTGGTGATTGATTCAGTTGAGGCAGTTAGCCTTGTGCAAGCATTTGCTTGTGGTTTTAGGTTTTGTGCTGGTGAGCCTTGAAAACCAGCTGGGTTCGTTGTGCGCCCGGGAAAACAACAAGTTTGAGTTGTGAGCTTGCAAAACAACTCTGCTGTAATCAGTTTGATTATAGTGTGGACCCAAGAGGTACTTGGGAGTGGACGTAGGTGTAGGTACACCGAACCACTATAAAATCTATTGTGTTTGCCGTGATTGTCTCTTTATCTTCAACTCTTCATTTATAGTTGCTTAGTTTTAAATCTGTGAATCTAAGTTTTTATTTCCGCTGGGGGTTATCTATTCAAAAGAGTTTAATTTTTGAAAAACCCAATTCACCCCCCCTCTTGGGTTGCTATCTGGACCAACAATTGGTATCAGAGCTAGTGCTCATTTGATTTGATCTAACGATCAAGAGTCAAAGATCCACATGGCAACTCAAGCTGGTTCATCTTTTTCCGAAGGTCAATCTACTAATAGACCACCCTTATTTAATGGTTCTAACTATGGTTATTGGAAAGCTAGAATGAAAATATTCATTCAAGCACTTGACTATGATCTATGGAGTATTATAGTCAATGGACCACACACACCCACTGCTAGAGTTAATGGCATGGAGATTCCTAAACCGGAAATGGAATGGGATGAACATGATAGAAAATTGGCACAACTCAATGCCAAAGCAATGAATGTCTTATACTGTTCATTAGATGCAAATGAATTCAATCGCATATCTATTTGCATTTCTGCTAAGGAAATCTGGGATAGACTTGAAGTTACCCATGAGGGAACAAATCAAGTCAAGGAATCCAAGATTAACATGCTAGTTCATAAATATGAATTGTTTAAAATGGATGCATGTGAATCTATTGCTGATATGTTTACAAGATTTACTGACATAGTTAATGGTTTAAAAAGTCTTGGTAAATCTTATAATAATTCTGATCTTGTGAGAAAGGTCTTGCGTTCCTTGCCTAGGACTTGGGAAGCTAAGGTGACGGCAATACAAGAAGCAAAGGATCTAAGTACACTACCCCTAGAAGAACTGTTGGGATCCTTGATGACTCATGAGCTTCAAATCAAGCAACATGTTGATGAAGATGAGTCAAAGAAGAAAAGAAATATGGCTCTTAAGATTTCTGAATATATGGAAGAGCCTCATGAATCCGAGGATGAAAGTGATGATGAGGACATGGCACTCATCACAAGAAAATTTAAAAGATTCATGAAGAAGAAGAAGTTTGAAAAGAAAAAGCCCTTTGCAAGAAAAGATGAGGACAAGGGCAAAGATAAGGAAGTTATTTGTTTTGAATGCAAGAAGCCGGGTCACTTTAAATCTGAATGCCCTCAACTAAAGAAAGGCACCCGGAGGTTCAAAAAGAAGGCAATGATGGCCACATGGAGCGATTCGGAAAGTACAAGTTCCGAAGAAGAAGAAAAGAGTGAAATGGCCAATCTATGCTTCATGGCGGACAACGATGAGGTAAGTCCGAGTTTTCTTGATGACTTCACTTTTGATGAATTACATAGTGCTTTTTATGAATTAATGGATGATTTTGCAAACCTAAGTTCAAAGAACAAAGATTTGAAAACTCAAATGCAAAAACTATCATTAGAAAATGAAAAGCATGTTATTGATAAAGAACTTTTAATAAAAGAAAAAGAAAGTTTGAAAAATGAAGTTGATAGACTTAAGCCTATAGTTGATAAATTTACACTAAGCTCTATCAAACTTAATATGATTTTGGAAAATCAAAAGGCTATTTTTGATAAAGCTGGATTAGGATATAATCCACTTAAAAAGCAAAAATCATTGAAAAACATTTTTGTACATGCTGAAAAATCATTAAACATTACTTGTTTTAAATGTGGAGACAAAGGACATAAATCATATATGTGTAAATCTTCACATAAAAAGAAAAAGATGATTTGGGTTCCCAAAGGAACAATTTTTAATGCTTCTAACCATGAAGGACCCAAGAAGGCTTGGGTACCTAAAATTAAGACATAAATGTTTTGCAGGAGTGTCTTGCAGCCATCAGACTGAAAAGAAAATGGTACCTGGACAGTGGTTGCTCAAGACACATGACGGGTGACAAAGATCAATTCATCACCCTTGAATCAAAAAGAGGTGGAGTAGTTACTTTTGGTGATAATGGTCAAGGCCATATCATGGGCATTGGTAAGATTCAAATTACTCCATCTACTCATATTGATAATGTTTTATATGTTGATGGACTTAAACATAATCTAATAAGTATTAGCCAACTGTGTGACAAAGGTTTCAAGGTCTCCTTTGAAGCTTCTGTTTGCACTGTTACTAATCCCATTGATAATAGCATTATTCTTGTTGGTAAACGCTATGGCAATGTGTACTTAATTGATTTGAGTAATTTATCTCCAAGTAATCATTGCTTAGTTGCTGATAATGCTAGAATGAATGAGATTGGTTGGCTGTGGCATCGTAGATTAGGTCATGCAAGCACACACCTAATTTCCAAATTATTAAAAATGGATTTAGTTAAAGGTATTCCTAGTCTAAATTTTGAAAATAATCGAATATGTGATGCATGTCAATTTGGAAAACAAACAAGAACTTCTTTCAAATCTAAGAATGTTGTTTCAACTACTAGGCCACTAGAGCTACTACACATGGACCTTTTTGGACCTACTAGAACCACAAGTCTAGGAGGAAAGAAATATGGTCTAGTGATAGTAGATGATTACTCTAGATTCACTTGGGTAATGTTTTTGGCTCACAAAGATGAGACTTTCTCAATATTCATGAAATTTGTTAAGAAAGTCACAAATGAGAAAAACACTACCATAGTGTCTATTAGAAGTGATCATGGAACTGAATTTGAAAATCACTTATTTGAAAAATTCTGTTTTGAAAAAGGCATACATCATAACTTCTCTGCACCTAGAACACCACAACAAAATGGAGTTGTAGAAAGGAAGAATAGGACTTTAGAAGAC
>UESW01004555.1:272003-682250 GCA_900491605.1 Calamus simplicifolius | reverse complement strand
TAATCGTTCAAATTTATGTTGATGACATTATATTTGGTGCTACTAACAATCTTCTTTGTCAAGAATTTGCTAAGCTAATGCAGGGAGAATTCGAGATGAGCATGATGGGAGAACTAAACTTCTTCCTTGGACTTCAAATCAAACAAGAGAAAGCGGGAATTTTCATTAACCAAACAAAGTATACAAAGGAAATACTCAAGAAATTTGGTATGGAATCTGCTAAACCTCTTGGTACGCCAATGAGTCCCTCATGCAAGCTGGACAAGGATGAAGTAGGTAAGAAAGTAGATCAAAAGCATTACAGAGGTATGATTGGATCACTTCTTTATCTAACTGCAAGTAGGCCAGATATCATGTTTTCTGTCTGCTTATGTGCAAGATATCAATCTAATCCTAAGGAATCACATTTACTTGCTGTTAAAAGAATCTTTAGATACTTAAATGGAACTAAAAATGTAGGATTATGGTATTCTAGAGACTCAACCTTAAAATTGATTGCTTATTCTGATTCTGACTATGCTGGTTGTAAGTTAGATAGAAAGAGTACAAGTGGGGTATGCCAACTTTTAGGAAGTAACTTAATCTCTTGGTTTAGCAAGAAGCAAAATTCGGTTGCATTATCCACTGCTGAGGCAGAGTATGTTGCAGCTGGAAGTTGCTGTGCTCAAATCCTTTGGATTAAGCGACAACTTGAAGATTATGGTATCACACTTGATAAAATACCTATTAAATGTGATAATACTAGTGCTATCAATCTAACTAAAAATCCAATTCAACATTCAAGAACTAAACACATTGAAATTAGACATCACTTTATTAGAGAACATGTAACTAACAAAGATGTTTGTCTTGAATATGTTAATACTAATGATCAATTAGCTGATATCTTTACCAAACCTTTGAGTGAGGAGAGATTTTGCTATCTTAGAGGAGAATTAGGAGTTTGTGATCCTTTAGAATAATTTTCTGAAACTCCTAAGGACAACAACTATCTAGAATTCTATAATTTCTTGAAAATCCTCTATGTTCAATAAGGAAATTTATCTAGAAAGTTGATTTATTGTTTCCCCAATTGTTAAGGAACACTTATCTAGAGTTTGATGATTAATTTGATCAGTTTCAGATCCTTGAAAATCTGATTTTTCTCTGAAACTATTGTGGAGTCGACACCTTCAGTTTGTGGAGTCGACACCTTCTTATTTTGATGTTCTGTCTGGGCAATTAGAGCCGACTCTGGCTTCTGTAGAGCCGACTCTAATTCGGGCGCTGACAGATTCTCTGGTTCGGAGCCGACACCTCGTTTTCGGGAGTCGACTCTAAGTGGAACTAGGTCAAAATAAAAAGGGCGGAGTCGACCCCAAATGATTTCTATCGTCTCCTAAACTATTTCAAGCCATTCCAAACTGATTCCAAACCCTCCAAATCCCTCAAAACCTTGATTACTCAGTCCAATCGAATCCAATGGCTCCCAAAAGGCGTGCTACCATTGGTGGTTCGACTGTTCCGACGAAGCGCCGTTCAAATCGGAGGCAACCTTCGTCATCTTCTTCATCTGCCACTCAAGATGACTCTCCACCCTCACCATCTTCTCCAAAAGTCGACCAATTAGCTGGTAAGGCCATTACAACCGGAAGGAAAGTCGATTTCAACTTCTTTATTTCCGAAGGCTTTGCTATTGGGCGATTGTTGCAAGAAATGGGATGGGAGAAGGTCTGCTCTTTGGATATTCCTACCTACCCCGCCCTAGTAAGAGAGTTTTATAATGATTTAAGTAGAGGAGAGGGAGGATTAGTAAGTGTTGTAAGAGGAACAAAGTAGTCATCACAGCCGAATTTCTTAATTTATTGGAAATGCCTACTGTTGGACTTATTGAATATCATCATGAAGATAGAGGAGGAGCTCTATCAAGGATGTTAGGAAGAGAAGTCTCTGAGTTTGAGGAAATTTTAGCAAATCAACTTAATTTAGAACTCAGACTGCTTCACAATATCTGTGGGAGGATTCTTTTTCCTAAAATCGGAAGGTTTGAGTATGTCTCGGAGCGAGACGTTTTATTAATGGACTGCATACTCACTGGTAGACCCTTAAATCTTGCTGAGATGATGATAGGCTATATGGCGGAGGCAGCTACTAAGAAAAGATCTACATTGCCATATGGTATGGTTTTAACTTTAGTTTTCAGAAGCCAAGGTGTTCTTATAATGGACAATGAGCCACTAAGAAAGTTAAGACATACAGATTATTATAGTGTCTCTACTATTCACCGAATGGGCTTTAGAAAAGAAATGGAAACTGGATTAAAAGAGGACATGAGGCCAGAGCTGAGGAGGTTAGAGTTGAGGAAGTCAGAGGAGAAGACATTCCTGAACCTTCTGCTGGACCATCTTCTGCTGGACCTTCTGCTGGACCTTCTACTGGACCACCTGCTGGACCCTCAGAAGCTGGACCAAGCTCTCAACTTCCACATCAGTCAGCAATGGCATCAGAAAGATTTTCTGAGGAGCAAATTGGTCAGCTCAGGGCTTTACTTGCTGAGTATGACAGTGTAAGAACAAATGATATGTGTAAATTAAGAGAAGAGTTCAATCAACTAAAAGATGAGATTAATTCAAGACTCGACATGATTTCTTTTTCACTTAGCAATTCTGTCGAATCCTTTAGCGCTGATCTTCATAGTATTTTTGAAAGGATGGAAGGGATTGCTGACGGTTCTGGAAAGTATCTTCATGCTACAAGTCAACTAAAGAAAGATATTGACCTTGCCGTTTCTCAGATTGAAGCATGTCTTGAAAGCTTTAAGAAAACCCAAAAAGATGATGTTATGGAGATGATCGGACATCTAAAGAAAATAGTGTACAAGCATATTTGATCTAGGTTGTATCTTAGGATTTCTTGTTTTCTTTCTTAGCATGTATATAGGATTTACATTTTTTTGAATACATGTAATAGATCTTGCTTTGGAGTACAAATGGTTGAATGAATATTACACTTTTATTACAAATTTGTCTTTGATTGAATGTCAATGAATTCCTATCTTTATGACTATTCGAACCAACATCCTCGCTTTGATAACATTCCTTATTTGCTTTTAAAACTCACCTTATTGTTGATAACAAAAAAGGGGGAGAGATGAGTGTATATAATGCATAAAAAGAAAAAGAGAATTTTTAAGAATAATGAAGAAAAAGAGAATGAAGAGAGAAAGAATGAGAGAATTTTTTTAAAAAATTCAGTCTATCTACATAGGGGGAGTTATTCAATGCAGGGGGAGCTTAATAAATTTCTCCATATAAAAGTTGAATCATTTTGATTGATGTCATGTTTTGTTTATCTTTATTCATTTTAAATGTTGGCATCAAATTCTCTATTACAAAGTCTCTAAGCTTTAAATTCTCAATTCAAATGAATTTCTTTAATGCATATACTCAAAGTTTTTGTCATCATCAAAAAGGGGGAGATTGTTGACCCAATTGAGGATTTTGATGATTAACAAAACTATTTGAGTATAACATTTGATGTTACTAATGATTTTGATTAAGTCTTTCAGTTTATAAGTCTAATTGATGATCAAAATCAAGAAGGAAAATCAAGTTCTGGTTTGAATCTAATGTCAAGGTAAGACTGCAGACATTAGAGTCGACACATGGAATCGCAGAGCCGACTCCGGAAAATGGCACGGACTTAGAGTCGACTCCGGGACTGTGAGAGCCGACTCTATCAGAAACAACAGAACGTTGGATTTTCAGGCCACGACTTAGAGTCGACTCCCGACTGTTAGAGTCGACTCCAGAAGAATTTTGTGTCGACCCCAGAAAAGTCAGAGACGACTCCAGATCGAGCGGATTAAATTATTTCGAGTTAGAGCCGACTCCAGAAAAGCCAGAGCCGACTCCAGAATGTCAGACACGGCTCCAGAACTGTCAGAACGACTCTAAACTTTAACTTTATCAATTTTAATCCCAACGGCTATTGTTATTTATGGATCTAATCCTTTTTCACTTGCTTCTAACGGATAGTTTTGCACTATTTGTGGATTAATCGAATCTATAAGAAGAGGGGTGATTGCATCCCAAAAAGAAGAGAAGAAAAATCAAGAAAGAGGCAAAAAGAAAAGAATAGAGAAAATCCTTGAGATCCATCAGAAAAGAAAAGAGGGAAAACCTGTAAGGAAAGATCATACTCATTCCCCAAAGAAGAGAAAGAGATTCCAAGCCTTTGCTGTTCTACTTAGAAGAAATCTCAAAAGAAGGGAGAAGCCCTAGTTTTTCAATCTTCTGAACCTCAAGAGCATATTCAAAGGAAGATCCATTCAAAGGAAGAGAAGGAAGAAGCCACCAAGATCTTCGAATCAGGCTTTGGTTCCTAATCTCTATTTATTGTTTCATTATTGTATATTTGCTCATTGAAGGAGCAGTTTGCTTTTGTAAACTCATTATACTGTTTGCTGGGTCAATCTGGTGATTGATTCAGTTGAGGCTGTTAGCCTTGTGCAAGCATTTGCTTGTGGTTTTAGGTTTTGTGCTGGTGAGCCTTGAAAACCAGCTGGGTTCGTTGTGCGCCCGGGAAAACAACAAGTTTGAGTTGTGAGCTTGCAAAACAACTCTGCTGTAATCAGTTTGATTATAGTGTGGACCCAAGAGGTACTTGGGAGTGGACGTAGGTGTAGGTACACCGAACCACTATAAAATCTATTGTGTTTGCCGTGATTGTCTCTTTATCTTCAACTCTTCATTTATAGTTGCTTAGTTTTAAATCTGTGAATCTAAGTTTTTATTTCCGCTGGGGGTTATCTATTCAAAAGAGTTTAATTTTTGAAAAACCCAATTCACCCCCCTCTTGGGTTGCTATCTGGACCAACAGCCTTGACGCTGACGGAGCCCAAAGGCCTGTCTACTACGTGAGCAAGGTCCTACACGATGCTGAGGTCAGGTACTCCAAAACAGAGAAAGTCATTTTCACCTTGATAGTCTCTACCCGGCATCTTCGCCCGTATTTCCAGGCCCATCCTATCGTGGTGCTCACAGACCAACCTCTCCGAGCCATCCTGGCCCGTCCGGACACTTCGGGTCGACTCGCCAAATGGGCCATCAAGCTAGGAGAATTCAACATCTCTTTCCAAGCACGGCCGGCCTTGAAGTCCCAAGTCCTGGCCGACTTCCTGGTCGAGTGCACTTGGGTGGAAGAAGATCTCAAAGAGGTTCCTGGGGAGCAGCCCAGGCCCGAGCCGAGCGGCGATGGAGAGACCTGGATCCTCCATGTGGACGGCGCATCAAATTCTCAAGGGAGCGGCGCTGGCCTCATTCTTGCCGGGCCGAAAGGAGAAAGAACCGAGTGCGCCCTGAGATTTCTTTTTGAAGCCACCAACAACCAAGCGGAGTACGAAGCCCTGCTAGTCGGATTAAGGCTAGCCCGGAAGATTGGAGCAAAGCACCTCAGAGCTTACACGGACTCGCAACTCGTCTCCGGGCAAATCAACAGAGAGTATGAGGCGCGCGACCCCGTTATGGCGCAATATCTGAAAAAGGTTCAACTATTGACCTCCTCACTGCCCTACTTCAGTATCAGTTACATCCCCCGAAGTGAAAATGCCAAGGCCGACGTCCTCTCTCGACTGGCTACCTCCACCGACGGCTTGGCAAGGGACGCCTACATTGAATATCTAGAAAGGCCCAGCATAGAGGATGGGGAGGAAATCCTCCCGCTCATCCCGGAACCTACGTGGATGGACGCCTATGTCCGCTACCTCACCGACGACACCCTCCCTGACGACCACAACGAAGCCAGATTGCTCAAGTGGAGGGCCTCCAAGTTCATCCTCCTCGACGGGCGCCTATACAGAAGGTCATTCTCCTACCCGTTACTTAAGTGTGTAGGCCCCGCCGATACCGACTACATCCTCAGAGAAATCCACAAGGCATTTGTGGGAAGCATCTGGGGGGCAGATCCCTAGCCCAGAAGGCTCTCCGTCAGGGGTACTTCTGGCTCACTATGAAGGAGGACGCGGCCAAGCTAGTTCAAAAGTGTGATGGCTACTAGCGCCATGCGCACATCCAGCATCAGCCGCCTGCCCCGCTGAGCCCGCTCTCGGCTCCGTGGCCCTTTGCCCAGTGGGGAATGGACATCCTCGGGCCATTCCCCCCAGCTTCAGGGCAACGAAGATTCTTGTTAGTCGCCATCGACTATTTCACCAAGTGGGTTGAGGTCGAGGCGTTGGCCAAAATCACTGAGAGCAAAGTTAAGGCTTTCTTCTGGAAGTCGATCATATGCCGTTTTGGCTTGCCTCACACCCTCGTCACGGACAATGGCCGCCAATTCAACAACGAGGCGTTTAGAGCCTTCTGTGAGGAGCTAGGCATTCACCACCGATTCACCTCTGTCGGTCACCCCCAGACCAACGGGGAGGCTGAGGTCATGAACCGCACCATCCTCAGAGGGCTCAGGACCCGCCTAGACGGTTCCAAGGGATGCTGGGTAGAGGAGCTCCCTAGTATGATATGGGCTTACCACACAACGCCCAGAGCCCCGACGGACGAAACTCCTTTCAGCCTCTCCTTCGGATCCGAGGCCGTCATCCCCGTCGAGATCGGATTGCCCAGTCCACATGTGGAGTCCTTCAGTGAGGAAGGCAACTCCGCGCTGATTTGGGCCAACCTAGACTTCATCGACGAGGTGCATGACAGAGCGAGACTGCGCATGGCGACCTTTCGCCAGCGAGTAGCCAAGTACTACAACACCCGGGTTCATCCCAAGGTTTTTCGCCGCGGAGATTTGGTGCTACGAAAGGCCGAGGTATCAAAGCCTACCGAGGGGGGAAAGCTATCCCCCAACTGGGAAGGTCCCTACCGCGTCGCCGAGGCGTTCCACCGGGGGGCATACAAACTAGAAGAGCTTGACGGAAGCCCATTCCACGTACCTGGAATGCGGACAACCTCCGCCGGTATTACCAATGATGAACTCCCATAAGCATAAATAATAAAAAAGGCCCCTTTTGACGACACAACTTGTCCTCCCTTAAGTCTTTCAAAAGGAGCTCACTGGCATCACGGCCCATGGGACACCACTCGGACCCGGCACGGCGGTGCCCCCGAGTCGGTTAAGACCCTAAAGGTTCCGTACCCGGTTGAGTCGTCACTTGGGTGGCACACAAACCCCCAAGCTAGTTCAAAAGGAGCTCACTGGCATTGCGGCCCATGGGACACCACTCGGCTCCGGCACGGCGGTGCCCCTGAGTCGGTTAAGACCCTAAAGGCTCGTACCCGGCTGAGTCACAACTTGGGCGGCACACAAAGCCCCAAGCTGGTTCAAAAGGAGCTCACTGGCATCGCGCCCACGGGACACCACTCGGCCCCGGCACGGCGGTGCCCCCGAGTCGGTTAAGACCCTAAAGGCTCCGTACCCGGTTGAGTCGCCACTTGGGCGACATACAAACCCCCAAGCTGGTTCAAAAGGAGCTCACTGGCATCGCGGCCCACGGGACACCACTCGGCCCCGGCACGGCGGTGCCCCCGAGTCGGTTAAAACCCTAAAGGCTCCGTACCCGACTGAGTCGCCACTTGGGGCACACAAACCCCCAGGTTGGTTCAAAAGGAGCTCACTGGCATCGCGGCCCACGGGATACCACTCGGCCCCGGCACGATGGTGCCCCCGAGTAAGTTAAGACCCTAAAGGCTCTGTACCCGGCTGAGTCGCCCCTCGCAGCGGTTCCACACCCCGAGGCGGTTCAAAAGAAACCTGACGACTCTCAGCTCTCAGGTCACCCTCCGGGGTTCACTCGCAGACCCCGCGTTGGGAGAGGATTACTAGCCGCCCTCAGCTAGCCAAAGAAGGCATGCAGACGTCCATCCAAGGCAGCGCAAGATGCCAAGATAAAAGTTCTACACTCCTCTCGCTTAGCCGATGCGGGGCACGCAAGCTCGAGGAGTGTGGGGGGCATTTGATGGGGCCAGTTGACCCCATGAAAAATAAAATTTTTTGGACGGCCCCAAAGGCCGACACCCGACGACCGACGGCCCCAAAGGCCGACGACTCCAAGACAGTCGGCCCCAAAGACCGGCACCTCTAAGGCCGGCACCTCCAAGACCGACGGCCCCAAAGGTCGACACCCGACGCCGACGGCCCCAAAGGCCGACGGCTCCAAAACCGACGGCCCCAAAGGCCGACACCCAACGACCGACGGCCCCAAAGGCCGACGGCTCCAAGATAGTCGGCCCCAAAGACCGGCACCTCCAAGGCCGGCACCTCCAAGATCGACGGCCCCGGCCACCAAAGGCCGACACCCGACGCCCGATGGCCCCAAAGGCCGACACCAAGACCGACGGCCCCAAAGGCCGACACCCGACGACCGACAGCCCCAAAGGCCGAGGCTCCAAGACAGTCGGCCCCAAAGACCGGCACCTCCAAGGCCGGCACCTCCAAGACTGACGGCCCCAAAGGCCGACACCCGACGCTCGACGGCCCCAAAGGCCGACACCAAAGACCGACGGCCCTTAAGGCCGACGGCTCCAAGACCGACGACCCCAAAGACCGACACCCGACGCCCGACGGCCCCAAAGGCCGACACTAAAGGCCGACGGCTCCAAGACTGACGGCCCCAAAGGCCGACGGCTCCAAGATCGACGACCCCAAAGGCCGACACCGACGACCGATGGCCCCAAAGGCCGACGGCTCCAAGACAGTCGGCCCCAAAGACCGGCATCTTCCTAGCCGGCCCCCTACGTCTGCAAGCTAGGCGGCCCGGCACCTCCCAGGCGGCCCCGGCATCTTCCTAGCCGGCCCTTTACGTCTCCAAGCTAGGCGGCCCCGGCACTTCCCAGCCGGCCACGGCGTGTCCAAGTTAAGCGGCCCCAGCATCTTCCTAGGTGGCCCCTACTTCCCCAAGCTAGCCGGCCCCGGCACTTCCCAGCCGGCCCCGGCGTGTCCAAGCTAGGCGGCCCGGCACCTCCCAAGCGGCCCCGGCATCTTCCTAGCCGGCTGATGGAACATAGCTCACTAACCAGCCCAGATTCATGCGAAGGCTCAACAGAGCTTCTGATTCACGCAATCCCATGTGATCACACCAGAATCAACCCCTATAAAAAGGTGAATCCATCCGATAAACAGGTAGCGCGATAACCCCCGAAATCGCATCTCAACTCTCAAAGAAATTTCTCCTCCCTGAAATCCCTTTTTCCACACAAAACAGGGCTTGCTCGAGCCCTTCTTCAGCTGTGACCTCAATCACTAACTTGGCCGTCGGAGGGTCCCGCCGAAGACCCCCTCCGATCCCGGAACTTCTTTGCAAGCAACCCGGCGAAGCGAGGATACGAGAAGCACCTCCATTCCTGACGTCCAGGAGAGGTGATTGAGCGTCATCACATATTATTTTGTTTCAGCCAATCCAGTGTTAGCTTGTGGATCTAAATCATTGTCATCTAACGTTCCCTGCCACGTATCGTCATCAGACTGGTTCGTCGAATCCTCCCTCATTATTTGCTTAGAATTGAGCTTGTCTTTAAGTTATGAAAGTAGACAGTATTTAAGCTTCATTAGAGAGTTTTGAAACAGTCAATTTTCTTGACTTTCTTGCCGGATAAGGCCGGCTTTTGAGAGGAATTATGTTGACTGATAGATAAGTTGGATGAGAATTTTTTTATACTTCCCTTTATAAGAGAAAAACAAGAACAAAATCAAAGAATGAACCGTGTCTCAAAAGAAAGATCAAAAAAAAAAGAAAAAAGAAAAGGTTAAAATAAAGAAAACAACTATATATATATATATATATATAATCAGAAAATAAATAGTAAGACCATGCATAAAACCACTGAAGAGTTTCAGAAATACGATCGATGACGAGACAAAGAAGCATGCATGCTTTACTTGAGAACCGGAAATAGCCAAGCGTTATCAATATAGGGTGTTGTACGTAAGGATGGTACAGGAAATGGAGGCGAGACAGATCAAGAGAGAAGGTAGGAGGGTGACGTTTAGGAGGTGTTCTTCAGTACCCAAGTAGCCGGCCAATGTGATCGTGCCATCAGCAACCACCCGAGCCAAGGTCCCTGCCTCGGTTGACAGCAATCCACCATTGTAGGTTCCACGGGCAAGCCGGGATGACATAACTCGAGAGAGAAGGGACAGGTTGACCCCTGCATTGGACAATGCCAT
Source organism: Calamus simplicifolius (assembly GCA_900491605.1). Classification (NCBI taxonomy): domain Eukaryota; kingdom Viridiplantae; phylum Streptophyta; class Magnoliopsida; order Arecales; family Arecaceae; genus Calamus; species Calamus simplicifolius. The sequence goes on along the minus strand of UESW01004555.1, from coordinate 672,107 downwards.
GCTCGTGAGACGATGGGGCTAAAAGAAAAAAGTTTTACAAATGTTTTGAATTGAATGAACAGCTGCTGAGTGCTTGCTCGTTCGTTGCCACTAAAATAAATGATAAGATGTCAAAGCAGCCGCTTTCTTTGCGACTACATGAGGCTCCTGGCTGTAATTTAATGATCATAGTTGAAAGAATATATTCTTTCCCAATTATAAATTTGGAGGACTTGGAGTATCCTTGGGATATGTTTGCATTTGCAAATCATCGATCAAGAACATTTCCACAGAGCCCACCAATGGTACTTAAAATTGAAAAGAATCAAATTATCCTTCACTATGTATTACCTTCAAGCACTTCGGCAGATACGAAGGTGATGAGCGCTGAGCAGACATATTGTGGCACGGAGTATAGTCTCATGACACGGAAGCTTAAAATTATGCCCACGAACACCATAATTTCAGATGTCAACAGGAGTTGCCTACAAAATGTCAACCACAGAGACGGTAAATAAGCATGATACCCAGTAATTCACAGAAAAAAAGATTTCTTGCTTTTAGAATAGCAAAACTATATGAATAAAGAAACGGCTCTTCCATTAAACCTGCGCTCAGAAAGGCACAATTCTTATTAGTTTATGGACAGGTCACAACGTGGAAACTTCAAGCTCGCTAGATCATGGAGGGTTATTATCATCAAGGTCCTCTTTGAGACTTAGCATTCAATCACTTTAAATATATCTGCCTGGAGTGATTATTCAACGGGTCAGAATTCAGCTACTGAATTGAACTTCATAGTAGAATCTATATATTAAAAAAAACAGTGCACATGTCTTTCTTGAAAGAGTTAATGCAAGAAAAAATGGCATTACTTATCAGTGATTAAATTTGCTGTAGTTGCGTATTGAGGTTTACTGCAATGATTATGCAGCTATACACATTGCTAATTATCATGAGAGAACCAAGCAGTGAACTCGTCATTTCATTGAGGTTACTGTGGATCAGATCAAGATTGCATATGTGGTATATTTATTAATAATAAGCAGTCAACGAGTTGACCTTGGGTACTACATGTATTTACAAGAAATAAACCCTGATTCAGCCACTAACAATAGGTGGTTATGCAAATCACCAATACAGAATTTGTGGTGTTTGCTCTGGTTGAGCCCTCTTCCTTTTTCTCTTCCTTTTATTTTTTCTCTTATTTAAGTGCTAATTATATGTTCTCAGTTATCTTCATTATTCTTTTTTATTGATCTTTCTCTTTAAAGGAAATATATAGATCTGTTTTCAGCAGGAAGAGCAGGAATACTTGATTATTTGGAGTCTTTTTAAGGTCAGTAGAGCCATCTTTAATCTGATCAAATATGACATAGTTTTCTGAAAGAGAAATAGTTAATCGCCCAAATAATATTAAATGGTAGAGTGTGAGTAGTAAAACAGCAATGGTTTTTTCTGTGAAGCATCATCATATGGATAATATGCAGTGTTGAAGAAGGTTAAATGGCACCACAGTTCACAAGGTGATGAACACCACTTAAAAAGACACCTTGTTCTTCAAATAGCATGAAAATTATTATTTTTGTTTCAAAATGACACCATTTGTGCTTTAGATCATCCCATAGAAAATTAGAACAAACATGTAATAGCGGGTTGGAAATTGTAATTAAGCATCCCCTATTGGTTCCATAACTGATCCATAACTAGAAAATTTCTCTGAACCTTCACTAACCAAAGCTAAAACTCAAGAAATTACAAATGTTAAGATTAGAATAACACTTGATATTATTAGAAATTCCCAGAAAATATCGTATTCATGAAGCAGAAACATAAATGTATTTCTATAAACTAGTATAGCAGAATATAACCTATGAATTGTTACTATGGAATATAAACTATTCCACAGAATAATATTTCATAAAGCAAACAGCAGAGGGGAGCAAAAAATATGGCAAAAATTAAGCAGTATACTATGTCAAAAAATATATTAAAACATTAACCAATAATTCCAAGAACTAGTTATACATGCCTCCATAAATGAAGAAAATACAACAATATAGCATCATATCATCAATAAAATGGCAAAACAAGGTCTCCTTTATTGTTAATAGCATTTAAATGATCAGTATGACATATGATTTACCTCTCCTCGAACATGTTGGTAAGGTAGCTTCCAACAATAGCATTTACTGGAAGAACTGTTAGTCCAAGGAGTGCTAGAAAAATGGCCACTGTGCTAGTAGACCAACTAAAGTATAATGTGGTAATGACACTTGATTCAGAAAGTAAAATCTCCATTGCATATTTGAGCATGAAATATATCAATAACTGGACCTACAAAAGTGAAAAATAAACCAAATTGAGAAAACATGCAAATATTAATGATTCCTTAATTTCTTTATATGAAGATTAAAACAACACATACTGAGAAGTGCCAAGGTTCAAGGCATCCTCAAAATGGGAAAGCATATTAAAAATGGGACCCACATAATGAAGTGCATTGAAATGTTTAGATAGTTGTCAGTCTTTTATAATTAAAATTGAAAACAATTCTAAAAAATAACTGCAAAATGATACAACCTAAGTCTCATTTAAGAACCCCAATCATTTGAACTGATCGACTCTAGCTCAGCATCATAATTCTCTGCTTGAATTTGTCTCATATTCCTATCTTATGCTACTGTTGATTGGAGTGTAAGATTACAGAAAAATACTCATAGTCTCTTCATCAAAGTTTATTGTCACCCCCAAAAAAATGCATAATGGTTCTGGCATATGTAGGAGCCATTAACCATGTACCACATCTGGCACCTGCATCTGTGATCGTCTCCAAGCCTACCCATCAGATGGCACCATTTGTTCTAATTATTTAAAATCACATTTATCCCGCACTTCCCTGATCCATATTGCTAATAATTCCTTACCTGCCATTCTACATTAATCCATTACACCATCCTAGGATAGAATTGGTCAATTAGCACAAGCTAATGCCTTTTATGTTTCAAATTTGCCCAATGAATTTAGTATTTTCAGTCAATTTGATGATTTTGACATTGCCAAAGTCTTCTATAGTCCACAAGATTGGAAGGAGTGAAGCAGGCATATGTAAGTGCATTGAGAAGGGGCTGAGTTATAACCTCACACTTTTACAGGCTCCAACTTATTACATCTCAAGTGTTGTTTATATATTTACACACCATCACTGATCATTAATTATTGCCCACCATCTCACTATACTGATTCCCATAGATGAAGAAGGCTTTGCTTCACTCAGCAGCATAACATATTTCATTTCGGACTGCAAGTTACCAAACCATCAAATCATGTGTCCAATTTTTGCCATGTCTCTTATGACTTAATTAACCTAAGTCTTCAAGAGTTATATCCTCAAAGGTTCCCCTTTTAAGCAATCATAAGCTAATACTCACAAGATGTATGCGGTCTCACGAGATACAACATCCTAAGATAACAAGTGCACTTCTTGTCATCGGCATGATGCCTTGGCTGTCCTAAGCTAGAATTAATATTGCTCTGATCTCTTCCCCATCTTGTCCTCTTACTTAGTGGTGACCTCCAAGCAGCAATATTTACACTCTTTGCTAAAGAACATCCTCAAGTGTGCTCTCCAAGCCCAAGGGCATGCTCAGTGTAGTCTCATTGAATGCAATACGCCTTTGATGTTCTTAGTTTGTTAACACACATATATTGCATTAATATGTGCAATTATCTGGCTATGGCTTCATATAAATTTTAAATCCACCTTTATGACCTCTTCTTTTTTTTTCTCCCTCCCTAACAATTCTCATGTCCCAAGTACCTTCTGTTATTCATCCTATGAAGTAATTTGCTCACAAGATATTTTCTAGATGACTTCTATCAAGCCTTATGTATGCAAAAACTAAGTTTCCTTGGGATTAAATAGTATTTAACTGGACAGTTTCCAAAGAAGCCTGTCTATCTTCCTTTGATATAAAAAATATTTTACTTTCAAGGCAACTCTATCCACAAGACTGGTCCCTCGTGTCAACATAGTATACTTCTTTCTTGCAAAGGTTCTCCCCTAGAATTTTGACTGCCAAGGAGAGAGAAACCAAGGTGACAGTGGGAGAGAATCCTAGCTGGACAAAGATTCTTACAAATTTCCTCCGATGAACAGTTCAGTCCTCACTTCTGCATCAGATGTATTTTGATCAAAGATGTCAACACAAATCTTTGTTAGCTTTATGCAAATTCATTTTCCCAAAGTTGTTTGCATATGCCATTTCCTCCTAAAGACTGCTTCACCAGTTAATTCTGAACTTTCCCTTAATCAGGCTCATTTTGCAAGTTCAATGGTCCCAGTTACTTGCACTTGACATCCCAAGATATCAGTTCACAATCAAGTCCATAAGCATGACCATAAAAAATGGCATGAGTTCTTCCAGCATCATCTACTCCCAAGGTTCGTTCCTCTTCTACAGTTATATTCCTCCAAGCATCCGAACTCTTCCCTAAATGATAATTTTGTTGCAATTCCTCATGATTTAAATTTCCTTAGCATATGCATAGGCAATGGAGCAACAGATTATTATAGCTTCCCCTTAACTGACTTATATTATTCAAAGTTGTCTGCTTCTGCAACATGAAATTCTTCCCTTAAAAACCTAACACCCTTGCAATAATGCCAAATCAATGATTATCTATACATACTTATAACTAAGAAGAGTCAGGCGTTCAGCGGAGACCCAGATAGGGTCCTAGTTCCAGTAAATTGCAGATGCAAAATCAAGACAGACTTCCTCAAAAATAAACCCTGACAGTGCTTACTGGCAAATTATGATAGACATCCATATGGGATTGATGTGATAATTCCTTCCACCACTATAAAATATTCATGATGCTCTTGCACTTCATGCCTATTTTAAGGATTGGGGGATTCTTAATGTCAGTTCAAAAGTCCAATTATGAGCTCTTCACCTAGTGTTCTTCTTGTGGCATTATGATCCTTTATGTAGATCATATGCTCAATTCTCATTGCCTCCACTGTCACTCACCTAGAGTAACATCACCAAGTTAAGCATAAAATAAAGGCTGATTTTGACATTTTGTCTATAACTCTAAATATCATATTTCAGGATACCTTGCTTGGCCAGGATATTTGAGTACCAGAAGCATACCAATATTTATCATGCCTCTCTGACTTTCACACCATTATTTCTTCTGATAATTCTTCATGACAATTCCTTTAGGACCCAAATAACTATAATTAGTTGATTTGTGATTATTGTCTACCTATTTTCGAGGGAAAAAAGATATTGCATTTGTGTACCTGTTACAAATACATAAATTCATGTATAGCATGGTTCATATGTTGTTCAATTGCATGTTATGGTATGATAAGTAAGTACATGGCTGTTGTCTTGAAGAACAACCTAGCAAGTAACGTTTAGAGCAAAAGGTCAAACCTTTACTGATGGTGTAAGCAGTCTATAGGCTGAGCAATCGATGTTGCAGGTTCGTGGGACTCTTCAGAGGCTTCTTCACTGTCATCAATATCTTGATCTCCATCTTCATCTTGCTTCTCTTCTGAATTTATAATAAGAGGTTGCAGAAGACCATTTTCCAATATCTCATTTTCCATGCGTCCTGTTTTGCAAAAATTCTGATCAACTTATTAAATATCAAACAGTCATTAGGAAATTGAGTAAATATTATGTTTTTTCTTTTATTGACGGCTTAGATGCTTCACTTATATATCAATTCAAGGTCAACATTGTCAAATAACTAATATTTGGACTGAACACTAAGACTTTTATAATTATTTTTCAGAAGTCAACAATATATTCCAGGTGACACCTCATTTTGACCAGCAAGATTATTTCAGAACAACTCACCAAACAGACTAAATACTTCATGAATGAAACAAGGTATGCCCCTTCTTCATGGGTAAATGTTTCAAACTAATAGAAATGTTTCATCATATATAAGATTTCAATAAATTAGACGCAATTCCATCTTATGATGATCCTCAAGCAAAAGATAGGAACCTGTTTATTGATAATGTTTTCTTGCATCTGCAGAATACAGATTATAAATATTACAACATGAGATGACATGATTAAAAGAAAAGTTAGACACATAAAAATTCATGAATTGGCGATAGTAGCAAATAAAACAGTAAGGTTTTAAATCTTATAAGATAGGAGTGTCTCGATTTTTCTATGGAATGAGATGCCCCATATCCAATTTCATCCCATCCCAGTCCCGAACCCAGTCAAGCATCCCATTACTTACTTAAGCGCTTTTCTCTTTAAAAAAAAAGTTATTTGTAATACTCTAGTATTTTATTCAATTTTTAAACATATTTAAAACTTCAAAAGTTATATTTTTATAATAAGTTAGATCTATTTAACATTGACATTATAATGCATTATAACCGACATAGAATAAGATGAGATGGCCAAGATCAGTCCTGAAATCGCCAAGACTTGAATTAATTCATAAGAGAACAAAATATCATGCACCATAAAGGATAGGAATTGTCAAATGCAAAAGTACTAATTTTTCAATGATAACAATAAGGTAAGCTACCATCAATGGTAAGCAAATAAATCTATGAGAGCTTTGCAACACATTAGCATTCTTCTACGGTCACAAGTCTATTAGCTTGATCATATACACCAAATCCAGGCTTCTGCCTGTTTGCAAATAGGAAGCTTTGTAGATACCGTCTTATATACCAGTATAGTTGCTATATATGCTATCTTCTTACTCTCACTAGAAGACATTATACTACTAATTTTTATAGTACTGCAGTTGCTTTTAGTGATATTAATCATATTCCCCTGTTTCTTAGGGATACCAGCAAATGTTCTAGCATGCTGATTGACTGAAGTAGATGATCAAGCACTACTATCTATGCTTAACCATAGATTCTGACTTCATGACGACCTCATTTATCATGTCAACCACATCAACTGTTATACTAATTCTAGTTCCACCTGAACAATATGTCATGAAGTCAGACATTCTCATAGCATCTACTATTCTAGCCTTGTTGATACTCATCTTGAGGGAATGCTCATCTAACTACAAAAGGGGAAAGCTTAGTACATCTTCAGCTCTCTTCAATCTTAAAAGCATTCCATGTTCAGAATTATAACATTTTACATTGCCAACATCACCAGCTTGGTTTTTAAGAAAGCTATTTTTGCATTTGGAGTATCTAACTTCTTCTGAATTCGAATTAACTTTTTTTGTCACATGATCATGTAATGAGGTCTTTGCACAGCCAGTCTTGATGTTCTAAATTTTGTATTAAGAATCATATATGTTCCCCAGAGCTCATAAACATCAAAAAATTTAGCATAAGAAACCATAACCAAGGATTCAAATCTGAAGGATTGGCAATGTATCAAAGGCTGGCTGGTATGGTGCTTGGATGTTATGCCTTGATAGTTTCAATACACATCTTGGTAGGAATGAGCGGAAAAAAAAACCTTTCCTAGCATTACATGTTCAGTATAACTTGATACAGTGTGATGTAGGCATGGTTTGCCCAATTTGGTGCCTACCAGCCCCTATCATTCTGGGCCCTATGAGGGCATTATGCATTAGATCTCAGTCCATGGTCATGGCATTATTAAGAAGTTTTTGTAAATGAATCTTTTCCAAAAAAAATAAAATCTGAGTTTCTTTGTCTCTTTCTTCTAGTTTGAGATATTGTCAAAACTTCCAAAAATTTCTGTTTAGAACAACTTTTCTGGACCTTCCATACAAATCCAAGTTGACATCGTAACAGGCTCTCCTTTAGGTTCTATTAAATAAGGCCATGCCATCTCTATAATTTATCTATTAATTTCAACATGATTATAGAAAATGAAAATTATTTAAGATCGTAATCTTTCTTAAGAAAGACAACTTATAGCGTAGTGGTGACAGTCAAATTTAACTTACCAGCATCAGCATCCTGTGGTGGATGACCCTCTTCAGTGTCTTGCACAGGCTCTCTAAATGAAATCCACAACCAAAATAAATACGCAAGCCATGCCAGAGCCATAACCCATCCTGGTAAGGTATTTTGATTAAATGTCAGTGAGTAAAGCTTGAAATTTGTTTGAAGCAAGCCAACAAGGGCAGGACCACAAGCCATTCCAAGAGCACTGGCGCTAACGAAACCTGCAGAAGCTTGCATCCGAATTTTAAGAGGTACACAATCGCTGATGTAACGACGATTTACAGCCCTAGCAGAACCTAACCTGCAATTAGGGTAAAGTTTACAACACCATATAAATTGCTGGATCACATGCAAAAATAGACTGAGGAAATCATGCATGCATATTAGAAGTTATTTTGAATAAAAGTCACAAATCTTGGTGCATGTGGAATATCAGAATGAAATGCTTGTGCACAGAACAAAAATTTGCAAAAGTAGATGCATTGAACATTCAGTCAATAAATTGCACAACTTATAATTTGTAATTCCACGTTAACAGAAGAGAGATAAGAAGAATCGGTCATCTCTGCAAAATGCTACAGAAGCCAGCAGTGCCTCATTATTGAGAAGAAAATATATGCGAAAATGCACTTTTCTCCAGTTCATAGCTATATTAATAATACTTTGCCAAAATGCAAGGTATAATGCATGTTCTAGACAACCAGAGCATTTAAAATTATTTGAACCCTATGAAACCAAGCACATCAGACATATCGTTTGGTAAGAAAATTTTGAATGTTTTCTTTTAGTTACTTTCAGGTTTTCTCCCAACACTGATTGCTAAGAGGTGGAAAAAAAAAGTTCTCTATTTTAATATGATAACTTTGCAGGGCATTCCAATGGTGATAGGGAGGTTCTTATTCCTTGCATCTAGTCTTGTTTGTAATTAGATACATATTTTATTTAGTTCTGTACCTCCCTGCATCAAGCAGCATAACCTGAATGAAGAAAAATATATAAAGGCCACATGTTCGGCTATGGGACAAAAAGGAAATAGATAATCTATATTCTTTATTTGGTCATATTTGTTCTCTCTTTCCAGAAAGAGAGAACAAAGATGTTAATCAGCTATAAGGGAGGGCACATTTATCAACTCACGATAACAAAATTTTACGTCTACCAGTTGTTGAATTCACAGGATCCATCATATAATCTCGATAGGACACATGAGCACATGTCAGGTTTTAGCTGTGCAAGAATATAAAGCATAGAACTATTTAAATATTCCAAGTTAGCGATATACAGGGAATATAAAGGACATGCAGCTGTGGAAGTAAAAGAATAGGACCATTTAAATAGTTCAGAAAAGAAAGAAATTCATATAATATAGATTGCTTCCAAAGAGAAAAATAAACCCCTACCCGCATAAAAGGCGACCAATAAGAAGAACAGCTATTGAGTTAAGATCATAAGCCAAAGCATATAACAAATTTCCCGTAAAAAGCATGATGCTGCTAAATATGAGAGGTCTGAAGTACGACTTATTTGACCATGCACTAAAATAGACTGAAGAGAACACTTGTGCAACAGCCATTGCCCCAATAATACACCACAAACTGTTGCTGCAGCTCCAAGGCTCAACGAGTAGTTATCTGCAGTTGGGACAATAATGTATGTGTTGACCATATAAAGGAAAGTGTTTGCCAGGTTCAGGATAAGGGAGATAAAATGGTATCTTCGGTCATCAACATGATCCTCTGCTGCAATAGGTATATCTTCTTGAACAATAAGTGCATGCTGCCCAAGGAATTGAAGGAAATTTGTCGAATGCGTCAGCCTGTCTACTGATGCATTTATTTGATCTATAACAGGGTCCTGCACTAAATACAAATAGATACTGTCAATGTGGAGGTCCTTCAGGGCAAAATAAAACTATTTTATAGACTACATAAGAAATATTTAGCTGATAAAACCTTGAGAGGTAGAGATGGCTGATCATAAATGGATAAATTGTTTCCTTGACAATCCTGCAAATATGCAAGATTACAAGACAAAGCACCCACAACAGCCCCTATTCCCTGTTAATTGAAAACAACAGCTTCAGGAAAGAACTATGTGCAGAGACAACACTCCCACTTAGCGCAAGAAATAAAAAGTTGCTGAAAAAAGATAGATTAGCACACTAGGAGCAAAATTGAAATTTAAAAAAGCGAAGATAACATTAAAGGAAACCCATATATGTTCATATAAAAATTCAGAACTGGAAATATTACCACATGCTTGAAGACCTGTTGCAGCTCAGAATAAGGATGATTTGCTCGAGTGGTAACATAGTAATTAGTGAATCTATAGCCAAAGTGTTTATCAAATTTTTCAATATCTTGCGAATACCGGTAGCATTCATATCAACAAACCGAAGAAGCTTCAGTAGATCTTCTCCTACTTCCCTGTATGCTTCTCGTAATTGACATATTTGGGATATATCATGTTGCTCTAGAACGACTGCACGCTGCTCTCCCAGTTTCTGAATTCTGCTCGCTAGAAGACCTTGTTGTTCCAACAGAAAAAGGACAATCTTTTCAATCTGAAGGAAAACAAACAAGAAAATAACTGGAAGATATCCTCACGGCAAACATAAATTCAACACTAATAACAGAATGGCCATAATTTCTATAGTCATATATTTTAGTCCATATTAATGCGTCAACAGAAATATCAAATAAATATATTGCTAAACATAGAGTTGATTGATTATCTAATGGAAAAGACAGAAAGCAACCCGCATAATTTTTTTTTCTCCCTCAAAACTTTACATTTTTCATAGAAATTTCAAGGTTTCTAATAGTTATCAAGTGCCCATCATTTTATTCGGGCCTTACTATTACCATCCAAGATGTTGAGAAGTCTGAGTGTCCTTTTCCCAGGCAGGTTCAGTATTCAGGTAAGCGTGCATTTTTTTGAGAAACAACATTTTCCACATTGTTTATGATAACATTATATGAAATTAAATTGAAACAATCCTCAAAATTCTAAATCTATATCTGTCAAGTATAACAGCTACCGTCATCATTTTCTAAGGTCATTTATCTCCCTGACTTTCAAACACCCTGAGGAGTTAGATGAGGGGTAATGGAAAGAAGAGTACAGTAAAAAATTTCTCAATTAATTGTTAATTGCAACCAAGTAGGCATTCTTGAGGAGAGAAAATTTACATCAGCGTATAAATAAACAAACACAAGGAAAAGGAAATATAATTTAGGTAAGACATCAAATCTACTAATAATGGAGATCCTATTACTAAATAAGATAGTCCTTACCAAATGAGATGTACTTATAAATGTTGAGAAATGTATCTTAGATGTTTTGATTGCAATTAAAACTAGAAATGGTTAAATTTAATTCCATTTACATTTTAAACAACATGCTTATACAAAACCTTCTAACTTTAGTATCCAATTATATCCGAAAATTTCATAGTTACATTCTGAGAGTAAAAGAGAACCAATGTATGATGACTTCACGGTCTCCCGTAATGTTCCTTCATGTGGAGAGCTATTTGCCAGGTTGTATGGATTCATTGTATGGTTGGGGATGGGAGATCTATAAATGACTCATGAGATAGCGGACGTGCTCAGGAGTTCCCTTGTTGTCCAATGTAACCATGAGCTGTTCTGATCAGATGTGTGTGATCGCATCTATGGTATGCATCAATGCATGTCTCTGCATATGCGCAGAGAGAGTCTTAATCCTACATTTTTGAATGTACTCTACATTAATTATTCCCTCAATTACAAAACATAAACCAGCTGTTGGGTAGTCTGGTGCATTATACGGCATTGCTTGGTCACATGCATGCATGGCTCTTGAAGCAAAGTTCTCAATCCACTCATGTTTTTGTGCATGCTGATTCACATCTTCTCCACCCACTCAAACGAATGAGCTGCACCACTGCACCTTCTATCCCTCCCCACTCAAACATAGGAGTACATGTTCTATTCTCCCCAAATGCCCAACTAATAAGAAAATACAAACACTGATACACATTCATATTCATAATGTTGAATCAATTAGAAGCCAACGGAACACGCATGCAGATATATAATCATATTCAGAATGTCGTCAATGATAAGCTGATGCAAATGTGTAGTGTAATTTCATGTACCTGGTTATCTAATATCCTTGAGAACTCTTTAAGGACCTGTGAACGATCACTTCCACCAGCCTGAGTCTGCTGAACATACTGCTTTACTTTCTTCTTCATTAATTTGTAGTTAATGTAGTATCTGGAACACAGCAAATAAGAAAAGGAAACAAATTCACGTCAGATCAATTTAAAAAAATGAAACAATTGGATGATGCACACAAGTGCATTTATAATTAATTTATTAACATTAGAGTTTAGACTAAAAAAAGTCAACTTTATAAAATCAAACCATATAGGCTAAAGTGAAAACAAAGCAACATCTACGCTACAAGAAGAAGAGCACAAAATAATAATTCACGGGAAATTCATGAGAATATGCAATTTTTTTAATGAAGATGAAGTAAAATACTTACCATTATTTATTGAAATTTGAAATCATTTACATTATAAAGGACTTATCTCCACCTAAGTGTCCCCAAAGGAAGAATTAGTTAAGGGTTTGGACGCAACAGAACTAATGGGGGCAGATTTCACCAAAAGAATTTAGCAATTCTTCTTATTTCAGATCTGCCAAAATTGTACCATGATAAGTTGATCCCCTCTAGAAGTGGGCACTAGGTCGTACCGCCCATGGACCGGCACGGCACAGCACGAAACGGGCCGTGCCTGGCATGGCCCAGTAAACTTGTCGTGCCAGGCTCGAAAAAAAAAAAATTTTCGGCCCGGCATGGCACGGCCCATATGGGTTTGGGCCGTGCCGGCCCACCATAAGGGTTTGATAAAAAAAATTTATAAAAAATATTTTTTTTTAAATTAAAAATAAAAAAAATTATTAATATGAAGTGACCTTAATGGTGGGGGGTTTGGTATGGGCCCCTACCAGTTTATTAATTTAAAATTAAAATGGTACATGAAGAGAGAGAGGCTAGGCCTGACCTCTAGAATAATAAGAAAGGAGAAAAAAATAGAGATGACTCACTTTAACAATAAAAAAAAATACATTATTAGAAGTGAAACCAATTCAAGCCTTAGGAAAACATAAGGCCCATACAAAAGGCCTTGTTATAAAGCACACTCTATACTCCAAGAGCATCAATCTCAGCTTCTCTCATGTTAAAAAAGACTTTGTGCATCAATCTTCAGTGCACAAAGCGTGTACCGGATGCACGGTATTTGCAAGTCTGGTCCTCAGGCTAGTCCATAAGGTGATTCCTAGGCCTACTGTGCTCTTTGGCTAGTTTCGCTCAAAGAGCACGATTAACGTCAAGAGACCAGATTTTCTTATCTGACTTGTTCATGATGCGTACAGTGCACCAAACGACCTAATCTTTCTTATAAATTCAAGTCTTCATGAGAATATCTAAACTTAGTGAGTCTTGTTCCTTTTTGTTTTTTTTTTTCTTCTGATGTCGTTAAATTATGAATAAATAAACAAAAGCTGAAGAGGGTGCCATTCAAATGTGCAGCACGCCTTAAATATAATAATACAAATGTAACAAAAAAGATATATATACTAGTGATGTATTACTACAAATGTGACTCACAAGTTATAGTCAATTATATACAATAACTAGAACTAGACCTGCAGACTTTAACACAATTAGAAGATTGGATCAGTAGCTCAATGATCCAATAGATGGATTAATGGTTGAATAATATAAATAATCAAAAAAAAATAAAACTAAAAAAATGATTCATAAGGATAAATAGAGATATTTTTTAATAAAATTTAATTAATATGATAGCTAAAAAATTTAAATTCTTAAAATTAAATTATTTAAATCCTAAATATCCCAGATGGGCCATGCTCGGCATGGTAATTGGAGCGGCACGATAGGCCTCGACCGTGTCATGCCAGGCATGGCCCAGTGCCCACCTCTAATCCCCTCCTACCCTTTATTGAGGCCAAATCATCCTTCATCTCCAACAGGTCCAAAAGAGTGAAGATTGGGTGGCCAACCAGTGAGGTTGAGACAACTTTTGAAGAGGGCACTTGAGAATGGATATTTAAGTAGTGTTTGATTGCCCAAAAGCTATCCCTGGATAAATGTACAGAATAGCATTTATCCAGGGGATAGCTGAGGGAATAAGCATCTTTTTAAAATTACAAGTCTGCCATCAAGGGATAACTTTAGTTGTTCCTGGGTTTCCTAGGGAATAAGTTCAGGGGATAACCCATGGTTAACCATGGGTTATCCCCTCTGGTTAAACATTTTAGACATATCCCCTCTAGCTATAGCATTTGAAAATAAAGAGGGATATCCAGGGAATATCCTCCCTTATTCCCCATATCAAACACTGCCGGAGTAAACGGGAAATAGATTCATGAGTCGCATTGCGCAAAGGACACCCATTGCTAATGGATTTGCCTTTTCTAGCTAAGATCCCTCCTATATGCAGTGTATTCTTTAAAGCAAATCATAAGAAAAAAAACCTTCACTTTTCTAGGGCTTTTGCTCTCCAAATCACCTTGAAGTATATCAAGTACCATGATGGTTAATGAACTTATGAAAGGAATTGACACTGAACCTGCCATTAATGATCAGCTTCCATACCAGTGACAATGGACCTGCCATTATTGATTAGCTTCCATACCAGTGTATCTGCTACCCTAGATGGTCTGATAGATGAAGATTTGCAAGCACAAGCAGATCAGATTTGAATAGTGTGAGTAGCCCAAGCCATCTCCAACTCGACTGTGAGGCAATAGTAACATTAGCTGTAATAGCTTTAGCATAAAACTTCTAAAAGAGATTTGAAAATAAGTAGGCCAAATCCCACAATCGTCCTAAAATCTGATGATTTTGCCATTTCCTAACCTGAAGGAAGTGCAATACCAGAATGCACTAAGTTCGCTGCAAATGTCTTTCCAAATAGGTGAAATCCTAACCAGAGATTTTTTGACCCTAATTCCAAGCTTCCTCAGGGTTCTTAATCTGGGTTTTCTATAAGGGGCTTGAGACACCTGAGTAAGACAAGAAATTTCAAGCTCATTCTGAAAGAAAAGAAAGATTTGGATTTTTGATATTCTTCAACACAGGCCCTCCATGTTTGTCCCTGCACACTGAATCACAGTCTACAAGGCAGTTGAAGCCACCCACATTCTCCTTACCTTTTCAAACGAAAGCTCTTCTCAAACTATCAATTCTTTTCACAACCCAATTTGGAGGTTTAAGCATAGACATATAAGAGGACGGGAAGGCTACAAGTATTGCATCAAAGAGAGTGATCTTTCCCCTCATAAAAAAAAGTCTTCGTTTCCATGAAGCCAATCTAACTTCTAACTTCTCTAAGAGAGGGAGCCAACATTGCTTGGGGTTTTTTTTATCACATAAAGGCATGCATGCCAAAATTGGTAAAAGGGCGAAAGCCCTTTTTGCCATTCATCATGGTTGCTATACTAGAAGCTTCTTCATCATCCATATTAAGACAGCACGAGAATATATAGTAGAACCTCAAATAGGATAGAATGATGAGGAGTTAATTGCAACCACTAAAAATAAAATAAATAACCCTTTTATTAACTTTTCTTCATCTAAGGGTCTCTAAAATGGAATATTCAATTCTGATTTTTTTTTTTTTTTTGGCATTCAAACTGCCTCTTGTTAAATGATCCAAATGTAATTGCACACATAAAAGTCCTACACAGAGAAAAAAAGTGGCAGATAAACATAGACAAGAATCATGTGGTTTGCTAGTGTCAAAGATAATGCAATACATATTGCATGCACATAGGGATTTATTAAACTAAGATGTTGCACTAATAGATTTATCATACTGTATGTATCAGTATATGAAGAACCAGCCCGAACGATACAGAACAGGATATATCGTACTGACCTGGTGAGGAACCAGTATGAAACCCTGATGGGCATCTGATTCTTAGGCAAAGTGAGGTGAATCAGTCCATATCATCAGGTGCCATTCAGAATTGAGTGACACAAACT
Source organism: Calamus simplicifolius (assembly GCA_900491605.1). Taxonomy (NCBI): domain Eukaryota; kingdom Viridiplantae; phylum Streptophyta; class Magnoliopsida; order Arecales; family Arecaceae; genus Calamus; species Calamus simplicifolius. The sequence continues at coordinate 656,119 of UESW01004555.1, read as the reverse complement.
GGTACTTGCTAATTACAAACTGGTATTGGATTACTCCTTGGTACCAAGTGAAAAGAGTCACAAATCCTTACTTCCTTTTTTCTGATTTTCTTCATTCAAAACAGGTAGAGAGGAAAAGAGTCGATTGAACTAGGTGCAAAAGATTTACTTCCTCCATATCAGATTGGGAATGAAGACACTCAAAGCCCAAAATGATAATAGCCCATTCCTTCCCCCCTTTTGTTTTTGGCTAGAGAATGCTAAAAACTTAAAAAGAAAATGGGGATCATGTCAAAATTTATTCTTTTGGCATAATTTCATGATATATTATAAATCTAGCATGGATCTATATATAGACATTTTTTAAAAAATATTTTTATTTTTAAATATATCCTTTTCAAATTTTAAAAAATTAAATATAAAATAAAAATATTGAGCTTTTGCTATCATACTTCTGGCTATATGTGGATGGTGCTATAAGTTATAGAAAGTTCAAGGTTATAATGGTGTGGTATAATAAGCTAAAGCCTCTAAGCGAGACTTTGAATGGTGGGATCGAAGGCCAGTTTTCCAAAAAGAACCTTAAAAAAGTACCATGGGTGAACTCATAATATTATTCTGAAAAACATAGTAGCATTTTGATGTTGAAGAAATTGCAGTAGTTTTGAGCCTAGAAACTAATAATCCAGGTTATTTTTTATATGTTCTAGGACCTAGAACCTAAAAAAATAATCTGGAAAAACAATAGTAAAAATTTATGGAAAATAAAAGAAAAATATGTCATTATACTAGTTTGGACCTGTAAGATGCAGGAGACTGTGATAGTATGGTATTGTAAACCATACAACCCGTACCTAATTGATACAATTGCAATTACAATCGTTCTGATCCTTGCACATCAATATTTAATAGCATCAACATGAGCGACATATAATGCAAGATCCCCACCTCTAAATGACCTCTTCCCAATAAACAGATTCTTGCCAACCTTTTTAGTACAGAACTAGATGATCGCTTGTTTCAGGTGATTTACAACCACATGTCAAATGCATTAGTAGCCTAATATGGCACCATAGTGCCTTAGTTTTCTGCATCAGAAGACTTGAAACTAGTTGACCGATACCTAGTAATCTGTCAAATGCCTGATTGAGGTGCAGACTGCATGTTTGATGCTTTTGATCTCATAGACTTGCCCTAGCTCCCTTTCCCTTGTATCTTGTTTTCAAAGAAAAACTAAAATGATCATGGAATCATCCATGCTAGGTAACAATATTAATAAGTTTAGTAGGTCATGAAAATCCACTCCAGGTCCAAAACTGCAAATTCCCAGTCTTGATGTTTTCATTATTATTACTATTCACCCAGTAATTAAGTAGCTTTAAAAAAACTGCAGTGTTGAATGTCATGGCAGTGGTAACCACCAAAAAATGGGGAAGGAACAGAATCATAAGCTGACAAAGACAGTGTAAGTGCAGAATTAAGCATTAAAAGAAATAAAAACTATCCTAGATTAACAAAGCATAAGTCCACTCTTTCCTTTTTATATATATTTTTAGTTCTTGCATTTCTTGACAACTAAACAAATCCTAAATGTTGCACATTACAATCAATGGTGTAAGCATGCAGTATAAATCATACCGATAAGCTGAGGATTAGATTTTCTTGGAGCCTTACAGCTCAAATCTGTATATAAGCGCATGCGCGCATACACTCTCGAGAATCATATGATATATATTGACATTCACTCATTCATTCACAGCTTCATGCATATACAAATATGTTCTTGTGAGCATACATAATGGATGTAATGTGAAATTTAACTAACTGAACAGCAGCTTCATATGAAGATTTAGTACTTTTTCTTTATAAAACTACAAAATTCAAAAGTTAGCACCATGAAAATCAAAGAAAATATATAGTTTAAACAGTCTGCCAAATAATAGGAGGTCATGCTTAGAGCAATCATTGGTCAAAATGTCCATACAAAACATCAAGTATGCAACTTCATACTGAAACTTCAAGAAATAAAAAGTCGTGGTCCTTTTCAAATAAACCACCTGTAGAGATTGCAGGCATGCAGAAACAATGGACCATGATGAGCCTCCTTTTTTTTTTTCCTTCACTTAGCTATGGAAGTTTTGTTGGGCCTGGTGTGGTGCTATCAAGGCCCAGGAGGGCTAACTTGTATTGGGCTAGGTTTAAGTCCAAGGGTTGAGATTAAATCAAGTTACGGGTATACACGGGCTTGGGAATTAGTTTAATCTCATTGGGTTAGGCCATGGGAGTTTTTGTTGAGTCTGGGCCTGACCCACCTCGTGGATGTATTTAAACTCTAGTCACTAGTGTTTGGATAGAGAGATTCTTTTCTTCTAGAGAATATCTCTCTCCTTCATCTTCTCCTCTCCCTCTTCCTCCCTCAACGGAAATCCACTCCTTCATCTTCTCCTCTCCCTCTTCCTCCCTCAACGGAACTCGCGTGTGGCGGGAAGGCAAGCCGTGATGCGGGAACGCCAAGAAGTCCACTAGGAAGTCCAGCCTTCGCAACGGACTTTACGAAGAAATCTCACGCAATTAATTCCAGGAAGCCACTTTCACGGAGGAGGGGAGTTTCCAATAAAAGGATTTCCAAGAAAAGGATTTAATAAAAATCCTACAAGAATAAAAGGGGCTGTGGAGTTTTGAACCAAAGACCAAGGGATTCAAGAGCAAACGCTTTACCGTTACACCAATCTTGAATCTTGGATCAAGAGACTACACACCTAATCATTGAAGGGTTCTTGTTCAACGAGGAATCCACTGCTGTTCATCAAGGACTAAAAACAAGTGGTATCAGAGCCTGGTTCAGAAATCAGAAACAAGTAGTTGTTTGGAGATCTTATAGCCTGGTTCAGGAATGAGCCTGGTTGGTTCAGAAACAACAAGAAGTTGTTTGGCTCTTAAAGGACTGAATTTGAAGATTTTCAAAGGGTTGAAACAATTTCAACAAGGTCCATCAAGGACTTCTTATTTTCTAAAATTTATTTTGTGCTATTTTTATTTTGGTTGAGATCTTGCCATGGGTAGTAGCATAAAAATAGATTTTGAAAAGTTTGATGGGAAGGGAAGTTTCTCCATGTGAAAAGTCCGGGTAGAGGATCTTTATGCAACTGGGTTTAGATATGACTTTGGAGGAAAGGCCAGATGGGATGACAGATAAGCAATGGATGTTGTTGGAGAAAAAGGCATGTTTAATGATCAGGGATGTCTAGCGGATTCTATCCTTTATTCAGTGCTGGAGGAGAAGATCCCGAAGGAACTTTGGTCGAAGTTGCAAGCCCTCTATATGGGGAAGAACATATGCAACAAGTTGATGTTAAAGAAGCGCCTCTACATCCTTCGGATGTCAGAAGGTGGAGATGTGCTAGGCCACATCCAGGTGTTCGACCAGGTAAATGAATTGCTGAATGTCGAGGTCAAGATGGAGGAGGAAGATAAGGCACTTTTGTTATTGTGTTCGCTGCCCATATCACATGACTCATTGGTCACGACGCTGCTCTACGGGAAGAGACATTATTTTATGAAGATATTGTCTCGGTGCTTCGGACGAATGAGCAGAGGAAAAGGATGACCAAGGAAGCTGTTCCCCAGGAGGGTCTATCAGTTGAGGAAAGGTCAGGCAGAGGCAGGGACAGGAGCAGGCCTAGGGACGGTTACAGTCCAAGAAGGCTAAGTGCTACAAGTATGGTGAGGTAGGACATTTTAAAAGGATTGTCCTAAGTGGAAAAAGGGAGAAAAGGAAGGATCTAAGTCTATGAGTACAGTTGCAGGACAGGAGGTGGAGCATGATCTCTTGGTGGTATCAGATGGTCATAGTCACAGTACAGAGATGTGGACCTTGGATTCAGCATGTTCTCATCATTACACTCACAACCGGTCGTGGTTCAGTACTTACACAGAGGTTGATAAGGGGTGTGTGGCTCTCAGAGATGATCATCCTTGCAAGGTGACAGGGATTGGCACAGTGAGAGTGAAGATGTTTGATGGCATGGTACACACTCTTACCAGCGTAAAGCATGTCCCAGAACTTAAGAAGAATCTGGTGTCACTAAGGTACCTGGAGCAGACTGGATTCAGCTTCAGCAATCATGCCATGAGTAGAGTTCTGAACATCTCCAATGGAGCTATGGTGGTGATAAGAGGGAGAAGGCTGGAGAACAACCTATACAGGTTGGAGGGCTCTGTGGTGATAGAGAAATCTGAGGCAGCAACTGTGGAACAGGATCCTTGGGATGTGTATAGGATGTGGCATTACTGCCTAGGCCACATGGGAGACAGAGGGATGAAAGAACTGAGCAAGAGAGGACTACTTCCGGACCTGAGTGGTGGAGTCATGAAAATTTGTGAGCCATGTCAGATGGAAAGCAGAAGAGTGTGCAGTTCTTGTCAACACAGCTAGGAGTACAGAACCCCTGGAGTTAGTACACATGGATGTCTAGGGACCAGCCTCGATTTTTGCAAGGAATGGGGCCAGATACTTCTTTACCTTGATAGATGATTTCTCAGGAAAGCAGTAGATCTACTTCATGAAGGAGAAATCAGAGGTCTTCACCAAGTTCAGAATCTGGAAGGCTGAGGTGGAGAAGAGCAGGGTAGGAATGTGAAGTGTCCGAGGTCATACGATGTTGGGGAATACACCAGCAGGGAGTTTCAGAGATTTTGTGAGAAGTGGGGCATCAAAAGGCACTTCTCGGTAATGAAAACTTCTCAACAGAAAGGGGTGGCTGAGAGGATAAACAGAACACTGTTGGAAAAAGCAAGGTGCTTGAGGCTGTAGGCAGAGCTTCCAAAGATGTTCTGGTTGACGCAGTAGGTACAGCTAGCTACTTGGTCAATCGTCACTGCATACCAGGTTGGATGAAGGCATTCCAGAGGAGATATGGTCTGAATGGAAGGCAAACCTGAACCATTTGAGGGTGTTTGGATGCACGGCATATGTGCATGTTGGTATTGGGGAGCGGAGTAAGTTGGATGCCAGGTCTAAGAAGATGGTATTCTTGGACTACCCGCATGGAATCAAGAGGTATCGATTGTGGGACCCCTTGGAGAAGAAGGTTGTCATCAGCAGGGATGTGACCTTGATGAGAGCTCGATCCTTCGGAGCAGAGATGGTACAGATGCACAGCAGGGACTACAGGAGGAGGAACATGATAACACTAGTCAGATGACCTCCTACACAGTCGTGCCATTGCTAGTGGACTCGAAGAATTTGAGATTTAGGTGGAGAGGACTAGCAGAGGGGTCAGAAGCCAAAAAGTTCAGCAGGATGCAGCTAAGCAGAGGACTCAGGAAGATGCAACTGGGCAGAGGACTGATACTGGGATTGCACTGCACAGGCTCAGGAGAAACGTGCGACCACCAATTTGATACGGTTTCAAGGATTCGGTGTCATATGCCTTGATGACATCGAATGGAGACCCTTACACCTATGAAGAGGCTGTGGAGAGCCAGGACAGCCAGGACAGAGATAGGTGGGTCCAGGCTATGGCAGAAGATGCAGGCTATAGCAGAGGAGATAGTCTCTCTACAGGACTGGCACGTGGCAAGTGGTCCAGCTGCCATAAGGAAAGAAACCCATTGATTGCAAATGGGTTTATCAGCGCAAGAAAAGGCCTTCAGAACAAGGAAGTATCAGGTACAAGGCAGGACTAATGGCTAGAAGATACTTTCGGAAGGAAAGCTTCGACTATAGAGAGCTGGTGGAAGAAGGTGGAGTGGAGTTGGTGAAGGTACATACAAAAGAGAATCCAGCAATGCACTGACCAAGGTTCTTTCACAGGATAGCTTTAGTAGGATTGCAGCTGATGGACACGGCGGACGTGCTGAGGCTTTAGATTAAATCAAGTCACGGGTGTACACGGGCTTGGGGATTAGTTTAAACTCATTGGGTTAGGCCATGGGAGTTTTTGTTGAGTCTGGCCTGGCCCACCTCGTGGATGTATTTAAACTCTAGTTGCTAAGGTTTGGATAGAATAGAGAACAGATTCTTTTCTTTCAGAAATTATCTCTCATCATAAGGCGACAGCCCTCGTTCCTATCTCTCTCCTTCATCTTCTCCTCTCCCACTTCCTCCCTCAACGGAAATCCACTGGGCGCCGAACTCGCATGTGGTGGGAAGGCAAGCCGTGACGCGAGAATGCTAAGAAGTCCATGCGGGAACGCCAGGAAGTCCAGCCTTCGCAACGGACTTCACGAAGAAATCTCACGCAACGGGAGGAATTAATTCCAGGAAGCCACGTCGCAACGCCAGGAAGTCCAGCCTTCGCAATCCAGCCTTCGCAACGGACTTCAGAAGAAATCTCACGCAACGGGAGGAATTAATTCCAGGAAGCCACGTCACAACGAGAGGAATTAATTCCAAGAAGCCATGCTTGAATTAATTCCAGGAAGCCACGCAACGAGAGGAATTAATTCCAAGAAGCCATGCTTGAATTAATTCCAGGAAGCCACTTTCACGGAAACGTCTTCACGAAAGACGTGGAGGAGGAGGGGAGTTTCCTAAGAAAAGGATTTAATAAAAATCCTACAAGAATAAAAGGGGTTGTAGAGTTTTGAACCAAAGATCAAGGGATTCAAGAGCAAACGCTTTACGGCTACACCAATCTTGAATCTTGGATCAAGAGACTACACACCTAATCATTGAAGGGTTCTTGTTCAACGAGGAATCCCACTGCTGTTCATCAAGGACTAAACCCCAAGTTTTTAGGTTCTTCTAGAAGGAAGGAGGGGAATATTTTGAGTTAGGCCAGCCTTTTTTTGTATGCCATTAGGGCAATTATTCTTGTAATGCAACTTGCATTAAAAGATAAAAGAAGTGAAGGTTTTTTTTTTTAAAAAAAAAGTAACAAGGAACATGAGCATACCCCTTCCATTCTTGAACTTGATCTGCTATTAATCTCTTTCCAAAGTTAACCATCTTGACGTCAAATCTTTGAAGCTGTGCCAAAAGAATTGTGGACATAAGATTAAAGGGGAATCATTGAAAGAATGAACTTTCTGAACAAAAGTCTATGAGATATGAGTTACGCAAATTTCTTTAAGATACACAAAAACTAAATATACTATATCATTGTTTCTTTACTTGTCTTGTTGTTAAAGAGTGCTAAAAAGGTCTTCAAAAAACAAATGAGTTCAATATATCAAATGTAAGAATACTGCTAAAATATTAACATTGTAGCCTTGAAAATAGAGGCAAAAAAGAATTTTTACACAGCAATCCACACTAAAAATTGGTGTTGACAATCAAACAAGAATATGACAGGGAAAAGGCAAATAGCAAAGAAGAGTTACTGAAGTATGAAAGTGAGAGTGTCAGCTCAAATATCAGTAATGTTTGTGTCGTTTCTTTTTTATAATTTGTTGTTACTACAAATTTATCTGAAATGAGAGCATCAAGTATCTCCTTGTAAAAATTGTGGAAGAACTAATTGATAAAGTATTCTCTTAAGTTTTTTTTCAAAAAAACTCCAGCCCTTATACCATCATAAAATCAAATTATTTTTCAAAAAAAAAACTCAAAAAATATAGAGATATCAAACTTCTCACATTGTTATTAATAGAACATACAGGCTTTTATGTCATATGGAAATAGGTCAGGTTACCATGGTTACCCAAACAGAGCATGCTAGCAAGAAATAAGGCATGTCATGGCAAGTAATTTTAAAAATTATTTAAGTAAATTTACTGAATAAATCCCTAGTAAGAACCTCAGCTACTCTATGGGACAGTTATATTGTTTAAGTTCGATGTTGATTAGTTTCAGCTACTCAACATTTTCTTTCTCCACCATTTTCCACACTTACATGATTCAATGAACACTATTCTCTTCCAACTTAAATCAGCAGTGAGCTCAGTAGAAAAATTTTCATAACCATGCCCATCTCCTACAAGTTTAGTGATGGTCAGAGCTCATCTCAAAAAAAATTTGTGTTCTACTGCCATGGGAGACGTACCGACACTCATTACGCATACCAACATAATGTTAGAATTTTACAGGTATGCCCTTTAGTACCAAGATATCAAACCATGAATTTATATCATTGTCATATTGTTCCTAAAAATTCAAATCATTCCAGTAGGGTACAACTAGTTATTTTCACCATCATCTTCTTTATTTATCAAATACAACTAATGTTTACTGCTTGCTAAAGATTTTCACTTCTTACTAAGAGACCGACAACTTCACTGTCATTTCCTTGCATTAATTTCACTTTTTGCTAATCCTCACTTGCAGTTTTTCATTCAAAACCACTTTAAATTCCATAGCTCTTTTCCCAGTTTACAGTTAGACATCTGATAAACCTTAAACAAATCCACTTCTCTGAAGAATTTACTTTAATGGTTAGAACAACCAATTATAAGAATTTACTTTAATCTTCATGTTGTTTCCTAAGCATCATGATCTAGAACCTACATTAACACTTAATCTGATGGCACTCATAGACAAAAGACACACATGGAAAGGAAACAAAGATATGATGAAACTGAAATTGGTAAAAGGCAATTCAGTAAACATTGAAGGATTAGTGCACCAGGATTAGATCAGGCATAACTAGGTTATCCAGTGGATTCCAATTGCAGCATTTGTCCATGAAATCGTTATACATGATTGGAGTTGTGAATGAAATTCTTGATGACTTGATGGATGGAAATCAGTCTATTTTTTTAGCAGAAAAAAAGGTGTTTCTTATGAAGTAAATGGAGCAGCAGACTTCCTTCAGGTTATCAATACCTCAACAGTGAGAAGGTTAAGTGAGAAGCTCCTTAACCAAACTGTACTACTTCAGATTTGATGTAGAGCAATGACAAGAGAAGATGTCTGTCATATACGGATGTGGCTACTGAAAGAATAATGTCTAGGTATTGGCAAGCAGGTATTCTTGTTCCAGGTGTCTTTTGATTAATTTATAGTAACTAAGAGTATTGGTTACCGTACTATAATATGTTTTGTGATAAAAAAAGGTACAGTCCAGAACAAACCCCAATTAGACTAGAAAAAATAAATGGAATTTAAATAATTTCAATGGATGAGGAAGTAAGAGATTTCTAGAATGAAGGCAATAAATATAACATGCAACTAACCTAAGTATCTCCTTCCTTAACTTGATGTTCAGCCAAAATGGTGAGACAAAATTAAATTCTTGTCCACATGCATAATAGGCCAACTAAATACAGTCCAAGTATCGTTTCTGTTGGTGATTTTATTTCTTGCGCTTGACATTAATTGAATTGTAGTAAACATCTGTTACATTATAGGTTTAATACTTTGATCTTTTTCTACCGGTCAGTTAGTAGGTTCTTCTTTCTAAGCTTAAGCGCTCAAATTGGTATGGATGTCTTGAAGCTACTCAGAACTTTTTGCAAGGAATCAAGTTCACAGCTACTAAAGCCAACTGGCAATGTGATGACTTTGTTATGATTTTTTACTTTTAAATATAAATCACAAATCATATTAATTAATATAACTAACATTCGAGCTCTCAGCCTATCATAAGGAAGCAAAGTTTCCTCACGATCGAAGCATGGTAGCTACCTTCAATTAGATCAAGAAGCTTCGGTAAATGATGGGAGGACACTGTGGTTAGCTTAACGGAAATCTTAGGCGATGTATAAAGCAAACTGACAGAAAGGAGATCTAGAGAGAGTTTAAAAAAATTAAAAATAAAACTAAGAAATTAAAAAATTTAAAAAAAATTAAAAAACTAAAAAATAAAAAGCAACATAAAGTGATCTGAGGAATGACATGCAGTTGTTGTGAACAGGTTGTTGAGGGGTGAAATCGCCATCGCATTAATAATTGTGCAAGAGGTTAGGATCAACCCTGAATCCTGGCTCTCACTCGCTGTGCGATGCCCGCTAGAAATGAGTCATCCACCATACCTCGGTCCTAGCCGAGCTATTCGCCGTGCCTGCTGAGCTATTCACCAGTCGAGCTATTCATCGTGCCTCGCCAGCCGAGTTATCCTTATACCTCGGTCCTGATCCGAGTTATTCTTATGCCCCGGCCAGATTCGGGCACTCAAGCACCTCTATGGAATCCCGCGCGGGAGAGCTTAAATCCGTAAGATTCCAAACAAAAATCACACCCGAGGGTAGCCTAGAGCCCTGGAGCCTACACAATCGCCAAATCTCAAGACATCAACCAGCTCTTCCAGCCGTCGATCATCTAACCAACAAGATACGAATCTTACTGACATCATAACAAACTGGATTCGAATCCTAACGACTTTCGGACCCACGACGCCTCCAAGGAATCAGGTGATCCTCTATAAATACGACCGTCTTTCAACTTCCAGATATGCACACTTGTTTTACTGGCTCACTCTTCATCTACCTCTGCTCACCCCTTCTCGCCATTAACGCTCCGCTCGGAGCTCTCGAAAGGCCACCCTGGAGAGACTCTTCAGCGAGTGCCTTCTCCTCATATTTGTTGATCGCTGATCTCCGTTGACTTAAGCGTCGGAGGGTCTTCAGTGGAGGGCCACCCCCAACGCCTCTCGCGTGAGGACTGTTTTGCATGTCCGCCCAGGAGAGAGCCCACTCTGAAGCTCGATCGCGCCCAAGTCGGAGGACAGATTTCAGCAGCAACAAATTGGCGCTAGAGGAAGGGCCCTCAAGTCCATAAACTTGTGATCCAAGAGATAAGGGTCTTGATGTTGAAGAGAACCTCTCCATGGCCAATCGAAAAAAGGCTACTTCTGAAGCCTCGGACCAAGTGCCTCCCAAAGACCTGATCCGGTGAGCAGTGTAGCGCCGTCGCCGCCATCGGCTAAGACTCCATCGCCACCAGCGGCCCCAGTGACCCAGGACCAGTTTGCCTCACTAGTCCAGTAGGTCCAGGCTTTGGCCCATCTGGTCCAAGGGCACTTTGAAGCTCCCCGTCCAGCTGTACCTGCTCCGCACCTTCCTGAAGAGAATGCAGCCCCTGTTCATCCAGCGATCTCTTCTTCCGGCCCGCATGGGGTCACAGACCCCCCTCGTCGTCTTAAGGGAGCTGAGCCAGTCCCCCAAGGGGTCTGCGGCAAGGATCTTCTCATATCTCGGCGGGCCGATCCCTCTCTCGGTGTTCTCTCGTCACGACTCGACACCGTCTCAGGATTCTCCTCGCCCAGCTCCTCCTGCTATGCCTGAGGAGGAGATCCGCCGATAACTCCGGAGATGCGTCAGGAGTTGGATGCTGCCAAGCAAGCCCATCCGCTTCAGCATAAGGCAGAGCAGGGCATCCCCTTTTCAAAGGAAATCATGGAGAAGTGATTCCCTCGTGCCATACTATTTGAAGTCTCAGCCGAATCAAGGAACACGACCCTGAAACTTTGGCCTGATTGGGCAATCTCCAAATACCTCGACGTCGCTCGAGCGCCCTATGATACTTCGGCAGAAGTAAGCAACTTCCTTCCACTCAACAGTAAAGACATACCTGATTCGTTCTGCAAACGAGATCATGCTTACTGCATGAGTCCACAAGACCGCCAGGTCTACCTCTGACCCAAACAGGGATAAACGTTTTCCTCCGCTAAGGACTGAACATTGGTCTTAGCAAAAACAAGGTAGCAAGAACGCTGCCGAAATATGCTATGACACAAAAAGCATGATATGGGAGCAGTAACTCTCAAGCACAATCACATCGAAAAAGAAGCAGGTGCTGAAAGAAGAAAGAATAAAACTTTCTTTATTTCTTCATCAATGAAAAGAGTTACAACCTCCTAAGAGGCGTTACAAGTGCATCATGGCACAGGAAATAAAAACAAGTAAATAGCTCGGCCGGACTGCTTAGTCAGCTTCGGTTAATAATGATGTTTCGGCATCTGACCCGAGTAGTCAGACAATCCAGTCAGCTCGCCCTGAACCACTGGTTAGGGCCAAGCCGGCCTCCCACGGGTCCTCCGGATGAACTAAGAGATCCAAGAATAGAAGGAAGACCTGTGGACGTCGATGCTGGGGAGGCATTCCCCCTGGGTAGAATTCTGGGCTGCTGGACGCTGCCCGATTGTGAAAGATAGGGGACCAGTAGACCCGCACTGCTCTCAACTCCCTCTTCACATGGCAAAAGATACCCCACAGGGATGAGCCGAGAATCCAGCTAGAGGGAGAAGGAAAAGTCTGTCCTTACCATGGGGATATGCATACTTTGCATTTCCGACGGTCCCCATGGCAAGTGGCAAAGGATACACAGGGAGCGCATACGTGCGCTCCCCATATGATCTCGTGGACCTCCCTCTCCATATGATCTCCGAAACTCCTCTTTAAGGACGAGCTGCTCTTCAGCGGCTTCTTCGTCACCCAGCTATCCGAGGAAGTCGACTCGCAAAAGGAGAACTCAGTCTCTCCACTCTCAACCTCAGATACATAGACATCATGAGAACTTTCACAGGAGAACAAAGTCCTGAGATAGCCTAACACTGCCCGTTCACCCCAATTTATAGGCAAATAAGCCCCGAAATTTGAAACAGCACACCCCATTGCTACGTGGAAGGGCAGAGGAAAAGAATTATTTCCGGAGCAGCCAAACGCATTTCCCAAGCCGTGACGAAAGGCAAGGGATCTTCCCCTGATCTCGAATCGAAAACCTTAAATGCATGAGATCAGCTGCAGACCGTTGAGATACGGGCAGGCCTAAGAAATCCCCTCCGAAAACAATGCCATCCAATGGCGATCGATTGCTTGTCACGTACGCTAAAAGGACCTGCATTGGAAAAGGCCAACGAAGTAAATGCCCCTGACAAGGGCGAAATACTCTTCAACAAAACCACTTCGTGTACCTCGGCTGAAAGCATGACCATTTCTCCACTTTAGGCAAGCCAAACTATCTAACCTCGGCTCTAACCAGGATACCCCTGCGATTCTCGGCCATTTCAAGTCGAACTATCCAATACTTTGGTAGGACGAACTCCCTTACCCACCCCGAGCGAGACCAGAACTATATTCATCGATGGGCGGGCCATTCTATACCTCGGCCTCGACCGAGATGTTTATTTAAGTCCGAACCAGACCGAGTAAAGAGCGCGAATGAGTTATAATTTGTTCACAGTCGGAAGAAAACCTGAGATAAAAGATTAGCCAAAAAGGCAAACAAATGAAGACGAAAGGTCCGTCCATCAGAAATTTCGACCAGACTACAAATCCGAGAAGCAAAAAATACATGGGTGACCCTCAAGGATCAGGGGCCGGATCGGTCCCAGCAGCATCTTTGGTAACATTGGAGGGGGCTTGGCTTGTTTCGCCCACTTCAAAAGTCGTTGTTCCCTTCGCGGCAGGTTGAGAATGTCCTTCAGGAGCCGCGGCCTCACTAAAACCCAAATAGCATGAGATAGACGTCTAAAATATCTTCATACTCGGCTTCTTCAGCCCCAGGGTACAGGCCTCAAAGGGTTCAACGTCCAAAAAGGAGAGGTCCCATTCTGGGTGCTCCCGAGATATTTTAGTTCGAGCCTCCTCCGCGCCAAGCTGGAAAGCCTCGGCATAGGTCGCGTCTTGTTCGCCCGAAGTAGGGCAAGCTGCCCTTCAACCTCAGCGACCCGCCCTTCGAGCTCCGAGCTCCTCCGATGACTCGACGCCAGTTCTCCTTGCAGGCCTTCTAATTGACCTTGGCCCTCAAGTCTCGTCTTCTCCATCTGTCAGCACAGAGTTAGCCGGTGCAGTAATAAGATAATAGGGAAGTTAAAGAGACGACATCGTACCTCTTCCTCCTGCCGAGCTAATCTCTGGTCAATTCCTCGACCTCGCCGAAGGCCCTCAGCTTGTCGGCCTTAACCAGCTCGATCCTTTCCTTGAGGTCATTGATCCTCGACTGCCTGCTGTTAGCCTCTTCCCTGGACTGGAAGAGCTCACCATCGAGCTTGGCTATTTTCTCTTGATGCCATTGATCCTATCATCCTTGGCAATAACACAATGTTGCAGCTGCCGGATCTTCTCCTTAGTCTCGCCGAGCATTCTGTTCAAGCGATTTCTCTCTCGACAGCTTCCTTCTTCAGTCTGTCTCGACTCTCGTCAAACTTTTTTAACAGTCTCCATTTCTCCCGCATGCCTAGATTTGATCTGCGATAGCTCCAAGCATGCTTCGTCATACTTCGTGCGGAGCCCGCACAGCTCCTCAACCTCAAGCCTCAACTTGGACGCATCATCGAGGGTGGCCTGATGCAGTCCCCTGCCCTCGCCAAGTTCTCGTTGGCGACGTCCAGAACCTACTCAAGTTTGTCAGATGCCTCTGCTCGCAATCTGAGCTCAGTGCTGACTTTCTTAGCCTGGGCACTGGCCCCTGCTGCCAGATTCAAGCGCCAACATAGCGCCCTAGTAATCAAAGCACTCTGCGAAACGAAACACAGATAAGAAAGCGCAATCAAGTCAACCTAGAAGGCATCCATTGCTCTGGAATAGCGACTTACTCGAGAAGCGTAAGACCTAGCGAGCCCCATAAGGGCGGAATTGTCAATTCCAGGGAGAAGATGGACATCCTTCGCCACATTCCGCTGACCAAATGCGGCGTCGATGAGGTCCAGGTCCGCAAATTCATTCGCGAGGGGCCCGCACCCAAATACAACGCCGACCTCATCAGGGCAGCGAATGCCGCCTCGATGGCCGGGTCCAAACCACCGGGCTGCCCGTCCGAAGGACCAGGCCAGGCGACCTCAGGCTGAGAAGCTTTCAACCTTCTGGCCTCCTTCAGCAAAACTCTGGCCTGAGATTCCTCGGATACCTCGGCCAGCCCAGGCGCCAATTTTTCCGAAACCTCAGTGGGAGAAGCTTCAACTGGAAGATTCTTATCTCGTCCTCTCCCCTCGTCCGAGATTTCCTCCTCGATCGCCTCGGCAATAGCAATCGCTCCCTCCTGTTCTCCCGTCGAGGCTAGAGACATCTTCTCACTCGGAGAAGGAACCCCCAGGATACCGACCTCTGCCGAGCCTGACAATAACTCATCCCCAGGAGAGGGCACTGCCGGATGAGCACACGAGGCCTCGTCCGGCTGTCCACTATCTCCACCACCAAAGGACAAGGGATCTCAGCAACCTTCCCAGAGTCCTCCTCTGCTCTCTGCTCCTCCGATATGGCTATCGCTTCTTCCCCCGATTGAGGAACCCCTCTCTCACTGCCGGCTCTCCCACATCCTCTTTCTTTGATGGTAAAGAGCGCGGGCTAACCTTGACTCGTCCAGCCTCCGGCGAGTGCTCTTCAGAAAGACGAACCTTCTTCTCAGGCTTACGCCTTTCCATACTACCAGTTCCTCTTGGGTGCTTGCCTAACTCCTTCCTTATACGGCCCGCCAGTGCAGATCTCTTGGCTGCAAGCGCAGTGGACAAATAATCAGACCGAGATATACTCGCTCGAGTGAAATCAATGGAAGGGAAAAAGAAAAAGGCTTACCATGTACGTCGACGGGGCTAAGCCCGGCGGCGAAAAGAGCCTCCTCTGATAGTAAGTCGTTAGCCGAGAACATTTGGCCGTCACAAAGGACCTCTAGGTCCTCCTTCTCCTGTTCGGACAATGCTGGATGCGTTTCCACATCCCTGACAAAGCTCCCCCATCCCCGGGAAGTCGGAGCCGATGTTCCCCTCGGCGATAAAGAATTGGACCTTCCACTCCTTTATGGACGACGGCTTATCCATAATCGTCTTGAATGATTTCGAGGTCCGACATAGGACCACTCCAAGTTCCTTCCCGACATCAGATGATAGCAAGCATAGAACAGGGAAGAGTTGCCGTTACCTGAACCCGGCCACATCGAGATAAACCCGATGATGCTGCGCCAGCTATTATGAGCCACCATTGTCGGACAGATGTTGTAAAACCTCATGATCTCCTTCACTAGGGATGCAGGGGGAACCGAGGCCTGCCTTAGGCTATCTTCATAAAGAAAGATCCCACGCTCCAGTTCTTGCGAGACCCTATGCTCGGGCTCCGGCAACCGCAAGAGGATATCCGAGGGAATGTCATATTTCTGGCGTATTTTCCTAAATCCTCAGCAACAATCTCCGAAGCCATGTCGCTAGGACTCACCATGCTGTTGGTCGAAAGAAACGTCGAGCGAGGCTACAAAGAAAACAGGGAACAAGGTTCTCCAAGAAAAACAAAGGAGCGCTGCGAACGGGAATGGCGCTGTTACGACTTTGCTTTTCCCAAAGGAAACCGCCCCAAAGAGAGATAAGGCGCCTTGACCGAAACACCCGGAACCGCCATCGCCGGCCGTGAAAATCGGGATTTGATACGTGGCACTTCCCAACTGTTGCCCCAAAGAGACGGCTCCCGTAAAGGCATGGCGGCCGCGCAACATTAATTAGGGCATCATTATGCAGGTTGTCAAATCCAAGTCCTTCCACTCAGATCTCCCCACCTGAAACTATACTCCTTACGCCCGAACCTACGCTTCGAACTAGAGGGGGGCATGTGTTGAGGGGTGAAATCGCCATCGCGTTAATAATTGTGCAAGAGGTTAAGATCAACCCTGAATCCTAGCTCTCACTCGCTGTGCGATGCCCGCTAGAAATGAGTCATCCACCATACCTCAGTCCTAGCCGAGCTATTCACCGTGCCTCACCCGAGCTATTCACCGTGCCTCGCCAGCCGAGCTATTCACCATCCTCGCCAGCCGAGTTATCCTTATACCTCGGTCCTGGTCCGAGTTATTCTTATGCCCGGTCAGACCCGGGCACTCAAGCGCCTCTGCGGAATCCTGCGCCGGAGAGCTTAAATCCGTAAGATTCCAAACAAAAATCACACCCGAGGGTAGCCTAGAGCCCTAGAGCCTACACAATCACCGAATCTCAAGACATCAACCAGCTCTCCCAGCCGTCGATCCTCTAACCAACAAGATACGAATCTTACTGACATCATAACAAACTGGATTCGAATCCTAACGACTTTCGGACCCACGACACCTCCAAGGAATCAGTGATCCTCTATAAATACGACCGTCTTCCGACTTTCTAGGTATGCGCACTTGTTTTACTTACTCTTCATGTACCTCTGCTCATTCCTTCTCACCATTAACGCTCCGCTCGGAGCCTCTCGAAAGGCCACCTAGGAGAGACTCTTCAGCGAATGCCTTCTCTTCATATTTGTTGATCGCTGATCTCCGCTGACTTAAGCGTCGGAGGGTCTTCCGCGGAGGACCATCCCCAACGCCTCTCGTGAGGTCTGTTTTGCAGGTCCGCCCAGAAAAGACCCACTCTGAAGCTCGATCGTGCCCAAGTTGAATGATAAATTTTAGCAGCAACACAAGTAAAGGAAAGTGCTGCTGTGTATGGAGAATAACTCAATATAGCTTTTATTCGGTTTCAACGAAACCTGATCTTCTTAAGAGCTTTCTTAAATAATAGCGCTTGTACTAAGCCAATTTTGTATTCAAAACTCACCGCTAGCACCAAATAATTGATTAAAACACAGTCATGGGTGGCAGTTCGCCCATGTTTTATTTTATGAAAAGAAAGAAGACCTTTTTTCCATTCAGAATAAAACCAGAAGTTCAAACACCACAAAGAAAAGCTCTTATTACTTTGATTCAGAAAAGCTATATGCTACTAGCCTTCCCCGATAAATTCCAGATTTTTTTAGTAGTGATTCCGATTTATTTACTTTCCTGAGCTCAAAAGATGGACAGCTCTATATTTTCCGATCCCAAGCCTGGCAAGCCACAGCTAAAAAGAAAACGCGAATAAAGAAAATACGGCCCTCGACAGTGACATGACCTCAAGGCCAGGGCCTCACTAGCACGCCGAAAAAGCTCTCTTTTCTCCACAAACTGCCTGTTGCTATAAACTCTCCTATACATCAAGAAAGCAAGCTTTATCGGTTTAATATCCTCCGTTTTCTCTAGCAAACCGGGAACAGTACTTCTTCTCGATTCATTCTTCCACCCAATTCAAGAAATCAAAATTTTCAGTAGCAATTCATAGAATACTACAAATTCGGCCACAAAAATCCTAATATAACAACATCATGACACATAAAGCGAAAAAAAAAAAACTTCATCAAGTACTTTCTCGACGCAAAACTTTGACAAAAAACCAAATTTCTTATAGATATATAGAGACGTAGTCAAGAAAGGGCATTACCAGGAAAGGATCCGGGTCTCCTGTTATAATGCTTCTCAACTCTTTGAAAAATTTTAGATAACCATCAACAAACCCAAAGACCGAGACGGCTACCACCAAGAATTCAAACAGCCCGTCAAGAGGGAAAAAAAATCATGATTGAGGATTTTTATGACCTAAAAGATGTTTAGACATATACTTCCTAGGGAAAATGAGGGAGAAAAAGATCAAGGGTCATACGAAAACCCAGGAAGTAACAAACTCGTCCAAAAAAGTATGGGAGAGGGAAGCGAGTCGAAGCATGTGGCGCGCGGCCGAACAAGCGAAGCGAGTCGACAGCGCTCTCGCGACACGGGCAAGTGGAGGCACGCGAGCGAGAGTGGCGGAGACTGGGAGGGCTATTTATAGGCCGCTGCTTGCGGGGCGACCCAGGTTGTAGTGGCGATCGTGACGTATCGGATTTGATGTGAATGCGAGATATCGGATGCGACACCAACTTTTTCCTTTGATTCCCTTCCTCTTGACCGTCTGCATAAGGAATCCTATGCTAACACGAGATTCCGGGCTTTTCTTGGAATTTCCCACTTATATAACCTCTAAACGATTATAGCATACAGCGCGGGTGGTTTAGTGGACGGTAGAGGCGCGTGGTCGCATATATGTGACGTACGAACCTTCGGGAGATGACCTTTTAGTGGGCAAGGGGGGACGGTGACGTGTGGGAATATGTTGAGAATATTCGGCAGGTGCTGCAAAGCCTCCGACCTTTCGGCACGCCGAAGTCGAACCGCGAGGGCACCTGGTATATTCGCTGGTTGGGTGCTTCGGACTGGGAGGGCCGGTGACGGAAGGGCCGTCATTGATTCCTGTGATAGCATGGCCAGTGATGTGGCTGAAGAAGCCACCCTCAATCAACCAAGTTCATCCGATAAAATCATGATCAAACCAATAGCAGAAGCAATCTGACGGAGCTAACGTGATTACATCAACGACGGCAGCCAACTTTTTGAAGCCTTCAGTCGATTTTTTAGTAGAACTCTGACACGATCATTCAGGTAGTGCCCTCGATTGATTTTTCGAGTAAGACTTTGACTCGACCATTCAAATAGTGCTTTTAGTCAGCATTTCAAATAGAACTTCCACTCAATCACTGGATAGCATTTTCAGTCAATCTTTTGAGTAGAATTCTGACTTGATCATTTAAACAGCGCCTCTAGTTAACCGAACATGATTTTAACTCGGCCATCCGAATAGCACCTTTAATCAACCTTCCCAATAAGAATCCTCTTTAAAAATAGCTCATATAGCCTACTATCATGCGGTCATCTGCTCCTAACGGGATATAGCTTACCAATCACTTATGACCACCTACTTTTAAAAAAACTTAGCCTATCAACCATCTATGACCTTTCATGTCTGATGAGATCTAGCCTACTAACCAACTATAATCTGTTTAATGGGTCTACAGCTAAAATATAGCCTGCCAACTACTCTTATATGCTACAAGAAGGCGCGATCCATTACGATCTTATCCACCAATCTAATCTCTTCTCCATTCGACTTGACGCGACGGCCATCTCCTCTCTGATTCCCACCTTCCCTTGCTCTCCTGGGCTTCTCCCGGCGCCCCCAATCCTCCTGCAAGCCACCCCGACCCCTTCTCTCCTCTTCTCCAACGATCGGATACTCGGTGGCGGTGTGCCTGACGATGGCGCGCGAAAGAAAGGGCCCTTGGTGGCGTCGGTGGCTGGGACCGGGGCGAGGAAGCGCCGGCGCCGCCCGAGATTTCCCCGACGGGCTAATTTCGGCGCTCTGCGGATTGGACATGATGGCTGCTTCGTGGCTCGAAGAGTAGACGGGAAAAAGTGGCGTCCCGATAACGAAAGCCCTTCAATCATTTGCGGAATGTGCTTGTGGGGACAAGAGAAAGAGAGGATCGACACGGACTTGTGGGACCGCATCACCATGGAGTCAAACACCGTTTTATGCTCCGCCTACGCCCTTCAGTCGCGTTCACCTGTGCCGTTCCGTTACCTTAACGGACTCCTGGACGGTAACACGTCGCTGTGGTACCTTCGTGTGAGCCATTCTTCCAGTGCTACGTCTATCGCTTCCCTAAATCTGAAAACATTACCAGATAACTGACGGAACTTCCGTTAGTTCCCGCGAGAGGGGGAACGGGATCACACCGGGCCCCACCCGAATTTGAATCCACTCTCCCCCCTCTCGTGCCTCAGCTAGCTCCGGCGAAGTCGCGCCTCCTCCGGTCGCCGGATGTCAGTTCTAGAGAGGACCCGCCACCTCCTTCATATTGGATGATGCACGTACCATACAACATATTGGAATTTTGCGCACACATATTTCTTTTCTATCTTTTTCTTTCTTGCAAATCTTAAGCATCGTTATGCACCATGTATACAATATAAACTCTGATGTATTTTTTATGCCTTCTTTCATTGCCGCTTAGGGTTTCCGTACATTTGGATCAAATACTATAAACCATATCATTTAAGACTAACTATAATCCAGAAGGACTGGGTTCAGTGTTGGCATCCCTCCTCTCAACGCATATGCTGGGGAAAAAATTCTAGCTCTTACATCGTATTGCTGACATTTTCGCCATAACTCTCTCTCTCTCTCTCTCTGTGTTTTGTTTCAAAATTCAGCCATATTGGAGGGTGAGAAAAGTCCAAAATGTGATGCTTAATAGTAGAGCTTTAGGCAGAGAAGAGATAATCATTAAAGCATTACAAGTTCTCTAGGTGGAAACTATATGTTACTTTGACAAGGGGCCAGCAGCTCTCCTAGGTAGGCTTCGCTTTACCAGGGTTTTGCACTCACTTTCAGCAACATCACCTTCAATCTTGGGGGGAGCATGTTCTCATAGTACTATACTATATGTAAAACGCGCGGACGCATATGTATATATATATATATATATATCCATTACATAATTACAAGTTAATTTTAGAAGCCAAACTGTTACAAAAAAAAAAAAAAACGATTTTAGGAAGCCTTTGATACATCATGTGGGACTTTCTCAGAAATAAGTGTTGCATCAACTTTTCAGGGAACAAAAAGGATGAAAGTATATAATTTCATGACACTCAATAATTCATACAGAAGCAAAATAGGCAAACTGAATGCATGATCAGATCACCTATTAGGTGTGTTAAATCATAGGCTGCTGGGGGAGGCAGCCAAGCTAGATCAAAGGAGAGGTTGAGAATATTGCCCTATTAAATTATCTTGGATTATATAGAACTTCCATGTTATTCAAGTTTGAGCATTGCAGGTTTTTTTTTTTTTGTTGGAAAAGTCTGTACATCATACGTGGTACACGTCGTGTGCATGATGATTGGCTCCGCACGCATGCGATCATACATGACTAAAAATAATTTATCCTAGAAGAAGAAGAAAAAAATATCTTGAACCACATATATATATATATATATATATATATATATATATATATATATACCTAGCTTTTAAATAAAGATTTTAAAAAGAATAAAATAAATATATGAGAAGACAAAATTATCAAATTAAAAAAAATGTTGTACTCATACGAAAACATATAATTATTAGGAAAAGATTTTGTACACCGCCCCCGGTGCAGCAAGTCCTACGTGGGATGCACCGGTTCTTCCTATTGGTCCACATGGATCCCATGTGGCCTGACATGATGGGACAGAATAGCAGAAAGATAATGTTACTTTTTAATCGTACATCCATTAAAAATCGTTCAGCCTTTCACCATTGGTGTGAAGACGAAAATGCCCTTTCCCTCCAGCCTACTTCAACCCGCCATCTTATTTGGATTTTGCTGATAAAAAATCGTAAGGTTCTGGCCTGGAAGAAGAGTATCTGAAGGAGTGGCAAAGCTCTGCCAGACGACATCCTTGCGCGCATTCAAGAGAACAAGATTTTCATCGTCGCGGAGACTGGCTGAAGCGACGGAGGAGTTGTGAGTATTGCTGCTCCAGACCTCAGCTCCCTTCGAAGAGTCGAAAAGAACGAGACCTCCGGCCTCATTGAGTTGAAGAAACGAATTATATCCGACAAAAACATGAGCGCCGGCAACCCATACAGGTGCCTGCTCGGAGGACGGGATCGATCTCGAGTTGAAGCGAATGCCGACTTCATACTGGTTAGGTTCGTCAGGGCGGCTAAGGAACTCCAATACAAAGTTTCCATCGGTTCAAAACCTTAAGACAAGCATCAGTTCAAACCCACGACACCCTAGTTGGAAACCCACGACACCATAGTTCATAACCCACGACACCCTAGTTCAAAACCTTAAGACAAAGCATCAGTTTAAACCCACGACACCATAGTTCATAACCCACGACACCCTAGTTCAAAACTTTAAGACAAAGCATCAGTTTAAACCCACGATACCCTAGTTGGAAACCCACGACACCCTAGTTCATAACCCACGACACTCTAGTTCAAAACCTTAAGACAAAGCATCAGTTCAAACCCACGACACCCTAGTTGGAAACCCACGACACCCTAGTTCATAATCCATGACATCCTAGTTCAAAACCTTAAGACAAAGCATCAGTTCAAACCCATGACACCCTAGTTGGAAACCCACGACACCCTAGTTCATAACCCATGACACCCTAGTTCAAAACCTTAAGACAAAGCATCAGTTCAAACCCACGACACCCTAGTTCATAACCCATGACACCCTATTTCAAAACCTTAAGACAAAGCATCAGTTCAAACCCACGACACCCTAGTTGGAAACCCACGACACCCTAGTTCATAACCCACGACACCCTAGTTCAAAACCTTAAGACAAAGCATCAGTTTAAACCCACGACACCCCCTAGTTCAAGACCCATGGCACCCAAGTTCAAGACCCATGACACCCCAGTTTAAGACCCACGATACCCCCAGTTAAAGACCCATGACACCCCAGTTCAAGACCCACGATACCCCCAGTTCAAGACACACGATACCCTAGTTTAAGACCCACGACACCCCAGTTCAAGACCCACGACACCCTAATTCAAGACCCACGACACCCTAGTTCAAGGCCCACAACACCCTAGTTCAAGACCCATGACACCCCCAGTTAAAGACCCATGACACCCTAGTTCAAGACCCACGACACCCCAGTTCAAGACCCATGACACCCTAGTTTAAGACCCACAACACCCCCTAGTTCAAGACCCATGACACCCAAGTTCAAGACCCATGACACCCCAGTTCAAGACCCACGACACCCCCAGTTAAAGACCCATGACACCCCTAGTTAAAGACCCATGACACCCCTAGTTCAAGACCCACAACACCCTAGTTCAAGACCCATGACACCCCTAGTTCAAGACCCACGACACCCCAGTTCAAGACCATGATACCCCAGTTCAAGACCCACGACACCCCTAGTTCAAGACCCACGATACCCCAGTTCAAGACCCACGATACCCCTAGTTCAAGACCCACAACACCCCTGCCAACCATCTGCCACATCAGCTGCTAATCCACTGCCAACCTCCCGAATTCGCAACCGCTGCAGCAGAAACAACAGCAACAGCTAATTCAGATGCAGAAGCAGCAGCAGCATCATCATCACCTTCAGCAGCAGCAGCAGCTTCAGAATCTTCACCTTCAACAGCAGCAGCAGCAGCAGCAGCGACATCTTGCATCATCGCACACCAAGTCCTCTACATCAAGCAACAATGCAAGTGTTTATTCTGAGCGTCTTCCTGGAGTTTCCACCACCACCAAGTACTCACAAACTCTTCCAAATTTCCCTCAATCTTTTATCCAAGGGGGCAGCCCAACCCAGTCACCGCAGTGGAAGGCCTCCACTGCAAGACCTGTCACACCTGCCCCTGCCCCATCCTCTGTTCAATCGGTAGGGAAGAGCAGCAGCAACCATCTCCTTCAGCAACCAGGCAGAGCCTCCCAGCAGCCACTCGCTGCATCGTGCCACCAAACTCAGATATCTTTTGGCGTGAATTCGATGAAAACTGTACCCACTGGAGGACAGCAGCACCCTGCGGCAACTAGCAATCCATCTCCATGTGCCACTGCCATTGCTGCTGGCTCCCCCCCAAGTTCAGTTTCTAAGAGTGGTGGTGGGAGTCCGCATGGTTCGGCAAGTGCAAAACCTGGTCAGCCGGCCACCACTGTTCCTTTTTCCCATCAATCATCAGCCAAGAGTTCTGTGTCTAATTCAAGCTGCAAGGCACCACTTACTCAAGACCCACGACACCCCAGTTCAAGACCCACGATACCCCTAGTTCAAGACCCACGATACCCCAGTTCAAGACCCACGACATCCTAGTTCAAGACCCACGACACCCCAGTTCAAGACCCATGACACCCTAGTTTAAGACCCATGACACCCTAGTTCAAGACCCATGATACCCCTAGTTCAAGACCCATGACACCCTAGTTCAAGACCTATGACACACCAGTTCAAAACCCACGACACCCCCAGTTCAAGACCCACGACACCCTAGTTTAAGACCCATGATACCCCCAGTTCAAGACCCACGATACCCCCAGTTCAAGACCCATGACACCCCAGTTCAAGACCCACGATACCCTAGTTCAAGACCCACGACACCCCTAGTTCAAGACCCATGACACCCCAGTTCAAGACCCATGACATCCTAGTTTAAGACCCATGACACCCTTGTTCAAGACCCATGATACCCCCAGTTCAAGACCCATGACACCCTAGTTCAAGATCCACGACACCCCAGTTCAAGACCCACGACACCCTAATTCAAGACCTATGACACCCCCAGTTCAAGACCCACGATACCTCCAGTTCAAGACCCACGACACCCCTAGTTCAAGATCCATGACACCCCAGTTCAAGACCCACGACACCCCAGTTCAAGACCCATGATACCCCAGTTCAAAACCCACGATACCCTAGTTCAAAACCCTTCTCAAAAACCCACGACACCCTATTTTGGTTCCCCATTTTCTTACTCTGTTCCACTGTCTTCTTTCATATCGAAGCTCGGGAAATTCCTCTTGGTTCTAAGCTTTCGGTTGCAAAGCGTGATTCCTGGATCTCTCCCGATGGGAACTTTGCATTGGAGTTCTTTAGCCGCCCTGACGAACCTAACCAGTATGAAGTCGGTATTCGCTTCAACTCGAGATCGATCCCGTCCTCCAAGCAGGCGCCTGTATGGGTTGCCGACGCTCATGTTTTTGTCGGATATAATTCGTTTCTTCAACTCAATGAGGCTGGAGGTCTCGTTCTCTTCGACTCTTCGAAGGGAGCTAAGGTCTAGAGCAGCAACACTCACAACTCCTCCGTCGCTTCAGCCAGTCTCCGCGATGATGGGAATCTTGTTCTCTTGAATGCGCGCAAGGATGTCGTCTGGCAGAGCTTTGCCACTCCTTCGGATACTCTTCTTTCAGGCCAGAACCTTACGATTTTTTATCAGCAAAATCCAAATAAGATGGCGGATTGAAGTAGGCTGGAGGGAAAGGGTATTTTCGTCTTCACACCAATGGTGAAAGACTGAACGACTTTTAATGGATATACGATAAAAAAATAATATTATCCCCCTGCTATTCTGTCCCATCATGTCAGGCCACATGGGATCCATGTGGACCAATAGGAAGGAGTGGTGTAGCTCACGTAGGACTTGTTGTACTGAGGGCGGTGTACAAAGTTTTTTTCTAATTATTATTAGAAGATATTCAAGTTGGGCCTCTAGTTTCTTAAAGATTTTTTTAGTTTTTTTTTTTTGTCGCCATGGATAACTGAAGGGCGCGCAACGCGGTGGCTTGCATGGTAGGGGCATAGTAGATATGTCATAGCATGAGAGTACCATTTTGAAAATAACTTTATAAGGGTAGTTGGTAGAGGTAAAATATTGAATTAGTACACCGAGGCATAAATGTAGAGCACTCTTGAGCAAAGTTTTTCGTGGATATGGTGCATCCAAACGTTGTGGTCAATCTAAGGATCAAATTGTTTGTGAGCACTCGAAGGTGTTGCATGAGTTTAGTTTGTCAATTTGAGAAAGCTTTGAAATGCGATCTTTAGCTGTAAGTTTGATCAAATATCTAAGCAAACAACTTAGAAAAGTTGATGATCTTAATGCATCACATGCTGAGGTGTCGCATGAGGTGACATTGTAAAAATTTCGGTGATCCATAAACAAGTGATATCACAACCTTTATATCTAAGCCCTTGGATTGATCAGTGTGATTAAAAGTTTGGATGTTCCATTCTTACTGCATCACAGTTTGTACATGCATTGATGAGGCCAGTAAGCCCCATAGGCAACGGTAATTACATTCAGATTGGACCCAGTCGGCTCCTGGAGCCAGCTTTGGCCTTTGGCATGAGACTCTAGCATCGGCCCTCGGCCCCGGCACCGACTCTGCCCTCAGCCTCAGCACCAACTCTACCCTCGGCCTCGGCTTCCAACGGCACCAACTCTACCCTCAGCCTCGGCATCGACTCTGCCCTTGGCCTCGGCTCCCAACAGCACGGACTTTGCCGTCGCCTCGGCTCCCGACAGTACCGACCCTGCCCTCGGCCTCGGCACCGAGACTGCCTCGGCGTTGGCTCTCGACGGACTCAGCTCCGAATAGCCCTCGAGGTGGTTACAAAAGGCTCTCGAGTCGGTCTCAACAACCCTCGGATTGGTTTCAGTAGCCCTCGGATTGGTCTTAATAGCCCCCGAGTTGGTCGCAGTAGCCCCTGAGTTGATCGCAATAGCCCCCGAGCCGATCTTAGCAACCTCATCTTAGCCTCAACGGCTTTATCTCTGCCACAACAGCTCCATTCTACCTTAGCAATAATCAACGTCCAACTAGGTAAGGCCTTAACTTAAATTATACACATATAATAGATTGTTGGCTACCGTCAGCCATCCAGGTAGAAGCCCCAAGTCAACTCATAATTGGGAGAGACCAACTCCCCAAATCACAGTTGACGAGCATCCACTTCCATATTTTATATCAAAAGAAGAAGCCCCAAGTCAACTCACAGTTAGAAGTGACCAACTCCCTAACTCACAGTTGATGGGCATCCATTTCAGATTTTATGTCAAAAGAAGAAGACCAAGTTGACTCACAGTTGGGAGAGACTAACTCCCTAACTCATAGTTAATGGGCATCCACCTCCAAAACTTCATGTCAAAAGAAAAAGATCAAGTCAGCTCACAGTTAAGAAAGACCAACTTCCTAGCTCACAGTTGACAGTGCTGTCCACTCTCAGCTGGCCAAAAAGATAAAGTCAGCTTACAGTTGGGAGAGACCAACTTCTCAGCTCACAGTTGACGGTGCCGGCCGCCCTCAGCTAGCCAAAAAGACAAAGTCAGCTTACAGTTGGGAGAGACCAACTTCTCAACTCATAGTTGACAGTGTTGGCCGCTCTCAGCCGGCCAAGAAGACAAAGTCAGCTCACAGTTGGGAGAGACTAACTATCCAGCTCATAGTTGATGGTTCTGGCCGCCCTCAACTAGCCAAGAAGACAAAGTCAGCTCACTATTGAGAAAGAACAACTCCCTAGCTCACAGTTGACAATGCTGGCCATCCTCAACCGGCCAAGAAGACAAAGTCAGCTCACAATTGGGAGAGGCCAACTTCTCAGCTCATAGTTGATGTGTTGGCCACTCTCAGCTGGCCAAGAAGACAAAGTCAGCTCATAGTTGGGAGAGACCAACTCTTCAGCTCATAGTTGATGGTGCTGGCCGCTCTCAGCTAACCAAAAAGACCATGTCAGCTCACGGTTGGGAGAGACCAACTCTCCAGCTCACAATTGATGGTGTTGGCCGCTCTCAGCGAGCCAAAAAGATAAAGTCAGCTCACAATTGGAAGAGACCAACTCCCAATTGGGAGAGACCAACTCCCAATTGATGGTGCTGGCCTCTCTCAGTCAGCCAAGAAGCCCAAGTTAACTTGCAAGAAATTAACTCCCCAACTCACAGTTGATAGGTATCCACTTCTAGATTTTATGTCAAAAGAAGAAGACCAAGTCAACTCATAGTTGGGAGAGATTAACTCCTCAACTCATAGTTGATGGTATTGGCCGCTTTCAGCCGGCTATGAAGACCCAACCAGCTCATAGTTGAAGGAGATCAACTCCATATATCACAATTGACAGGCACCCACTTCCAGACTCCGCATCAGGAGAGGATTATTGACTGCTTTCAGCCGGCCAAAGGTAACCAACTTACCTTCAACTTTGCTTAAAGTCAAGTAAATGCACAGCTTCAGAGAGCATGCAGATATGGTCATGAGTCTACACAAGGCAAACAAAATTATTAATGCCGGAAGCAATGCAAAAAGAAAAGGATTCCACCATGAGGAAGAAATCGGAGCTGAAGCTAGCAAGAAAAGACAAGTGCAAAGATAAAGAGTTCTATACTCCTTTCGCTTGGCGGATGTAAAGGCATGCGGTTGCACAAGCTCAAAAGTATGGGGGGCATCTGATGAGGCCAGCAAGCCCCATAGGCAACGATAATCACACCTAAATCAGACCCAGTCTGCCCCTGGAGTCAACCTCGGCCTCTGGCATTGGCCACTAGAGTTAGCACCGACTTGCCCTCGGCCTCGGCACCCACTCTGCCCTCAATTATGGCACTGACTCTGCCCTCGGCCCTAGCTCCTGACGGCACCAACTCTGCCCTCAACCTCGGCACCAACTTTGCCCTTGGCCCTGGCTCTCGACAGCACTGACTCGGCCATCGGCCTCAGCTCCCGATAGTACTGACCCTGACCTCGGCTTCGTTATCGACTCTGCTCTCGGTGTTGGCTCCTAACGGACTCGACTCTGGATAGCCCCGACTCTGTCTTCGGCTCTAGAAGCTCCCGACTCCAGCGTTCATCCCACAAACTCGTCTCCGACTCCTCCGCCTCCCAGTCGTCCCATTTTCCCTCGATTCTACTTCAACGACTAGGAGCCCAAGCAGCCGGCACCCAGTCTTCTACCGACTCTAGCTTCTGTCTCCTGACAGCACATCCCCGGCTCCATCCCGAGCATCCCAGTTGTCCTTTACCTCTGGAAGGAATGACTAGAACGATCCTTCCATAAACCAGCCTGTGATCCCTACTCTTAGCTCCTGATGAGGCTGATGGGGCCACTTCCAATCAACGGTGATGATCAACCACCCAGGCAGTGTCTTAGCAGCCACCTAGGTAGGGCTCATTGTGGGGCCCATGTATTTGGCTCCATTGTTGTCCATACATTTCACCATTGTCTGCATAGGGTGATAAACTTGCGACATGGGGGACATGTCTGGCAAACACCGTAACGGCCGCTCATACCCTGCAAGCCTGCAGCAGCCTGCAACAATCGTCCAAATCAAGCAACCCCCACCAATTA
The DNA here is from genome assembly GCA_900491605.1 of Calamus simplicifolius. Lineage (NCBI taxonomy): Eukaryota > Viridiplantae > Streptophyta > Magnoliopsida > Arecales > Arecaceae > Calamus > Calamus simplicifolius. The sequence continues at coordinate 626,755 of UESW01004555.1, read as the reverse complement.
TGCTACGGCCTTCCACTGCTGATGGGACCTGGTTCACCAACCAATTGCAGCCACCCACATTAGACAGGACATGGCCTGCCAACTCTAACATGCCATAAGGAGGCAAGCCCCACTGTTGCCGCTCTTGCCATAAATCCTCTGACAAGTGGTTACACTTCAAGTCTCACAAGCTCCAAGCTTTTATAAAATGGATAAAAGGGACCCCCGACAAGGTAGGCCAAGCTAAGTCCAAATAAGGCACTCAAGCCCTTACATGCTCATACAGAGAGCACTTCTCTAAGCCTTTCTCTCTCTCTCAAACTTTCTCAAGCTCATGACTGTTGCCCAGAATACTAACTTGAGCGTCGGAAGTCCCTGTCGGAATCTCCGGTTCTCATGACTTTTTGCAAGCACTCGATCGAGCGAAGCCCGCTGAAAAACCCTTGGCATACCGGAAAAGGCGATCGAACGCTCGCGGATGTTCGAGAGAGTAATTTGACGATAATATGCATTGTGCTTAAATCTAGCTTAATTGAATAATGACACATTGCAATTGCAAGCCTTGATGTTCTTACCTGCCGCATGGCAACATGTAATAAATCAATTTAGCGATCCTGATAAGAAAAGTTTCTTTCGCTTTTCTAGATTATTTTAACTTTTAGCATTGCCTATTTTCCTTCCGACACATAATCATTTTGGATAAGCTTCTTTTGCCATCCAACCAATCAGAAGTCAATATCATCGAGCCCCCCCTCCCCCCTCGGGTCTGTTAAAATCAACTTCGATGAGAGTGTGCGGGATAGATTAGCTGGCTCAGCATTTATTATTTGAGGGATTGATGGAGCAATGCTGGCGGCTGGTGGAATTGGCCTTTTAGATTCCTCTATTCGTTTGACAAAGTTTTATGCAGCGTGGGCTGGCATTTCCTACGCTACTAGGATCCTTCATGCTCAGAGCCTCTTCATTGAGGGGAACTCACTCACTGTCATCCGATGGCTTTGAAGGGATTGCTAAAATCAGGCTCCTATCAACTCTCTACTCATTGATATCTGGTCTACCCTGCGGGATATGCATAGATTTTAGATCTGTCATATCTATCGGGAAGCTAATTCGATGGCCGATTAGGTGGCGGCCTTTGTAGCCTATCACTCTGAGTTTTGGTTTTGAAAATAGGATGACCCTTGTCTTACTATACTTAAGCAAATTTTATTTTTTGATATATCAAGACTGACTCACATTAGACTGAAATGATCACTCATCTGTATCAAAAAAAAAAAAAAATCATCGGCTCTCCTGCTCCAAGAGATTTGTTTGACGGATATTTCATATGAAGCATTTCACAGTTTAGCTTTGCAAGCCTTGTACTAGCAAGCATGGCTCCTTCTGGACCTTATAAAATTTTATATATAATGCAATGATGTCAATCTGTATCTCTGTCATTGCGCAATTATCAAGCTAGGTCCAAAAGCTGAAAAGAAATCAAGAAGTAAATTAAACTCTTTCCGTGTCTCTATACATCTCCATTCGATCCTTATAATATAATACTTGCACTATTTGGCATCAACCAAATTAACCTGTCGTCATCAGCAACAATGGCTGTCAATTAGATCACAGTAATATTCGCATCATTCCATCGAATCTAATCCAATGAGTTATTTTAACTTTTAGACCTCATGCCTTGTGAGCAACAGAATGATTCCATATGATGGCTACATTTTCTAGAGTAGCCTCATCATGACGAAATATTACAAATGCTGTACCTTGCGAAGAAAAATCACACTCTGATGAATGTTTCCCAAGCATCATTATCTTACATTGGACTTAAAAAAGTATAAGCGGAACAAACAGTTAAGACAACGACGATTTGCCACAGAATTAATTTAACCACAGTTCCCCAGCACCAAGTCAGGCTAACCACTCGGAACTCTATTGAATATAATATTAATTCCTCTAAGAAGCTATACCTCGGCCCACCATTCAAGGGTGGTGATCGACCATGAGTACTTCGTCACTCGCACAGTAGACTCACGTCTAAAGGCTAAAGCCTCGAATTATAGCCACTGCATCATGCCTTCCGTTCCATATAAGCCGAAGCGTGAAATCTTATCACCAGCTGGCTGGCGTACGGAAGGCACGTCGACGTGGCTGGCGGACATCAAGTAAGCCTAAAAAAAGAATTAAAAAGAGGCTTTAAAAATGGTGTGTGTGGCCCGCAAGGACCAGCTAATGGCGAATAGGATCCAACCGCAGGGTGGCCATGCGATCCAACAGAGATAAGGTTGCACACGTAAACCCATGCACTCGTCTACGTTGCAAAGCTGTCTTTGTTTGTCGTGCTCTCAGGATATTTGGGCTGTAAGCCATGTAACGATCGATGAATTTGATAATAAAGAACGACGTGGGAGGGAGGCAAGGATTCATTTCATAGCCTATGCTGCTGCTGCTGCTCCTCCTCCTCCTCCTTTTTCTCCTTCTTTTGATACAAAAGCATGATCATATTAGTCTAATATGAATCAGTCCAAATAGATCGAAATATAAAATTTACTATAAAAAAAAAGATAAGGATCGCCCAGCTTCCAAGTCCATGATCCAGCATGCTGGGCCACAAAAATAGCCATCCAGTCCATCGCCGAGTTAGCTTCACGGTAAATATGACGAATCTGCGCACAATCTACCTCCCGCAGCATAGTCCAACTATCCCAGAGAATTGGATTAGTAAAACCAGAAGGGCTATTCTCCTTCTTCAGCCAAGAAATGACCGATATGGAGTCACCCTTAATGAAGAGCCTCTGAGCATGAAGAGTCCGAGTGGCGTAAGAAATACTAGCATAGGCCGCATAAAGCTCGGTCATGGGGACTGAGAAGTCGAGAGAACCAAAACCTTCCGCAGCCAATAAGTCACCATGAGGACCACGAATAATAAAAGCAGAACCAGCAGCTCTACCATGAACACTTTATTTAAAAGTTGATGGCTAGGCTTTGTTTGAAAACTCTATTTTAGATGAATCTACCCATATATGTTGTAGCAAAATGTGTTCTAAGGACCAAACACAGAGGATTTGTTTGGATAAAGTTTAATGGGAATTCTTAACTTAATTCAACTCATCTAAGCCTTTTCTCAACTAGATGAGGTCGGCAACATGAATCTGCTTCCTTTATTCTGCTCTATTCAGAACTAAATCAACACTCAAATTACAAATAGTTATATCTCTCTTAATTATTTTTATTCATGTTAATTTAAATCTACCACTATCTTTATTATTATCATAGACTGTTAAAAGATCACTCTATATAATTAGAGCATTTAAAGGTTTTCATTGTATATGTTCAAACTATCGTAATCGATTTTTTCTTATTTTATATTCAATTGGGGCTACTCCTATCATTTTTCATATATGTTTACTTTTAATTTTATCTTTTAAAGTTTTACCACATATCCATCTTAACTTACACATTTTTATTATACTTAATTTATTCATATATTATTTGAGTATTGTCCAACACTATGTTCCAAATAGCATAGTTGGCCTAATGATAGTTTTATAAAATTTTTCTTACAATTTTAATGAGATGCATTGATCATATAATACTTTCGAAGCATTTTTTCACTTAATCCATCCTGCTTTTACCCTATGATTCACATCTTTACCTTAAATTATTAAATAAAAATAATTTAGTAAATTTAAAGGTAGAAGAATGTGATAGCTCAGGAGTAACAAATGAACATAAATTTTTTTTATAGATTTAGCATGCTTGAGGTTAAAAAGGCTTTGAGTAAAATAAAAATACAAAGGTATTAGAACCAGATGTAACTCCTATTGAGTTTTGAAAAGGCTCTGGAGAAATTGGAGTCATGTGATTAATCAATTTATTTAATAGGATTGTAGCAACTAAAAGAATGCTAAATGATTGAAGAAAAATATATTAATACCTATATACAAAAATAAAGAAGATATTCAAAACTGTGCAAATTATAAAGGGATTAAGCTGATGAGTCATATAATGAAATTATGGAAGAAGTAATAGAAAATTGAATAAGAGCTAAAACTTTGGTGTCAAATAATTAATTTGAATTTATGTCTAAAAGATCGACCATGGAAGCTTTTTATTTATTAAAAAAATTGATGGAGAGGTATAGGAAAAAGAAAAAAAGACCTTCATATAGCCTTTATTGATTTAGAGAAAGCATAAGATAGAGTACCTAGAAAATAATATGGTAAATTTTAGAAAGAAAAAAAAGAGTTACCAAAAAGTACATAGAATTGATAAAAGATATGTATGATAGAGCACTAACCATTGTTAAAATAATAATAGGAGAAACTAGTGAGTTTTCAATTATTGTTGGTTTATATCAAGGATTTGCCTTAAGTCCATATCTTTTTATATTAGTTACGAATGAATTAACCAAACCTAATTAAAATAATATCCTATGATGTATGTTATTTGGAGAGAGGCTTTAGAATCTAAAGGTTTTAATATTAGTAGAACTAAAACTAAATACATGAAATGCAATTTTATAATGAGAGTAGAAATACAAAAGAAATAGTGAACATTGCAAGCCAAGAGATACCAAGGAGTAAAAAATTTAAGTATTTGAGATCAATTATCTAGCAAGAAGATGAAATAGTTGAAGATGTAAATCATAGAGTTAAAATAGGATGGATTAAGTGGAGGAGTGCTTCAGGAGTATTGTATGATCAGTACATCCCATTAAAATTGAAGGAATAATTCTATAAAACCGCTATTAAGTCAGTTATACTATATGGAATAGAGTGTTGGGCAACACTGAAATAATATGTGAATAAATTAAGTGTAACATAAATGTGAATGTTAAGATAGATATATGATAAAACTTTAAAAAATAGAATTAGAAATAAACATATAAAAGAAATGATAGGAGTAGCCCCAATTGAAGCTAAAATAAGAAAAAATTGATTACGGTGGTTTGGACATATACAATGAATACTTAGAAAGAGTGATCTTTTAATAATCCATGGTAATGATAGAAGTAGAAGTAGGCCTAAACTAATATGGATAGAAATAATTAAAAAAATATAATTATTTGTAATTTGAATACAAACTTAATTCTAAATAGAGGAAGCAGATTTATATAGTTGATCCATGTAGCTGAAAAAAGGCTTAAATGAGTTGAGTTGAGTTGAGGACATAAATTTATTATCAAAAATAATTATCTATAGTAGTATACATATCATCGGCCTTTTACATATCTACAAAGAGAGGGATATGTCAGTTTGACAGGCATATCTAATTTATAGAATTAATATAAATCTAGCGAAAGAGTATGTGGGTGGCGAACGTAAGGTTGGCCCACGCGAGCGTTCGCCTTTCGCCTTCGCTTGCGTGTAGAGAATCCTTTGGGTGGGCAGACGCGGCCTGGGATTGGTGAACGAATCCGCGCAAAGGCCTGTCTTCTAGACTTCTGGACTCATGGCGGTGCCTATCAATCTCTTTTAGGTTGTGGTTAAGGCCGAGGCAAGTGCTTGTCCTGTAGCAAAACTATCGGAATCTGGACTACGTTGAGCCACGAACCTGATGTTTGGTAGGAAAGCATGGTTGCCATGGGATTAAATGTGTGTGTGTGTGTGTGTGTGTGAGAGAGAGAGAGCAGAAGCTAAAGGTTGATGTTGGAAGGCCTCCACAATATTGACATCCGTTATGGGAATATTGGGCTGCAGCATGATTAGCCACAATCTTTAATAGCACGAGAGCAAGAGAGAGAAATCTTCGGAATTGATGGGTTGTCATAAATATGCATAGAAACAGTAGAGTTACCTTCATGCTCGTAAAGTTTTCATCCTTATGATACTATAATGAGATCGTCTTTTGCTCCTCTCATTGTCATGATATTGGGAGTCCTCTCGAGGATTCCAGAGAAGAGTGTGATCATTGGACAGAAATATTACCAGGAATGCGAAATGATTTGCAGGTGGATGAGGCAAGGGAATCTAACAAAGTGAAACCAAGCTGGAAAAAAGTATGATAAGGTCGTACGTTCACCTGTACGCTCCCAACCGAAAAAAAAGTCCATGAACATTATAGGGAAAACAAGTTTCCCAACGGAAAAAAAAAAAAAGTCCATGAACGTTATTATGGGGGGGGGGGGGGGGGGGGGGGGGGTTGGTTTCTTGGTACACCATTTTCGATGCAGCAAGTCCTATATGGGCTGCATCACCTTTTTGATTGATCCACGTGGATTTTATGTTGCTGACGATGCGTAACGGTATGACTCTGCTATGATATTACGTTCTGATCGTGATGGCCATTAAAAGCACTTCGCCTTTATTTTAAAATTATTGTGCAGACGAAAATGCCCTTTCCCTCCAACCTACTTCTACCGTCAATTTTTTTTGGATTTCATCTGTGCAAGAAAAACTCTTTCTTCCCCCTCGCTCTGGCTTTCGGATGCTAAGGAATCAGTCCAAGGTTTGAGCAAGATCCTGAGCCCTCGCTCTGAGGAGTTCGGTCGAAAGAAAATATTTCAGCTTCGAGGCTGGAATACCTGGCTACTGAAGCCTTTGTACAAAAACTTCTGGAGGAAATATCATCCGCAGCATGAAGTAAAAAGTCCTTATTCCCACTTCTTTGTAAAACTCCTTTATTACACCAACTGATTTTCTCATTAGAGGTAGTTAATGTGTGACCAAACCGTTTAATGCGCGGGTAACTTCCTTAGAACAAAACAGTTATGACATTCTGGGAGTCATAAATGTTTAGAGTTTAGTGTTTTGTAGCACGAATGTCATACTCTTTTAACTAGGAAGTTATACCTTATGAACTGGGGTGTCGTCAGAGTGTTTCGGCCTATATTCCCCATTATTTTCTGTCCATATAGCTCTAGTGTCGTTATAAAAGCTACGATACCCCATATTTACTGTTAAGACACCGTAGTTACAAGCCTACGATACCCGTGCTTATAACTTACCATGGAGAGAGCATGGGAATGGATATAAAGAAGAGGAGAAGAGGGGGGAGGGGCATTCTACGGAGGGCCTAGAGGAAAAGAGGGGGGAGCGACTCCCCAGTTTAAACCTTAAGAGTCCCGGAACGGGTGTCGTCGCCTTAAAGCTAGGGTGTCGTCAGATGAGAGCTGGGGTATCGTAAGAGCTTAAGTCGGGGATGTCGTCGGTCCCCACCTTTTAACAGTCCTGGAACAGGTGTCATCGCCTTAAAGGTAGGGTGTCGTCGCACTAAAGCTGGGGTATCGTAAGAGCCTAAGTTGGGGATGTCGTCGGTCCCCACCTTAACAGTTTCCGCACGAGTGTCATCGCGTTAAAGCTAGGGTATCGTCGGATGAGAGCTGGGATGTCATAACAGCCTAATTCGGGGATATCATCGGTCCCCGCCTTAATAGTTCCCGCACGGATGTCGTCACCTTAAAGCTAGGGTATCGTCACGCTAAAGCTGGGGTATCGTAAGAGCCTAAATCGTCGGTCCCCGCCTTAACAGTCCCGGCACATGTGTCATCACCTTAAAGCTAAGGTATCGTCGTGCTAAAGCTAGGGTGTCGTAAGAGCCTAAGTCGTTGGTCCCCGCCTTAACAGTCCCCACACAGGTGTCGTCACCTTAAAGCTAGGGTGTCATCGCTCTAAAGCTGGGGTATCGTAAGAGCCTAAGTTGTTGGTCCCCGCCTTAACAGTCCCGGCACAGGTATTGTCACCTTAAAGCTAGGGTGTCGTCGTGCTAAAGCTGGGGTATCATAAGAGCCTAAGTCATCGGTCCCTACCTTAACAGTCCCCGCACGGGTGTTGTCGCCTTAAAGCTAGGGTGTCGTCGCGCTAAAGCTGGGGTGTCGTAAGAGCCTAAGTCGTCGGTCCACGCCTTAACAGTCCCGGAACGGGTGTCATCGCCTTAAAGCTAGGGTATCGTCGCGCTAAAGCTGAGGTATCGTAAGAGCCTAAGTCAGGGATGTCGTCGCCTTAAAGCTAGGGTATTGTCCGATGAGAGCTGGGGTGTCGTAACAGCCTAATTGTGTTGTCATATTTCTTTAAGTGAGGTGTCATATTTTTTTAACATTGGTGTCCTAATGCTTTGTCAAGATATATTGACAGCTAAATCTATGGATATCATTGTTCATGACTGTGTGCCTATATTTTCACAGACGATGCTAAAATTATAAATCGGCAAGAAATCGAGTACACTCCCGGCCGTGCACCTTCACCCATCGCTCCAAAAGCAGGGGTTGATACTGTAGTTCCTTAAACTGGAATGGAATTCAATTCAGCAGATGAAGTATATACTTTCTACAATGGATACACAAAAAGAGTTGGTTTTGGAATCACAACAGTGTATAGCAGGGCCAACAACAACAAACAACTTTGCTTCAAGCACCTGGCATGTTGGAGGCAAGGAAAATCTAAAAAACAGAGAAGAGCATGAATCATAGGGATACTAGGAAAGTTGATTGCATGGCATCCATAAAAGCAAGACTGAATGCTACAAGTGGTAAGTGGATATTGGTTGAGGTTTCTCTAGAACATAACCATGGGATGTCCATAAATCAACTGGTTATCTACGGTCGCATAGGAGGATCAGCACATTAGAGAAGGCAGAGATCAGCAATTTACATGCTGTGAATATTCCGACAACTCAGATATACTCTGTCATAGCAAGGAGAAAAGGGGGTAGAAGACAATTGGATTTCACCGAGAAGAATGCTCGTAATTTCATTTGTCGTGAATGTCAGTCTAAGCTAAAAGAAGGAGATGCTCAGTCGATGGTAATCCATTTCACCGAAATGCAACTCAGAAATCCCAATTTCTTCTATACCTTAGACCTCAATTATAATGGTCATCTCAGCTCTGTCTTCTGGATTCATCCAAGGTCAAGATTGGCATGCACATACTTCGGTGATGTTCTAAGCTTTGACTCGAACTACTTGACAAATAGATATCAAATGTCTTTTTGTCCATTCGTCGGGGTCAACCATCATGGACAGTCCACCTTGCTTGGTTGCGCATTATTGTCTGATGAGAGTACTGAGACATATAAATGGGTTTTTCAGTCATGGCTGGATGCAAATGATGGTCAAGCACCTATTGCCATAATAACTGACCAAGATAAGGCAATCGAGGCTGATGTTAAAGAAGTTTTTCCTAACACATGACATCAATTTTATCTTTGGCATATATTGAAGAAGATACCTGAAAAGATTGGCCATATTTGTACAGCAAATCCCAAATTTATGGTTGATTTTGATGAGGCGATATATGATTCATTGACCATACAGTCATTCGAGGAAAGTTGGGCACATGTTATGAAGAAATATAAAGAATGCAAGGCTATAAATTGGTTCAATGTCCTTTACGAATGTCGGGATAAATGGGTCCCAGTTTACCTAAAGGATACATTCTTCGCATGTTTGTATGTCATTGTCTTTGGTTCATGTTCGCATTCAACGCTTCTTTTTTTAACAAAATTATGTACAGGGATGTCATCTTCACAAAGGAGCGAGGGCATAAATCACTTCTTCGATGGGTTTATAAATTTGAATACTACATTAACAGAGTTCATAGGTAAGTACGAAGATGCCTTGGAGAAAAGGTACGAGGCTGAAAATGAGGAAGATAATAGGACATTGCAAACGATTGCTTTCCTAAAGACATCATCACCTTTTGAGAGACAAGCTGTAGGAAGGTATACAAGGCGCATGTTCAAAAAATTTCAGAATGAGATCCTTGAAACGGCTGCATCAAATACTAAATTGATCAAGGAAGCTGATAACTGTTGTGTATATTCTGTAAAGTCATATTAAAGGATTGAAGTCGATGGAATTGGCAAGGAGATGATTAAAGATTATATTGTGTCATACGATAGAAATATTGAGGATGTGCAATGCCAGTGTCGATCCTTTCAGTTTAAGGGTTACCTATGTAGGCACGCCTTGTTGGTTCTTCATCAAAGTGACGTATTTTGTTTACCAGATAAATACTTCTTAAAGAGATGGTGCAAGGACATGAAATACCAATTCGACGATTTTGACTGCAATACTGAAGGTTGTGATAAAAGCACACGAAAATTATGGTACGCAGTAACAATTTTTTATTTGAAATGTCTTAATATATGTTTTCGATAACATTATGTTATTGATTGTAGATATAGTTTGCTGAGTCATCGGATGATGAAGCTAGCAGAGATAGCCTCCATGTCTGAAAATACATTTAATTTAGTGATGGATGGTCTAACACCTATATTCAAAATTGTCATGGATGCTAACTACGCAATTAAGCCAAGTACAGAGCTTGTAATTCAAGATCCTCAGCAAATTAGGACGAAAGGTCGCCCAAGAGAGAACAGATTAAAGAGTGGAGTCGAGAAGAAGTCAAAAAGATCAAGGAAAAATCTAGTCAAGGCAACCGTTGATGCTCCACCAATGCAAAATAAAGTAAGAGCTGTTTCAAGCAACATGCAGACTTGTATGCAGTCAATTAACACTGGAGAGGACATGGAAAGAATTGTACCACCTTCCGAAACTTTGATGGACGAGTTTGATGCTTATGTATTGAGTCAACTAACACAGTAGCATATATAAAACACGGGTGTCGTAACTTTGTAACTAGGGTGTCTTGGTCACAAATGAAGTGCTTTGTAACTAGGGTGTCTTTTTCAGCCAATGAAGTGCTCATCTCGTCTGCCAAGAGGATTTGATATTTTACAAATACGCTTGCACTGTTACGACACCCCAGCTCTCACCTAACGACACCCTCGCTTTAAAGCGACGACACCCCTGCTCTCATGAAAGGACACCAATGCTTTTAGTGTGACGATACCCCAGCTCTGGGCTAACGACACCCTAGCTTTAGCTCGACGACACTCGAAAGGTAAAAATCCTACGATACCCCTGTTCTCACGAAAGGACACCAATGCTTTTAGCGCGACGACACCCCAGCTCTGGGCTAACGATACCCTAGCTTTAGCTCGACAACACCCGGAAGGCAAAAATCCTACGATACCCCTGTTCTCACGAAAGGACACCAATGCTTTTAGCGCGACGACACCCTAGCTCTGGGCTAACGACACCCTAGCTTTAGCTCGACGACACCCGAAAGGCAAAAGTCCTACGATACCTCTGTTCTCACAAAAGGACACCAATGCTTTTAGCTCGACGACACCCGAAAGGCAAAAATCCTACGACACCCCTATTCTCACGAAAGGATACCAATGCTTTTAGTGTGACAATACCCCAGCTCTGGGCTAACAATACCCTAGCTTTAGCTCGACGATACCCGAAAGGCAAAATTCCTATGACACCCCTGTTCTCACGAAAGGACACCAATGCTTTTAGCATGACAACCCCCCAGCTCTGGGCTAACGACACCCTAGCTTTAGCTCGATGACACCCGAAAGGCAAAAATCCTACGACACCCCTGTTCTCACGAAAGGACACCAATGCTTTTAGCGCGATGACACCCCAGCTCTGGGCTAACGACACCCTAGCTTTAGCTCGATGACACCCGAAAGACAAAAATCCTACGACACCCCTGTTCTCATGAAAGGACACTAATGCTTTTAGCACGACGACACCCCAGCTCTGGGCTAACGATACCCTAGCTTTAGCTTAACAACACCCGAAAGGCAAAAATCTTACGACACCCCTATTCTCATGAAAGTACACCAATGTTTTTAGCGCGACGACACCCCAGCTCTGGGCTAACGACACCCTAGCTTTAGCTCGACGACACCCGAAAGGCAAAAGTCTAATGATACCCCTATTCTCATGAAAGGATACCAATGCTTTTAGCGCGACGACCCCCCAGCTCTGGGCTAACGACACACTAGATTTAGCTCGACGACACCCGAAAGGAAAAAATTCTATGACACCCCTGTTCTCACGAAAGGACACCAATGCTTTTAGCGCAACGACACCCCAACTCTGGGCTAAAAACACTCTAGCTTTAGCTTGATGACATTGGTGTTAACGACACCCCAGCTATAAGCACGGGTGTCGTAGCATTGGTGCTAGGGTGTCATGAGGTTTCAATTGGGGTGTCGCGAAGGATTTTTGGCCGAATTCCTTCTAGAGTGTTGCGGGGATTCTCTCCGTGGTCAGTTATAAGCATGGGTGTCATAGCATTGGTGCTAGGGTATCGTGAGGTTTCAACTGGGGTGTCGCGAAGGATTTTTGGTAGAATTCCTCTTGGGGTGTTGTGGGGATTCTCTCCGTTGTCAGATATAAGCACGGATGTTGTAGCATTGGTGCTAGGGTGTCGTGAGGTTTCAACTAGGGTGTCGCAAAGGATTTTTGGCCGAATTTCTCTTGGGGTGTCGCGGGGATTCTCTCCGTGGTCAGTTTTAAGCACAGGTGTCGTAGCATTGGTGCTAGGGTATCGTGAGGTTTCAACTGGGGTGTCACGAAGGATTTTTGGCCGAATTCCTCCTGGGTGTCGCGGGGATTCTCTCTGTGGTCAATTATAAGCACGAATGTCGTAGCGTTGTCGCTAGGATGTCGTGAGGTTTCAACTAGGGTGTCGCGAAGGATTTTCGGCCGAATTTCTCTTGGGATGTCACGGGGATTCTCTCCATGGTCAGTTATAAGCATGGGTGTCGTAGCATTGGTGCTAGGGTGTTGTGAGGTTTCAACTGGGGTGTCGCGAAGGATTTTCAGCCGAATTCCTCCTGGGGTGTCGTGGGGATTCTCTCCGTGGTCAGTTATAAGCACGGGTGTTGTAGCGTTGTCACTAGGGTGTCGTGAGGTTTCAACTGGGGTGTCGAGAAGGATTTTTGGCCGAATTTCTCCTGGGGTGTCGCGGGGATTCTCTCCGTGGTCAGTTATAAGCACGAGTGTCGTAGCATTGGTGCTAGGGTATCGTGAGATTTCAACTGGGGTGTCGCAAAGGATTTTCGGCTGAATTCCTCCTGGGGTGTCGCGGGGATTCTCTCCATGGTCAGTTATAAGCATGAGTGTTGTAGCATTGTCGCTAGGGTGTCGTGAGGTTTCAACTGGGGTGTTGCGAAGGATTTTCAGCCGAATTCCTTTTGGGGTGTCGCGGGGATTCTCTCCATGGTCAGTTATAAGCACGGGTGTCGTAGCATTGGTGCTAGGGTGTCGTGAGGTTTCAACTAGGGTGTCACGAAGGATTTTCAACCGAATTCCTCTTGGGGTGTTGCGGGGATTCTCTCCATTGTCAGTTATAAGCATCGGTGTTGTAGCATTGGTGCTAGGGTGTCGTGAGGTTTCAACTGGGGTGTCGCGAAGGATTTTCGACCGAATTCCTCCTGGGGTGTGCGGGGATTCTCTCCGTGGTTAGTTTTAAGCACGGGTGTCGCAGCATTGGTACTAGGGTGTCGTGAGGTTTCAACTGCGGCATCGTAGATCTTTTTTTGGGTGAACATAACTTGGGTGTCGTAATACTTCCGGCCGGTTTCCTTTTGGGACATCGTAAAGCTTATCCGTCCAGCGTGATTTGGTTTTTCAACACTCTCTTCAGTAATGGTTTCTGTTCCCCATCCCCCAAAACTCAATGAGGGGGCGCAACCCTTCGTTTCCTGTGAGCGCCCACTGAGATGGTGGCACGTGGCGAGTTTCCATAATAGGGGTGCCGGAGCTGATAGCTCGGGCAATCGAAATACCCGCTAGGAGTAGCTTAAATATGGATGGGGGAATGACATCGTTAATTACCTTTTCAGCTGATCTTTCAAAATTTTTGGATACTGAGATGGCTTCTAGAGGCAAGGGGAGATCGACTGAAGCGCCAAGCAGCGGCGTCAGTGGCCGTGGGGGGCCCCATGGGAGCCGCACTACGATAACCATCGATGGGGAGGTCTTGGCGTCGTCGCTCACAAACCGCGAGCGACTCCACAGGGCGGCCGAGCAATACTTGGCCGTTTCAATGAAAGAGATGAGCTCCTGCGTCGGGCCAACAGCCGGCTGGAGGGGCAAGTAGCATCCCTCCAGCGACAGATCACCGAGTTAGCCCCGCAGCGTGGGGGGAGCTCGGCAGCGCTCGGAGAAGATGACAAGCCCCAGTGAGGGCTCCTACTTTTTTCTTTTCTTTTCTTCTTGTCTTTCTTTGTGTGATGAATAAAAAGAAATTTTAGTAACTTTTGTGTTTGCTGTCATTCGCTCTTATCATGTGAGCCTTACCAAACGGACCATCCTCCTGGGGGGTCTTTGATGATCTTGACGAGGCTAAGGTGTAGCATCCCTGAGATAAAGTGGAACTCATAAGTTCCAGCCGGAGTGCGGTGTTTTGCTCAGACTCGTCGAAGCATGAGGAGTGTCCCATTAGCATCGGTTGAGACTGAAGGATAAGGGAGCTTGGATGTCGTCACTGTTTTTCGACCGATTTCATCCTGGGATGTGGTAAAGTTTTCTCCTAAGCGTGAACGGGTATCTTAGGTTTGTAACTTGGGTTTCGTAATAATTCAACTAGGGTATCCTCACTGTTTTTCGGCCGAATTCATCGTAGGATATCGCGGGCCTTCTCTCCGTGGTCAGTTATAAGCACGGGTGTCGTAGAATTGGTGCTAGAGTGTCATAAGGTTTCAACTGGGGTGTCACGAATGACACCCATGTGGTGACTTTTAAGGGGAGACCGACGACATCCCCGACTCAGGCTGTTAACGATACCCCAGCTCGCATTTGACGATACCCTAGTTTTAAGGCAACGATACCCATGCGAGGACTGTTAAGGCAGGGACCGACGACATCCCCGACTCAGGTTGTTATCGACACCCCAGCTCGCATCTGACGACACCCTAGCTTTAAGGCGACGACACCCATGAGGGGACTGTTAAAGCAGGGTGTCGTCGCCTTAAAGCTATAAGCACGGGTGTCGTAGCATTGTCGCTAGGGTATCGTAAGGTCTCAACTGGGGTGTCGCGAAGAATTTTTGGCCGAATTGCTCCTGGGGTATCGCGGGGATTCTTCTCCATGGTCACTTATGAGCATGGGGTGTCGTAGCATTGATGCTTGGGTGTCTTAATATTTTAACTATGGTGTCGTAGATCTTTTTTTGGGTAAACATAACTTGGGTGTCGCGGGCCTTCTCTCCAGCGTAGTTATAAGCATGACACACCCTTTAGCAGTTAAAGACACCCCATAGAATAAGCTACGACACTCCGGAAAGCAACATACGAAGATCGCGAAGGTTATAAGCATGGGTGTCGTAGCGTTGCCACTAGGGTGTCGTAACGTTTCAACTGCGGTGTCACGAATAATTTTTGGCCGAATTCCTCCTTGGGTGTCGTAAGGTTATAAGCATGGGTGTCGTAGCATTGTCGCTAGGGTGTCATGTTGTTTGAACTATGGTGTCACGAAGGATTTTTGGCCGAGCATAACAGGGGTATCGTATTTGTTTAACAGAGGTGTCTTATTTTTTTAACTTGGGTGTCGCAATACTTTCGATTTTCTCTTGCGATGTTGCGAGGCTTTTCTCCAGCATTCGTTTGGAGCACGGGTGTCGTGGGCTTGTAACTACGGTGTCTTAACAGTAAATCTAGGGTGTCGTAGCTTTTATGACGATACTAGAGCTATATGGACCGGAAATAACGGGGAATATAGGCCAAACACTCTGACGACACCCCAGTTCATAAGGTATAACATCCTAGTTAAAAGAGTATGACATTCGTGCTACAAAACACTAAACTCTAAATAGTTATGACTCCCAGAATGTCATAAATGTTTTGTTCTAAGGAAGTGTTGACCCTAGATTGATTTTGATGATTACAAAACAAATTAAGCAATTCTAAGATTGATACAGGGAAGTTCAGTTGCCTTGCAAGTAAGTATCTTTATGCAAAATTGATTGGTAAGAAAGTACTTTATTTTACTTTGCTTTAGATATTTTTATTTTGCTTGGAGTTAACTGGTTAGCTAGCTTGTTCTTTCAATTAGCTAGCTGGCATGCCCTTCAGGTAACTAAAATTCTCGCCACAGTGCTTGGGCCGAACGTCCTCCTCTTTTAGCTAGTTGGTGAGCTAGTTTATTAGCTAGCTGGAGCCCTTTCAGCTAACTAAGAAACTTGTCTCAGGTGCCTGGCCGAACGTCCTCTTTTTTTAGTCAACTGGTGAGCTAGCTTGTTAGCTAGTTGGAATTCCTTCAGCTAACTAATTTGCTCGTCACAGTGCATTGGCCGAACACCCTCCAATTTAGCTAGCTGGTTGGTTGTCTTGTTAGCTAACTGAAACTCCTTCTAGCTAGCTGACATTTCTTTTAGTTAACTGCTTAGCTAACTATTTCATTCTGGAGCTAACTGCTCAGCTAACTGATTTTCACAGGGAACGTCTTAGCCGTGGGGATTCAAAATTCAGTTAACTAAAGAGCTAGCTGACTGTTGGTTAGTTAGCTGGAGAGTTAACTATTATATCAGAATGGATGGCTGCCCTTTTGCTCAGTTAGCTGGAGAGCTAACTAAGCTGGATGGACAATATGTTGCTTTTGCTTCTAGTTAGCTCGTGAGCTAACTGGCCATTCTTCAGTTAGCTATTCAGCTAACTAGTTGTCTTCTTTTTTCTCCTGCAGCCGAGAGGATTCCAAATTAAGTTAGCTGGAGAGCTAACTATGAATGCATGAATTTTTTTTTCTGCCGTTACTTTTTCTCTGATAGTTAGCTAAAGAGCTAACTGACTTTCGCTTAGTTAGCTGCCAAGCTGACTGAAGTGCTATCTCTGGACGATTCTTTTGCTGTGACCTCTCTAGTTAGCTAACTGATTAGCTAGCTGAGGTCTCTTGCTTCATTCTTGGACGATGGCATTCATATCCTCAGCTACCTGGAGCCATTTTTCAGTCCACCGCCGTCTAAGCTTATAAGAGTGCTCTTTCTCTCTCTCTCTCTCTATTGCTATTTCAAGCTATATTTAACTTTTGGATTTTTGAATTTTTACGGTGCTCATCCTTCCTCAAATGGAGATCTGCATTCAATGCTTAAGGGAAACATGTTTAACGGTTATATTTTCTTCCCGTTATTATTTCCATTTATTTCTTATGTATCTAACGGATATCTTCCTGTTAGATGGATATAAATAGCTGGGATTAGAAGCACACCTAGACGATTTTTGAAAAAGAAATTTCAAAGAGAGAAAAATCCAAGAAAAGAGCCTTCATTGCATATTTGTTGAGTGGTTGCTGGGCATTCAAGTTCATTCCTTGCTCCGAAAGGTCGTCTGAATCATTGAAGCTTTTGAAGCATTCAAGACTTCAGCTGCTTCAACCTAGTTCATTTATTGCTGAGTTTATTGCTTCAAAAGTTATAAAGTATATTTAGAATATTTGCTCATTGTAGGAGCTTCTCCTTTATATACTCTGATTATCTTGTAAAAGGGTTAGTGAACCCTGGTTTGTTGTTGGCTTCCTTGTGCCATTTAAACAAGAGGACTAGCCTAGGTTTGGCTAGGGGTTTTTGGCTTCCTTGTGCCGTGAAACAAGAGGACTAACCTAGGTTTGGCTAGGGGTTTTTGGCTGCCTTGTGCCGTATAAACAAAAGGACTAGCCTGGTTCGACTAGAGGTTGTAATCGTTGTGATACGATTAGTGGAATTCTCAAAGGTGTTGGGGAGTGGATGTAGGTGCTGAGTTTGGCACCGAACCACTATAAACTTTTGTGTATTTGTGATTGTTTGCTTTTTTGTTGTTATTATTCTGTGCACCCACTTCACCGCTGCAAATCAAAATTAGGGTTAAAAGCACATATATCTGCATAGCTATTAAATTTTTTAAATAACCCAATTCACCCCCCTCTTGGGTTACTACATTTGGGCAACAGGAAGTTACCCACACATTAAACGGTTTGGTCACACATTAATTACCTCTAACGAGAAAAAATAGTTGGTATAATAAAGGAGCTTTACAAAGAAGTGGGAATAAGGACTTTTTACTTCATGCTGCAGATGACATTTGCTCCAGAATTTTTTATACAAAGACTTCAGTAGCCAGGTATTCCAGCCTCGAAGCTGAAATATTTTCTTTCGACCGGACTCCTCAGAGCGAGAGCTCAGGATCTTGCTCAAACCTTGGACTGATTCCTTAGCATCCGAAAGCTAGAGAGAGGGGAAAGAAAGAGTTTTTCTTGCACAGATGAAATCTAAGAAAAAATAACGATAAAAGTAGGCTGGAGGGAAAGGGCATTTTTGTCTGCACAATAATTTTAAAATAAAGGCGAAGCGCTTTTAATGGCCATCACGATCAGAACATAACATCGTAGCAGAGCCATACCGTTCCGCATCGTCAGCCACGTAGGATCCATGTGGACCAATCAGGAAAGACGGTGCAGCCCACGTAGGACTTGCTGCACCGGGGGCGGTGTACAAAGACTTTTCCTATAAGGGGGTAGGCCTGAGAGCCCAAAAGAGCTTTAAAGTCTCCCATTTCATCGGGACCTCTTAGGGCTGTTTGGATGGGAGAAAATGAAGAAAAGGGAGAGAAAAAAAAATGAGGAAGATCATAAGTTACTTTATTTGAGAAGAGGATGAAAAAAAGAAAGAGAAGAAATAAAATGAAAGTGGTCGGTTCACCTTCTTTCTTTGTCAACGAGGGTAAATTTGTTAACCTCCAAATCGAAAGGTAAGTTAAGGGAGAAAAAAAAGTTTAAGTCATATTTTATGGAAGACCAAAATATCCTTTCATTTTTTATTCTTCATTCTTCCATTCCTATAATTGTCACATAACTCTTTTCCTTCTTTTTCTTTTCTTTCCTCTCTATCCAAACAAGATAATTGATATTACTCTTCCTTTTCCTTCCATCCTTTCCAAACATGAGAAAGAGAACAACACTTTCTTTCCTTTTCATTTCTTTACTTCTTTTTACTCTTCTCTTTCTTTTCATTCAAAGATCCAAACATAGCTTTAAGGAAGGGCAAACCTCATCGTTCTTATCCCTCGCTGGAGCGGCAAAGGAGAACATTGCGAGGGAGTGGCAAAGGAGAACATTTTCATCTGACGACTACTTCTCTCCAATAATCGTGTAAGATGATTATTTCAACCAATAAAATTAGAAGTTCATCCTACGTTTCTTTTTCCAAACATTTTCATCTTTTATGAAATGAGGATGAAAATAAAAATAAAATATTCCCATCTCATCCTTATTCCATTCCGGCTCATTATCATTAAAAAATATTTAGTTTTTAATTTAATTTAAACTTTTAATTACCATACTAAGAAGTATAAATTCAACACATAGATATGGGAAGGAGTCACGAGGGACGAAAATTTATTATCTCTATGAGGTAAAGATTTTAACTGAATTATTTTTTTAATGGATATAAGAATGGAGATTGAGATCTCCAATTTCGCCCCACCCTCTTGGCATCCTATGAAGGATCCAACATTGAAAACTAGCCATATCTCCTCCTCATTATACGTCATCCTTTGTATGATCTTAGACTTCATAGTATTTCATGGCAGGTCTACCAATTAAACCTATTATATAAGTGATCTCTTTCACAGTGTCATCAGAATTCGAGCCGAATCCACCTGTGGGCTGTAAGAATTATGGGCCGATTGAGTCACTCAAGCTGTGGGCCATGAGGCCACAATTACTCGTTGGGTCAGAAATTTTGAAGCCCATATTTGCCGGAGGCTTGGTTGTAAACCAAGGCTCGTCATTTTTTTTTTTTTTGGAAAAACAAAAAATCCAAATTATTGCCTTCTTGCCACACAGATGAGCAAGAAAGCATAATAATGCAAACCCAATATAATAGTATTCTTCAAATTGCCTGAAAATTTAACTGTTCCTGATTTTTTTAATAATTTGTAACAAAAAATAATTAATAATTACTAAATTACAGTTGAATTAACTAGACTAATTCCAGAAATTTTTGTAAATCATAAATCTGATGCTCTTTCTTTCTATTTCTATTGACTATTTGCTGTAGAATCTCTCTACTATCTCTCTTGGATTCTTTTTATATATTTTTAACGCTTTTTTTTAATTTTTTTGTGCTATATATCCCTTTTTTTTATTGTTTTGTATATTTTGTTAAAACCTGTCGTTCTCCATGCGGAATCTTTACCCTCTCTCACTCTTCGCTGTCATAACGTGTCATTGCCTACGCAGTTAACCATCCATAAAAAAAAATTAAAATTAAAATTTAAAGCAGTATACAATTGCCTCAAATTTCGCATTGCTTCGATCAACATGACGCCATGCAACCCATAGCCTCTCGACCCCTCTGGAGGCCATAGAGCCGGATAGCAACAAAACAAGGTACCATCTCACTGTCATTTCGCAAGCAAAACGAAAAACAAAGGGTACCACCATCTAGCTACTATAATTTGCGAAGCAAATACAAAAGAAGGATACCATCTAGCTATCATTTGGAACGCAAAACAAAAAACAAGGGTACCATCTCACCATCATTGAAACTCTAGTTCCGTTTCCTTCATCAAATATTAATTTTTGTTTAAACGGCTGCAGTATCAGCCGTAGTTCATCAAATATTAATTCGAAAGCGATGACACCTGCATTGGTCTGTGGCTTTCACGCATTAAAGCTAATGCTCACCTCCATAACAATGGTGTTAATTAATGCAAGCGGACTGCATGCGAAGCGAGGTGGCGGTGGGTGATGTGATGCATCACCTAACGTAACCAAACACATATCAGGTTCATGGGCATCGCCCTGGACCGCTTGTCATGGGGGAAATTTTTCTCTCTTTTTTTAATTACTATGGCAGATTTAAATCCTTAAATAGTGTTTGATAGTCCAAAAGTTATCCGGGATAGTATTTATCTAGGAATAGCTGAAAAATAAGTATTTTTTTTAAATTACAAGTCTGCCATCAAGGGATAACTTTAGTTGTTCCTGGGTTTCCTAGGAAATAAGTTCAGGGGATAACCCATGGTTAACCATGAGTTATCCTCTCTGGTTAAATTTTTTTAGACCTATCTCTTCTATCTATAACATTTGGGAATAAGAAGGGATATCCATAGGATATCCTTCCTTATCCCCATATCAAAACACTATCTTAAGCTGCGTTTGGATGAGGGAATAAGGCCTGGAATAGGCCCTTATTCCATCTTATTCCCCCAAACAGAATGAAAAAGAAGAGCGGGCCTACTAGAACAGCTATTCCAATCAACCCTCCTTATTTCGATTTCTTATTCCATGATACCCCGTGGAATAGCTCCTATTCCCACTGCAGCTATTCCAGAGGCACCGATGAAATTAAATTAAATAAATTAAATAAATTTATTTATAATATAATTTAAAATTAAATAAATTTATTAATAGAAAATAATAAATTAAGTATGTTATTTTTCTTTATTAACATAAATAATTTATTAAGTATGTTCTTATATTATTTTATTAATAATAATTAATTTATTACCTTATTTATTAATAAATAATATTTATTCAAGTCATTTTAAAAAATAAAATTTGATAAACCATTTTTATTGGAAGGGGTATCTTTAGAATTTCAGAAAAAATTTTCATCTATTCCTATTGGAATACATACTTATTCCCATGTCATCCAAACATCATTAGAATAACACTGCATTAATTGCACTGGAATAACATGGAATACCATATTTTTATCCAACATAAATCTGGAATAACAAAGGAAATAAGCTATTCCTACGAAATTTGTATTCCTATTCCTAAAATAACTTTTTGACATCCAAACGCAGCCTTAGAAACTTAACTCCTCCGTGTGAAGTTCAAAGAAAAGCTTGAGTCCAAAATACTGCATACTCTATATTTGCTAAGTAATTTGCTGATTGATTGCTCTCTTTTGAAGTTTGCTTATCTCATATCATCGATTACTATCATGATATATTTATTTGAATTTTTTAAAATGAAAATGATAATTTTATCTAAATTTTAGGCTTCGATGGTTTTACTACCTTAAATCATATGGTTGATAAAGGGAATAAGATTCCAATTCTTCTATATTTACATTGTTATTTTCTTATAGAAGGATGGATGACTTCAGAGCCTCTTTACATTATTAAGGCCACCAGATTTGAACTTAATTTGGCTGGTGAACAGTAGCTCCATCTCTATTTGCCTCTTCACAAATCCTATCCTAGAATCATCTTTTATTAAAATTCAAAAAGTCGTCACTCTGAACTCAACAAGTGAGAAGGGAACATCTAATTAATTAGTGTGATCCAATATTGAACAAATGGAAGATTTTACTAAGAACGTCATTGGTAGGCAGTATCATAAAGGTAAGTGTAAGTAAAATCGGCGATCACCGGATTACCCTTCACTCTTGCTATTAGAATTAATCGCTTTTCTACTCTCTTATGGTTTGCAGTTGAAGCCAAGCTTGTTGCCATGGTCTCCTATTCAATGTCCATGCCCCCGGATAAATGGGACCAGACCTTCATTAAGATTGAGTCACTCCAGGTTCAGTCAACTGCTTCTCAATCCACCAACCTAATCCTTGATGCGAGCCAATCTGGGAATTTGAATTTCATAATAATTAAGCACCACTCATCTTGATCCGGCCATAAAATGACAAAAATAATGATGCTCTTGAGTTTAGGTGCGACGTTAACTCCCACCAGTAGATTATTATTGCATGTACAACCACATGGACAAATTGACTTTGAAAAAGAATCTTAATTATTTGATAGTAACCATGTCTTGATCACTATCAAATTATGTATGTCTAGATCCTTTGCCTAAGTAATTTAGAAATATATATAAAGCTAAGCATATCCCCTACTGGATGGAATGGAAACAGGAAATTGCCATGTCCTTTAGTACATACACGACTGGTTGCCTTGCAACGTCCAACTCACTGAAGAAGTCGAACAGCAAGCATACGGCATTTTTGTCAATAAGAAATAGCTCATTTTCATGGCAACAACACCGCATCTTCTCAACATGATATTAGAAAAACCTTAGTTGCTTGGACTGCAAGCTGAGTGATCCAGAATAGAATATAGCTATCATATATTATAATCATTATAGGTTCATACAAATTAAGCTTTAAAAGAGCCAACAGATTTATGGCAAAAATGACTTTTTGTTTAAAATTTTCATCAGAAATAATTTAAATAGTAGTAAGGTTCTTATATTTCTACATAAATAATTCTAGCATATTTTTCTATTATAAAGTTCTATTTTTAATATGATTTTGTATTGTATTAAGTTTAATGATCAAATTAGGGTTAGGATTGTAATCTATATATTCTTTTAAGTCATTGTGAAGATAATTTTTTAAATATTAATAAAAATTTATTTTTATGAGAATTTGTTTATCAACAAATTAAGAGTTTTTTTAATTTATATTATGCGTTTAATTTTTGAATTCAATTTTAACCATCGACTTGCCTTTTTTTTTTTTTGTACAAACAATCACACCACTCTAGGGTGACTCAGTCCCATACTATTAAGTTCAAACAAGGAGGACACTATTCACCGGGCTTCCAGCACCAGAATTCAGAATGATCAGCCACTCTAGCGGCGATCCAGTCAGCCGCTGAGTTGGCTTCCCTGAAGATATGGCTGATCTGTATGCTGTGAACCCCCTGTATTCAGAAATCAAAGGGTTGGTAGGCGACTGCGCGCAATGATCCTGGCGAAGCCATCGAATCACCGTGAGGGCATCACCCTCAAGGATAATACGACGGGCATTGCGGATAGCACAGAAAACTTCAGCCCACGCAGCATAAAGCTCTGCAAGTGGCACCGACGAATCGAGATGTCCAAATTCATAGTCAGAACCCCGAATGACATACCCCGATCCGGCAGATCTGCCTCGAACACTCCCATCAAAGTTGATTTTGATAAACCCTGGAGGGGGGTTCCCGAGAAATAAAGACCGTTCTCCGGTGCGCTTTCCCAGAGGCCAGGGCTATCAAAATTACAAACTAGACGATGGGACGTGTACTCGGTAGATAAGGACAAGGCAGTCCGAACAACCCTGAAAGACGGAGTAGGCTCCTGAGTAAAGACAATCCGGTTCCGAGATAACCAGATCTGGTAAGCAATGTAAGCCCTCGTCGCTCCCTGCTTGCTGCTACCTCTTAACATCCTGCCTGATCAAGTCAAGGAAAGATAAAGAAAGAGAAGATGAAGCGACAGCCCAAGGCTGACGCTAGCGATCTCCCAAATGTGATGATCTGAGACAAGTGAAGATGGCGTGATCCACCGCCTCCTTCTCAATACCGCATATCGGACACGTAGGCTGAATCCCCAGGCCACGTCTAGAAAGAACCGAGCATGTAGGAAGACAATTCCGAGCAATCTTCTATAGAAAAAGACGAACCCTGGGATGAATGGGAAGATGCCAAATCTAAGCCATATCTGTCAATGATCGGGATGAAACAAGGTAAATCTTGATGATGTCCCTGAGTATAAAAGCCATTTGGACTAGGGTTTGGTCCAAATTTAGCCGAAAGTTCCGGTCGTCTAGTTCCAACTCCCACGTTACTGAGAATAACGTGCACCGTTTTGCCTAGGCCTAGCCTTTGCCCATGAGCTGAACTCAAAGTCATCTCTCAGCCGTTATTTACACCCGGCCGACTTCTAGTTTATTGCCAATGACTAACATATTATAATATATCCTCGCTTAATTTAGACATGCAATTACTTGAGAAGACATATTCCACAGGCCTATCGATACCAATGCATTGGCATGCATGCATCATACCGTCCCCAACTAGGGAATCAGATTCATCAGAATTAGTTACTTTATAATTAGTTCTAAATTGGTTTCTTCCCATAGAGAAAGAAAAAGATTCTAAATGGCCAAGCCAAGATTACTGATCCAGTAATCTCTGCATCAAAATCAAAAGACCATGACACGTATTCTCAACTTGTAGATGTGGCCTCAGCAGCCACATCCAGATCCAATTCAGCTAGTGCACTCCATCTCGGTTCTCCGTTTATTCTATCGGTTCATTCAAGTCACTACCTTGTGCCTCCCACGCAAAGCAAGCGTAGCCTTCGTTTTTAAGTGACAATAACATCTAGGATGGATTTTTCTTTTCATAGCCCATATCGAAGATAGATACTCTGATGGAATGGTTAACGCAAAATGACAGAGATAAGAACAATATTAAATTAAGTTTAAAATGCCCCCCTAGTACTTCGGTTGCCTACGCCACTTTTATAAGTGGGGCCAAACAGCTACTCCTCGATCGCACCCAGCCGTTGCTCCGTTCCAGCTGCTAACAGCGGCCTAATTTAAGATAAATGATAAATTAAAGTTCAAACCATAATCATCTACAATCACTTAAAAATATACCGATAATCAATTCAAAGAGAGCCTTGGTTCTGTAGACTCAACTTTAATCCTTTTATAGCGAAAGAGATTGAAAATTAAAGAAACTTAATATGGATTGAAAGTGATTGATTTAATTAACGGGAGCTAAAACGATAGAATCGGACATCAATTGAGCGCCCAAGGTAAAACTACTCTAATGGTGCAGCGCTACCAACTAAAATTAAGCTAAGCGGCAAGGCAAGGTGGTCCCTTAGCACACCACACGCTTGTCTTGCACCACCACCTCCACAAAGAGAACGGTGGCCAGGAGCCCACATCAAAAAGGCCTCAAGTCGAAGTTTGGAATCCATGTTACCATAGAGAGAAAGAGAAAACACTCAAAACCCAAAAATAAAACAAGGCCATCCAGAGCGTTCTTTCTTGGTGAACGATATGCAACAACTCAACAAGTGCTATGAATTGGTGTCCATATATACAGGTGAAGCTCCAATGATCATAACATGCCATGGATGATGGGGATCAGGAAAGAAAAACGTACACCAATCGATGGAAGTCTTAGAAGGATTTTTTTTGGGGTGGGTGGGTGGGAATTCTCTACCTAGGCTTGGAAGGGGTGATCTTGATGACGAGGCCGGGGAAGACATCGTCGGGGTCGTGGATGTGCGGGTTCTGCTCGACGATGAAGGGGTCGCCGCACTTGTCGCTGATGGTGTGGAGGGTCTCCCCCTCTCCGACGACGTATATCTCGTCGCATGGCCGGCGCCCGACCAGCTTTCCGCCGCGCACCGGTTCGATAGTGCCGTCGCCCGGGCTCTCTCGGATGGAGCACAGCAGGATGAGGGCGACGAGGCCCAGCGCGCAGTACCACGAGGCCGCGTCGGCGATGGAGATGGCCCTGGCGAGACGTCTCCTTGCGAACGAGGCCATAGCGCGCGGTGCTCGATCGGAGAGGGATGGAAGAGGAGTGAAGGTGGAAGGGAGAGCTGGTTATTATTATATAGACTATAGAGGAGGGCAGGCAGGGGAATGAGTTCGGCTGTTGTGGGCCTCCGTGGTTGTGGTTCCGTGGGGATTGGGCTCGGAGGCACGAAAATTTGGCCCTTTGGAGTTGTCCCATGGGTCACGCATCATGGTTTTGGCGTGGTGTTAGGGGCTTAGCCTAGTCTTGTCTGATAAGCGCTGCTTTGTTTGGGAGTCAACTAAGAGACAGGAAGGCAAAGTTAAATGGGCATTTAAGTGAAAGGGAAAGATGGTAAGGCCATTTGAGCCAAAGGTGAGGTTTGGCTCAGAGGATTCCAGACTCCATAGTTAATGCCCCTTGTCTTTTTGGAACCTTCAATTTGGGGTGCTGTTGGATCGAGTCAATGATTGAGGACACTTGTGATTGTGGTAAGGTTTCGGAGATTGATCTTTAGCACTAGCGTATGGCTTTATTATTTCCAAGCCAACCATGTCTCTTTATATCATGTTCTAAATACAAGCTCTGGTGATTCAAGCCCTCTCACAGTGGGGGGTCCGACACCCTATCTCATAATTTTAGTGGATGACATTTGCATTCCTTTAAACTTTAGTAAGAGAGGATAACTCCTTTCGATTTGTAGGTTTTCCAAAGTATTTCTCATCATATGGTAAAAAGCTTGTGCCTAGACTATCCTTTCTTTAAAAAAAACTCATCTAAATTTATAGGTTATATCTAAAGTTACTTAAATGCCAGTAAGCTTAAGTTAACACAGATCTCTAATGAAGGGTGAATTAATGTTTATTTGGCCATCTAATAATGTATAGGGAACAAGTTATCAAATCGTTCGAATTTTAATGCGTAAGCACCTCAAACATGATAAATTATGATGAACCATAATTTCATATGCTGGCAAATATTTTTTAGGATATTTAAACGAATTGTTGTCTCAAGTGTTGGGATAAAACTGTTTCATTATCACTTCAGTGATATCTTAGAGCACTTCTTGTCCTAAGCATCAGGATAGAGCGAGAGACGTTAAGGTGTCTCATTTCAGAGAAAAATGAGAATGGTCCCATTGCATGAAATTTGAGCAATGTTTTTGGGAAATAAATTAAAAAAATGATGATGAATACTGTGGAACATCACTTTGGTTCCATTGATGGCAGCGTGTCTTGAAGGCATCTTTGGGGACCAATGTCTGGTTGGTGAAACACACACTCTAGGTAGCTCAACCTGTAAACAAATATAACATTGTAGTTAGTTAGAAGAGTTGGTAATATTCCTCAACATATCATCTGGCTTGGTATTTAAACAAGTAGCCTTGCATTAAATTGTACCAATAAAAACAGGTCACGAAGCTATTATGTTTGAACTGAATTTTATTATCCATGGAACAACTCATAAGAAGTTTTAAGATTCATGTAGGTCTTTTTATTTATGCGAGATTCTGCTGATTAATCATGAGTCATATTCTCCTGTTTTGAAAAAGCTCAGTGTTTGGTAGGATCTAGCAACCTGCACTAGTTACTGATATACATAATTAAACATGACAACCTAAGAGAAGATGGGTTGAAATGAATTCCATTCAATCAGCTACAGGATTGGGATACAAAGATATATACATCGATCCATAAGAGCAATGAGGCGATTTGCTTGAACAAGCCATCACCCATAATCTTTCTACTAATCATGCTACCTCATAAACCTACATTGGTAGAAATTAGTTCAGAAAGTGCTACAAGATAAATCTCAAGATACCAAGACTAGTGCACTACTAGAAGAAAGGGTATAAGATTCAAAGATATAAAAAAGTCCTAACAATGGGTCAAGCAATTGTGGCTCACAATGGCGTGCGATAGACAAAGATGTATGAGATGATGATGATGATGATGAAAAAGCTAATTAAGAAATTATGCAATATAGAATTTAGTATTGTATCAGATTCCTAGTGGCAAGTGCTGATAAAGTGGCAATGTCGGATGCAACTCAATTCTTAAAAAGCAATTGCAAAGGCTTCAATGTGGGCTACCATCTCGCACGTTCCTTTATTAAAGCTAGTAAGAAGACAAATAGATCCCCTGATGCTAGAAGACAGCATGCAAGGAAGTCTAGAGAAAATCTTGAGAGAGATCCAGCCACATGACGCAAAGAGGAGGAATCATGTTTAGGATATTTGAAGGGTGTGGAATGGAGCATGTGGTTTGATTGAAGAGAGGGCCAAAGATGAAAGGCCGAAAAAAGAAGCTCTACATAAAGTTTTGAGCGGTCCCATCGAGCAAATGGTTTAAACAAAGTCAACAACAAAATAAGCAATTCTCTGATAGAAGAGGAAAAGCATATGAAAAAATTAATATCATCCTTTTCATAATATTTATTTTTTGATAGAAAGGGAAAAAAAAAAAGTATGAGTTCCTACAAATGTATAAAAAAGGTAAGGAGGAAAGGTTTTTTTATGTTTATTTTTTCTTTAATCAAACAACTTTTTGAAAATACCCTATTGAAAGTTATATATATATAATATTAAATCATTTGACCACATTTCTAATGCAATAAGGAGGATGAAAAAGTAAGCCAATGATATGAAATGATAGATATAAACACATATATATCGTATATGATTCATAAAGGTTATACGAAAACAGAGATGAAAAATGAGTTAAAAGTCGTGGCATAGCTTGGCTCGATGCTCAAACTATGTCAAACTTAGACCTACTAACCTACAAACCGTATGGGCATAATGGCTTACAGCGTATTGGTTCGGCGTAGCTTATGAATTATTATGACCTAACCACACAATCTAGATTGAATCGAATTGTGCTGATTCAATTTGTTGCATAATAAAAATACTAAAACAAATAAAAATAGCAAATATCAAGCTGATTCAATTGACGCATAATAAAAATACTAATGTAGGTCCTGAGCATGCCCCACATATATAAAACATAAACTTGGGCAATATAGCATAAAGAAAAAAAAAAAATCATATGACTGACAATAGCCACGGCACCAAACTAATCATAGGCCAAAGGAAAGCAAACTCTACCCTCCAGACATGGATTGATTTTGGCCGGTGATGAGTCCTTGTTACCAAATGAAAGAAACTCGAGTGGGAGAACTAGTTTGGGACCTAACCCTCGTTGAGATAAAATCAAGGTGCAAAGCGATCAAGATCATCAAGTCTCAAAGAAATTGAAGCCATAATACACCAGCAGCCACCACAATTAGCGGCCAGTCTATATTGACCGTGGATAGTTCACAGCCACCAATCGAGCCTCAATCTACTACCACCAATTAACCTTTAGTGAGACGAAGAGGGCACGATTAGTTGCTACTGATTGTCATGGGAGGGAAGGAAATTAATGAATTATCGATAGAAAAAGAGAGAGAGAGAGAGAGAGAGAGAGAGGAGCATTGACGGCAACAAAGAAAAGAAAGCAAGCTAGACCCTGCCAACCAACATCACCTATGGCATTTTATTGGTCGTTGAGAGCAGGCTACGTTCATGGAAGAGGACCGATATCAGAGACCAGCATGACATTGGCTAGATTAAGAGCGTGGAAGAGAGAGAGGAGGCCCATTGCGAGGGAAACGCCAGTTTAGGTTAAAAAAGAACAAGAAAGAGAGATTCCGACAACCAGAGTTATTTTATGAATCAAATTTGACGGCCAGGAGTTTAACTAACTAGTTATAAGTTATTCCTGCACTCCTCTCCCCATCTGCCTCAAGTTAACTATAATGTGAGATATTTTAGTTAGAATGGTGAGCAGAGATGTCGTCCGACAGGGAATCCCTGCAATACATTTTAGCTAGAACGTAAATATGTTAGAAAGAGTTTGAATCATATTCTAGTCATCCAAAGAGTTCTTTTGTGCATAGGGTTATTTCAATGTTCGATTGTTGCATTGCAGGGAACCAAGATGCATCCATTCATTTTTCAATGTATCAAAAGAAAAAAATATGGCTCTTTGTTACCGTAGAAATCCATTCTTCAACTTGGGCACGATCCGCCTACGAATCTGAGTGCCGACCTTCTGCTCAAACGAACTTGCAAGACAGTTCTCTCGCAGGGAACGTTGGGGGTGGCCCCTGTGGAAGATACTCCAACGTCCAAGTCAGTAAAAATTCACAGCAAGCAGATAAGAGGAGAGGGCTCTTACAGAAGAGTCCCTCAAGAATGGCCTCCTAGAGCTCTCAATGCTTTGCTTGAGCTTCAATGGATTTTTCAGTGAGAGAGTGAGCGTACCTAAAAAGTTCTTGGGAAATGTATTTATAGATTATCCGAATATTGAAGGGTTGCTCACCTGATTTCTCGAATGTGTCTTGGGAGGTGGAAAAATCAGAATGAAAGATCAAGCTCGCCGAGATCTAGGCGCGCTCAACTCTCGAGCCCTTTGTGGTGCTGGTTTAGGCTTTCTTTGGTTGGGCTGTTGAGGGTGGCTCGTGACTTCAAGTGGGTTGGAAGAAGAAATTGCTGGAGGAGCAGGGGTGGTGACTCCATCAGGGATCGAGTTGTAGAGCAGGAGTGGCCAGACGTGAGACTCCATGGAGTTCTTATACCAACTGGGCCAAAGCTTGAACTTGTTGGACCAGCATAGTGAACTGGTCCTAGGTGACCACGGTTGCCGGCGATGAGGGAGTCTCGGTCGGCGGTGGCTGCGAAGGCGCAATATTGTTTGCAAGATCAGGCCTCTGGGAGGTGGTATGATCCTGAGCATCTGAAGTTGCTCTCCTTCGATTGGCCATTGAAGGGTTGTTCTTGTGGTTTCAAGCCTTGTCTCCTTGATTATAAGTTTGTGGGACTTGAGGCCCTTCTCTAGCGCCAATTTGTTGCCGTAGAAATTTGTTCTCCAACTCGAGCGCAGTCCTCCTACGAATCTGGGTGCCGACCTTTCGCTCGAATGGACCTACAAGATAGTCCTCTCGTAGGAACGTTGGGAGTGGCCCCTACGAAAAATCCTCCATGCCCAAGTCAGTAAAAATTCACAGCAAGCAGATAAGAGGAGAAGGCTCTTGCAGAAGAGTCCCTCAAGAATGGCCTCCCAGAGCTCCTAATGCTCTGATTGAGCTTCAATAGATTTTTAAGTGAGAGAGTGAGTATACCTGAAAAGTTCTTAGAAAACGTATTTATAGACTGTTCGAATATTGATGGATTGCTCACCTGATTCCTCGAACGTGTCTTGGAAGGTGGGGAAATCAGAATGATTTGACTCTGATTTGAATCTGGTTTGTTACGAGGCCAGTGAGATTCAAATCCTATTTGTTAGAGGATCAACGGCTAGAGAGGCTAGTTGATGCTTTGAGATTCGGCGATTTATAGACCCTAGGCCACAATTAGTATTATTGGCTTTATTTCCCTCCTATGATAGTTGGGGGTCCATATGGTTGGAATCTTGCCAGACAATCATAGAATTAAACTTCTGTTAATTTTGAGGAATTCACTTTAGAAATCAAGCGATCGGAGCCGTTCATCGTGTGAAGGATTCATCGTGACGATAGGTAGCATGCACACTTGGGCTAGATGTGGGGGTAGCTCGGTTCCGCAAATGTTCATGGATGGCTCGGTCTGATCGAAGCATAGAAATAGCTCGGTCTGGCCGAGGTATAATGATAGTTTGGTCTGGACGTGGTATGAGGGTACTTTGATCTTGCTAAGACGCAGTGGCTTTATCTTTTTTCGGACGTAACAACTTGCGAATCAGAAATCAAAAATGTTCCTAACCTTTTCATCGTACGCACGAATATTAACGTAATAACAATTTTATCCTGCATCACTCTTCATAGCATTCTTCCATTCCATTCTATTTAATTATTAGATTTCATGGCCACGTCGGCCAACATACTTGCAAAAATAAATAAGTTTTTATTTAGAAATTAGGCACATTCCCATAATACAAATTGTTAGTGGCACACAAACCTTTTTCTTTTTTCTTTTAAAGCACACACTTTGAATGCCCTGAAGCATGCTCTGCAACCAAATTGTATTAAATAATCAAATGTTTCAATGAGCAGGATACTTGGTCCTAATTTTCCAATATTGAGATAACGTAGCAATCCTTAAGCCTCTTAATCCTTAAGTAATAATAAAACAAAATGGACATAACTATGCTTCTTTTGTGAACATAAGCAATTATTAATATGAGTACATCAAATTATAACTCGCTATTATTAAAGACAAACTTCCACTTAGGGTCGTTAAACTCCACACAGATGCTGTGTGCACTGCATAAATGTAAAATATGTGCATGCATTTCCATTTACATAGATATGTTTATATGCTATTAATGGACAAAAAGATTTCCACACCTTTGTGTTTATATATGAAATTTGGAACGTAGAAACATATGCACACACATGTATGCATGCAAATAAACATGCATACATGTACAAAAATTTTATGTTATTTGAAACTCTTGGATGCAATTATGTGAATATATGTGCTTAAATCGCCCATTTTCATCCTACAAAAGACCACTAATAATAGTCAAATCTAGGACACCTAATTGACTAAATTATAGGTGAATTGCGATTGGAACAAGTTGAACTGAAACACAATGTGATTTGGTGCAGTATGAAAATTAAGGAAATTAATAATTCTACATATAGTCTTATTAAATTATGACTGGTTTCAATGTATTTTTCTTGCATTTTTTTTTTAAGGTCTGATCCTTTCGAGATAATTTTAAAAAAATATATATAGTTCGTCACTATATAACTCATATATACTCTTTTTTTTTTGGTAAATAAAATTGCACTTAGTAATCAGAGGTCCCTGTGTTTCAAACGGAATAGATTGACCCCAAATCCAGACACGTACCCACGTATCCATTTCCTCTGTCCATCTCTGTAGACGCCCAAATTTGAGCTGATTCACTGACACGCTGGCCCCATTGCATTTTAAGATTATTCCCAACCGAGAATTGGATCCTCAAATAGTCGGTATCGGATTGTCATTGTATGGAAAGATAAGGTTGTGGATGAACGTAGTGCCTTTGATTTTTAAGAATAATATTTTTTTATAGAAATAAAAATTCTTATGAAAGAACATTTTAGGATGAAAAATGAATTTTGTTAGAAAACATAATTTAAAAATATTTAAAAATAAAAATATTTTTAATATTTTTTATATTTTTTAAATAAAGAAGAGAATAGAAAATTAAAACATAAAAATATACTACCTCAAACTTTTACTCAAAATTTATTTCGTTAATCAAGCATTCAATTATTGCAATTTAATCCCTTATATTTTAAGAATGTTGCATTCTCAATATTTCATTCATATAAAATTAGTTAAAATTAATAAAATAACTAATACATTATCTTGACACAAGTACAAATTAATGAGATCACATGCCATCTACTCCATCAATTTTAATTATATATCCCATGCAATGAAATGTTAGAAATATAATATTTTTAAAATATAAAAAAATAAACTAAAATAATTGAAAGTTTTAGAAATAAAATAAATTTTGAATGAAAGTTTGAAAATTAAAAAATATGTTTTAATCGAAATAAAAATTAAAAAACTTAAAAACATGAAAGTTTTTAACTCTCTTTTTGAGAAATGATTTTTATAATAATAAAAAAATAAATATTATTTTTTATAAATGTATTTTTAAAAATAAATAAAATATTTTTTCAAAAATAAAAAAAAAACATTTTAGAAAACTAGACGGAGCTTGGCTATGCCACTAGTTTTTCAACGAAAGATTCCACCACCATCTGCCGTGATGGTGGTGGTGGGTCCTCTGCTGCTGGGCGCCGCCGTCACCACCACTTCAAGCGGAGGCCAAGACCAGCCGAAATTACCCCGGCCACTCCTCGTGCTTGCGTCCACGAATCGGGCTTGTTATTATTAATTTGCAAGCATCCACTACGATGGTGTGCTGCGGAGTGGAGGGTGCTGCGGGGACCCACGGGGCATCTTGGAATTTTCTAAACGCCATGGACGGAACGTGACCGAAAAAAAAAAGCCAAAGCAAAAATATAGAAGCAAACAGGACTTGACCGTAATAGCGCAAATTTAATCAATAATCAAGCAAAAAAAAAATATATTATTAAATAAAAAAGATCTTGCTGAAAATAAAAACGAATGTTAAACGTCAATTTTCTAAACGCTGCAACAAAAAGGAGCCAAGCAAAAATATAGAAGCAAGCATGACTTGACCATAACAGCACCCTAGAGGACCAAACGTGTGAAAGGAAGCAAATTTGATCAACAATCAAGGAAGAAAATTTACTATCAAACAGAAAAAATTTTACTGAAAAATAAGGACAAAAATCTCTTCAATGTCAAACGGAGCATATTTGGCCAACAATCAAGGAAAAAAATTTGCCGTCAAATAGAGAAGATCTTGCTTAAAAATAAGGATAAAAATCTCTTCAAATTTCTTGTATTCCTATTGTATATTGGCATTCCTAAACTTGCTAGGTTTACCTTACATAGACACTTATTCTGTTGTATATATTAAGGTATGTAATCTTTGTACAAATAGATATAGAATACAATTGATATTGTTCTTCATTTCGATTGTTTATATGGTATTAGTGCCAAAGTTCAACTCTTTTGCACTCTAGCTTACGACTCTACTAAAGAATTTTTTTGAGAATTTCTTCCTTTTCTTTGTATTCATCCTTTAGAGGATCTGTTTAAACTTAAACCTTGTGTTTCTAAAACTTTAATTATTCACCATGGATACAAACAAATTTGAAGCTGTCTATCAAATTCAATGGCAGAAATTTTGCACTTTGGGAATTTCATTTTCAAATTTTTGTTGATGGCAAGGGATTTTCTGGAGTTCTTGATGGATCTGAGAGGGCAGAAGATGATAAGAAAAAAAAGATCAATTGGAAAACTAAAGAATGCACATATTATTTTTTGGATTCTCAACTCAGTTGAACCTGATATTGCACTAAGCCTTTGGTCTTTTGATACTGTTGCTAATATATGGAATCATTTCAAAGGAATTTATTCTTAAGTGAACTAATCAAGGCAATTCGAGCTTGAATACGAAATAGCTAACATCAGCCAAGAAGACAGGGATATTCGTAGATTTTATACTGAAATGTTGAAATTGTGGACAGAATAAGACATGATTTCCTCTTCTAAATTTTTTGCTATCGCATATGCTGAAGTCAAGAAAGAAAGAGATCGCAAAAGAGTGATGCAGTTCCTCATGAAGCTCATATCTGAATTTAAGACAGCTAGGGGAACATTAATTAATCATGAAAATCTGACAATGGAATCTGTAATGGGATAACTCATTCATGATGAACACGCTTAAAGACACAAGCACAGCTAGACACAAAAATCAATTCAGCTGATTATGTATTTCTTGCTTCACGTAGAAGATATCATTCAAAATAAAGGCATGGAAATAAAGAAGATATTCGGTGCAGGCACTGTAATGAATTCGGGCATGTACAATCGCATTGTCAGAAGAGAAATATATACAACTATTGTAAGAAATCAAGCCATATCATTTTGGAGTGCATGCTTTTGAAAAATAACCAATTAGCCTTTGTTACTATGAGCAGTGATCAGAAATCAGAAAACACATCTAAAATGTCTCTCACACCGCATGCTATTCAAAAGATGATTCAAGACTCAATGCAATCAACTCTTCTAAGTGTCCTTTCCTCTATTTTTTTTTGTTGCACGGTTATCAGGTACAGGAATTAAGCCTACTTCTTGGTTTATTGATTCAGCTGCTTTTAACCACATGACAAATCAAAAACATGCATTTGTTGATTTGAAATCTTGTTCCTTGAACCAATCTGCCAATGGTAAAAAATTACCCATTCAAGGCATTGATACAATTTGTTTGTCAAATAATTCTTCTCAATCCATTTGCCTTCCTAGTACTTTATATGTTCCTCGATTAATAACTAATTTGATATCTTTTGGACAACTTATTGATCAAAATTGTTTAGTTAAATTTTCTCCTAATGGTTTTGATGTGCAGGATCTTCACACGGGGCAAGTGATCATAAAGGGCCATAAACATGGGCATTTATTTCATCTTGATCTAAATCATAAAGAGTCCTTTTTGTCTTACTGTCACTTCATCATCTTCCACCTCACATGCGAAAAATACTTGGGATCTTTGGCATTTGGGTCACTCACATGCTAGTCGGTTAGAGTCTATGTTTAAATCTCAGCTTCTCCCTAATAAGTTGATTGTAAAAAATAATGATTTTCAACGTTATCAAACTTGTGTTCTGGGCAAATTTGCTAAATTACTTTTTGCTTCTAATAATACTAAGGTTGATGCTCATTTTGATCCTATTCATTATGATTTGTAGGGACCTTCACCTATTTTGTCTAGACTTGGGTACGAATATTTTATTGTTTTTATTGATCATTTTACACGTTTTACTTGGATTTATTTTTTGCATGCTAAATATGAATTAGCAATATTGCCAAAAATTTTGTCACTACGATAAAAACATAATTTAAAAAAGTAATCAAAATTTTTTGGTTAGCTACAAGAGGAGAGTTTTGTGCCTCATACTTGCTCAATTCTTTAGTGAAAAAGAAATTTTAACTCAATAATCTTATCCTTGTACTCTTGAACAAAATGCAATAGTGAAACAAAAAAAATCATCATATCATGAAAATTGCTCGAACTCTCTTACTTAAGTCTTTTATTCCACCTCACTTTTGGATGAAATCATGGAAGCTATTTATGCAACTGTCCAACTTATTAATAGAGAGACCACTTCTATACTTGGTAATTGCTCTACTTTCTTTACCCTTTTTCATAAAGAAGCACAAAAATCACTGGCCTGGTTATTGACAGTGCTTTATTTTTCTTTTAACAAGCTACTTATATAACTGTCCATCTTATTAATAGAGAGACCACTTCTATACTTGGTAATTGCTCTTCTTTCTTTACCCTTTTTCATAAAGAAGCACAAAGATCACTGGCCTGGTTATTGACAGTGCTTTATTTTTCTTTTAACGAGCACCGAAAGGGTTTGCAGAGTAGGATGAGCAAGAAAGGCTTATGAAAAGCATCGGATAATAATAAATAGCCATCGTGCATGAAGACATGACAAAGTTTGGTCATTCCATGCTCCAAATAAAATATTATGATCCAGATCCCACATCTTAATCTCAAGCACTGTGTCGCATTCATGTTATTTCATTATATAAAATTGACATAATTAATGACATAATAAAACATGAGATTAAATTGTAAAAACCGTTAAGGATAAAATAAAATTTGAGTGAAAGAAATATATTTTCATTTAAAAAAAAAACACGAAGACAACTTGGATTATATAAAACAAAAATATCAATCATCTTAGGTATTACAATTTAATATGTGCACTAGAAAGATCATTACCCTCGTGCCGCCAGATTTATTTATTATTTACTCCGAACAAAAGGAAAGATAAAAGAATGAAAATAAATATTTATTTCTTAAATTCTTCTGTCCATTCCATGATTAGAAGCAAACTCACGAGTAGCGTATGAGGCTACGCTCGGAAGGCAGTTGTCGCTTGCTGCATGCATCGAACCAACTAATTTTTAGTTGTTAAATAAATCAAAGATCAAGAATGAAAATTGAAATAGTCATGCTTTGTATTCATCCTTGATTTTATACAAACTCTTAAAATCTAAGCAGTTATTCCTTTAAGAAAAAGATTTGTACATCACATTCGGTGCAACAAATCTTACCGAGATTGCACCATCTTTTTATTGGTCCACATGCATCATATATGGCTTTACGACACCCATTCAAAAACGTTAAGACAATTTACGACATTTCAACAAAAAAAAATTACGATACCTTAATTGTAAAATTATGACACCATGCTTATAAAATTACAACACCCGTTTATAAAGCTAAAAAAAATTTACGATACTCCAGTTGTAAATTTACGACACCATAGTTATAAAATTACGACACCCATTAAGAAAACTTGTCTATAGACAAATTCCAAAAAAAAAAAAAGCTGAACGTCAAAATTTAAAATGACACTCCAGTTGTAAAATTATGATATCATAGTCATAAAATTAAATATATTAACAAAGCAAAAAAATTACGACATCCTAGCTAGCTGTAAATTTATGACACCATAGTTATAAATTATGACACATTCAAAAACACAAATTCTAAAAAAAAAATTGAACAAGTATTAATACACGTCACATCAAAATTTAAGATGACACTTCGGTTATAAAATTACACACCGTTGTTATAGAATTAAGACACCCGTTCAGAAAGCCAAAAAAAATTACGACATTACAGTTATAAATTTACAACACTACAGTTATAATTCAGAAAACATACACTGCAGCTTGTACATAAATTCCAAAAAAAAGTTGAACAAGTATTAATGCATGTCACGTTAAAATTTAAGATGTTATTCTTGCTATCTCATTTTGTTCAATTGCATTAAGCCATATAAGATTCATATGGAACCAATAAAAAGAAACGATATACTCCACATAGAATTTGCTGTGCATCAGAGGCAATGTATAGAGACTTTTCCTTCCTCTGAATATGTTGCTGGGTTGTCTGCTGTGGCCAGGGTCCAAAGGCTGCATACTTCTCCCCACTAAATATCAGTTTTCATGTTTGAATTCAGATGGATAACCATTACACCATTGTTCCAAAGAATGAAATAAAATAATTTATTATGGCACTACTTTACCACCCTTGCCCTCTTATTTTTCAACAAAGTGCTCTTTGGAAATTTTTGGAAAAGCTTCGCTAGTTCAGTGCATCCAGAAAGGGAAGTGGAAAAACGGTGACACCTATGGTAAATTAATATGCATTTGATAAGATAAGAAATGAACATGTCCATCCGAAAATGACGCCACCCAAGCCTTGCATGAATGCCAGAACCAGGGGGGCAATGCCATTTCGGCTGCACCACGACCAATCGGACGTGTCATCTTTGATAGTGGGAGGGATCACTATTGAAATGGCAGGCACACCCACTACAGAGAACCTTTCGGTGGGTGTATATTTTGACTCGTGCATCCATCCTGTTTCAGTTTCACCACACCTGGAACTTATTCCATCGTCTAACATGTGGGGTTTCTTGTTCTCTAACATAACCTTTTAAGCCATGCTGCGGCACACCGACCTTCTCTAAGGCTAAATTAAATTAGACTCAGTGGGGTCTGAGATGGTGATGGTTAAACGAATGCCTACCCCGTCATTGATCATCCATGCGCAGGAAACAAGCAAACCTTTGAAGGAAATTAGGCTTGCTTGCGATGCACGCGCACTGGATGGACCGGGATGAAACTGATAAGAGACTATGATACTTGAACCTACTTGCAACCAAATATGCCTTATTTTTAGGTGACTTTTTTAAAAACTAAGTCAATTCAAATGGATACTGAAATTATGAACAACCATTTCTAGCTTACGAAATGAGTTTCTGTAAGAGGATGGAGAACCCAAAACATTGAATTTTTCACTGGGAAAAAGTAAAGCACAAAGAGAAATCCATCCGGGAGAAATCATCGTCCTGGGGTTCAGTCATGAACGTAATACAATCAAACATTATAATGCAAAATCGAAGTTACACACAATCAAACTCTACCGCCTCTCTCCTTCCAAATGCACCTGAAGATCACACAATCAAACTCTAGCATAAATTGTAGCCCAACATACTTATCCATGAAGGCTCCAGGTGTCTCCTCTGATCCCCTATATTTCCAACTATCTCTGCTCTTTCAACGTTCCCAGACACGAACAAAGAAATTATCATTATCACAAACACACGAGAGGAGAACAAGTGCTAATTTTCCAAGAAAAAAACCTAATACCGCATGAAAAGCCTTGTGAATAAATTGGGTTAATTTCACTTAAGCTCTAATTAGGGTATTTGCAGTTCACTAATTGTGCTTGTGAACTGACCCCTAATTGTCATTTAATTTGCAATTCATCATGGCTATTTACATAGATGTTAAAGATAATGAAAACAGTGCATATCAATGGATCGTGCCTTGCTGTGACGGATTCTTCTGCGGCGTCTTCCGGCCATGCTTTTGGGCCCTGGATGGCTGCTCTCAGACGACGGAAATCCATCCAGGATCCTCCGTCGGGTGTCCGTATTTCTCCTCCCGGGTCATCCCCTGCTTTGGCCGACGGATGGCAGCTCCCTAAGAATCCAGCCCGCCGGCAGCCGAGCAGGGGTTCTGCCTCACTCTCTCCAGCCTCGGTGACGAAGGCCCAGGGTGATTTGGCTCTTGCGGAGAAGACGATTTCAATCCCATGCAACGTTGTCTCTGGCAGCCAGGCTGAGGATTCTCTGGGTACAGTAAATGAGATGATTGAAGAAGGCCCTGTGCCGGTTGCTACTGTAGCAAAGTTTCAGAAAAATTTATCAAAAGGGGCTGAAAAGGGCAGTGTATCCAATCCTTTTGAATGCTTATATCCCGATACATCAATTGAACATCCTAAGTCCCGGGATGATGGCTACTCTGGCCCTTCCAAGAGGACCCGACCTGTGGACCATGCTCCTCAGCGAGTGATTTCCAGAACCAAAAAAGGGAAAGCGAAAACTTCTACTGGAGGAAAAGCTAAATCACAGGGGTCTTTCACTTTTCTAGCAACTGGTGACTCTTTCCGGGGGTCTCCTGACCTCTCTGGACCAGGGAATAAGAAGTCTCGTCGTAAGGAAAGGCCAGGTCTGCCGTCTGATTCAGCTCTCTCCTTGCCAGTCCAGTTGGAAGCATCTAATCATGACTCCGCGGTCCTTTTGCTCAAGACGGCTATCCTTCGGGGGGAGGAGGCTGTAGCCATGGAATCTTCTTGTGCTAAGGACCCCGCTCTACAGGATGTGGAAGTTGTATCCATGGATTCGTTCCATCTGAAGGATTTCAGGGGCAAGGAACCTGTGGGTTCTCCTCCAGCTAACGACCGCCTTGTTGATGAGATGATGGGAGATAGGGTGGGGATCCCCCCTTTCATACCTCTGAATGAAGATTCTTGTATGGAATGTGCGCGGAGCCCAGAAACCATCGTTTCGCTCTGCGTTTGGGAGGCTTTTGCAGCTTCATGGTTTTGATATCTGTGTTCTTCTAGAAACTCGGTTATCGGGGACCAGTCTTGATCGCTTCCGACGCATGGTCTCCAGATCTTGGGTTTCCTATGCTATTGACTCTGTTGGTCTCTCCGGAGGGATTGTGGTTTTGTGGAGAGCTGAAAATATCAAAGTGGATGCATTTCATTACTGTGGTCAACAAGTTGCTCTAGTTGTCTCTGACGGACATCATGCTCCCTGGCTTCTTTCGGGTGCTTATGCTAGCACTGACTTCAGAGTGCGCCGGGTGCTATGGGCTGAGATTCATTCTTTGCTTTCTCAGGGTATTCCTTCTCTTATTGCGGGTGATTTCAACTGCATTATCGGGGCCAATGAGAAAAGAGGTGGCAGGCAGGCGGTTGATACAGTTGAAAGATCTGAGTTCAGGAACTTTATTGCTTCAGCTGGTCTTTTGGATTTGGGATTCTCTGGGCCTCAGTTTACCTGGTGTAACAATCGTCAGGGTTCTGCTAGAGTCTGGGAAAGACTGGATAGAGCCTTGGCCAATTCTCAGTGGCTCCAGCTTTTTCCCTCAGCCAATGTTACCCATCTGTCTAGAATTGCTTCGGATCACTGTCCTATTCTGATTTCTACTGATGTGCCTTTCCAGCAGAGTAGGGTGTTCCGATTTGAGAAATTATGGACTTTCTATTCTTCTGCTAGAACTGTTATCTCACAGGTTTGGCGGTTGCCTGTCAGAGGAAGTGCCACCTATAGACTTTCTCAACGTCTGGTTCTTGCTAGACGTAGACTATGTAGTTGGAGTAAAAGGGAGGTGGGCGATATTGCTCGACGGGTTGAGCAGACTGAGTCTATTATTTCGTCTCTGCAGTCTAAGGAGGACCAAGAGGGATTTCTTTCTGATTCTGATCTTCTCACCCTTAGAACCAACCTGTCTCTTCATCACTCTCTTTTGTTACAACAGGAGACTTTTTGGAGGCAGAGATCCCGCATTCAGTGGATTCAGGAAGGGGACTCCAATACTAGATTCTTTCACCAGGCTACACTTAAACGCCGTGCTGCGAACCGCATTAGACGGCTTATTGATGAGGAGGGCAACCCTCAGGAGGAGTTCCATATGATCAGGGATCAGATGCTCAATTTCTTTCAGTCTAGATGGTCTGAGCACTCTGGTGAGGGGTTCCCTATTTTCCCGGTCCCCCCTCCTCTAGGGTTTCTGATGTGGAGAATGCTCTTCTCATCCGTCCGATTTCTGAGGATGATATTCGGCGGGCTTTATGGGATCTTGGTATTGACAAGGCTCCTGGACCTGATGGATTCCCGACGGTCTTCTTTCGCCACTACTGGGATATTGTAGGACAGGAGATGGTGCAAGCTATCCAGCTTGTTTTTCAATCTAAAGCAATTCCTGCAGATTGGAAGCGGACTCTTATCATCCTGGTGCCCAAACGGCCTGATGCATCCTCTCCTCAGCACTTCCGGCCTATTAGTCTCTGCACCACCTTATACAAAGTGTGTGCGCACATCCTGGTCTCCCGAATGTGTTCTGTGATGGCTCGCATTATCTCTCCTCAGCAGGGGGCTTTTCTTAGGGGGCGCAGCATCACTGACAATGCTCTGCTTGCTCAGGAATTCATGCATGACCTTCAGCGAGCTCCCAGCCGACAGGGTCTTATGGCTGTTAAGCTTGATATGGAGAGAGCTTATGATAGATTGAGCTGGGATTTCCTGCGCCTTACTCTTTCAGGGTTTGGATTTACGGAGCTCTTTGTTGACTGGGTGATGGCCTGTGTTTACCAGCCTTCCTTCTCTCTCCTTATCAATGGTGGTCAGACTGATTATTTTCACTCGGAGGTTGGGTTGAGATAGGGTTGCCCTCTTTCGCCTTTCCTGTTCATTCTCTCGGCCGATTCTTTTTCGGGCGCTATCTCAGGCTCAGGATAGCAACTCTCTGGTCCCTTATACTGCTGGTCCCCAAGGGCCCTCCCTCTCTCACCTTATGTTCGCTGATGATTGCATTCTTCTGGGAAAGGCTACTGTTCGCAATGCCATCACTTTTGCTACTATAATTCAGTCTTACTGTAGTGCTTCAGGGCAAAAAGTCAATATCACTAAATCTTTGATCTGTTTCAGCCCGAGGACGAAGCCTACTGTTAGAGGGGCTATTTCACAGATTATGGGTATTCCTAATCAGGCTGATCAGTTATCCTATCTTGGAATACCTATTACGGGGAGGCGGCCTCGCATCTCTGACTTCAGTAACTTAGTTAGCCGGGTCCGTGACAGATTGGATGGGTGGCAGGTCACTGGGCTCTCTATGATGGCGAGGCTTTCTCTATTACGCTCGGTGCTATCTTCCCTACCACTCTATCTGCTGGCCAATGCTGCTGTTCCCTTGTCTTGTTTGAGGAAGATCGAGAGACAGTTCCGGGATTTCCTTTGGGCTTCGATGCAGGATGGGCATGGTATTCACCTCCTGGCCTGGGATATTGTTTCTATGCCGATTAGTGAGGGTGGGCTCGGGATCCAGTCACTCATTGTTAGGAGGGAGGCTCTGATTGCGAGGCATGCTACGCGTTCTTGCTTGATCCGCACTGTTTGTGGAGCTCCTTTATGCGGGCCAAATATGGAGACTGGAATTCTTCCTCTCCTCTCCAGCTCTTCCCTGGGCACTCCTTTTTCTGGAAAGAGGTCTGCCGGCATGCTCCGCCTATTTTGGACAGCATCTCTTGGTTGCTAGGCGATGGGGCTTCTGTTGATATTATTCATGACATCTGGATAGCTGACCTTCCTCTGTCCCGTTGGCCTACTTTTGTGAGTTCTGACATCCCGCAGGGTATGAGGGTGATTGAATTATTCGGTTCGGATCGCTCTGCTTGGTCTTCTTCTATGGTCTCCAGCTATTTTGGACCTGACCTTTGCCGGCGCATTCTTGCCATTCCTCTTACTCCGGGTCCCACCCCTGATATGAGGGTTTGGAGGAGATCCTGTCTGTCCCGTGCTCCTATTAGAGATCTTGTTGAGATTTACAACCATCAGCCTCAGCATTCGATTGATTTGAAGTGGATCTGGCATCTCCCTATTCATCCCAGGGTGCGGCTCTTTATGTGGAAACTTGCTTGGAACAAACTCCCTACTTGCTCCCTGCTCTCCGCAAGAGGCATGACTATTCTGCCTACTTGCCCTTTATGTCGTAGGAAGGACGAGACTGTTGGTCATGCTATTTTCAGTTGCTCCCATGCACGACAGATATGGCAGATCTCAGATGCTGATCCTTGGGATCTGGGGTCTGATTCCCTGTGTAATCACTTTTTGAGTATCATCAGGGAGGATATGGGAAGAGGCCTCCACCTTCTGGTTTCGAGGAGAGCTTACACTGCTTATCAGATATGGTTATCTCGGAATCGGCTTCTGTT
This sequence comes from Calamus simplicifolius, assembly GCA_900491605.1. Classification (NCBI taxonomy): domain Eukaryota; kingdom Viridiplantae; phylum Streptophyta; class Magnoliopsida; order Arecales; family Arecaceae; genus Calamus; species Calamus simplicifolius. Next base: position 582,248 of record UESW01004555.1, on the reverse strand, counting down.
TGCTGATGAGACTATTCATCCTTGCAGGGTTGTTAAGACTGCCTTCTCCTTGGCAGCTGAGTATACCTTCCATCAGAGATGTTGGTTTTCTGCTACCCCTGGCCACTGGGACTCCCCTGCTGCTTCGGCAGCGAACCAGCGTACGGTTTTCATCTCTTGGGAGCCCCCACCTCCAGGGTTTGTTAAAATCAACTTCGATGGTAGTGTTCGCGGCAGATGTGCAGGCTCAGCGTTTGTGATTCGTGGGCCTGACGGTGAGATGCTGGCGTCGGGGGGATTTGGTCTTCTTGATTCCACAGTGCCCTTTACGAAGTTGTGTGCTGCTTGGGCTGGCATCTGTTGTGCTATTCGCTGTCTTGGAGCTCGCAGCATTATTGTTGAAGGGGACTCCATTACGGTTATCCGATGGATTAGGCAGGACTCCCGCGCCCGTGTGCCTATCATCCCCTTGCTTCGTGATATTCATTCTACCCTTCAGGGTATCTCTTGTGCCAGGATTAGGCACATCTACCGGGAAGCTAACTCTGCAGCAGACTGGATTGCGGCTAGGATGACATCTTATGCTGATTCTTGGAGTTGGAAGCCGGGTGATCCTTGCCCCCCTGTTCTTTCCCAAATTTTGTACTCTGACATCTCGGATTTGACTCACCCTATATTGGTGTGATCACCCGTTTGTACCAAAAAAAAAAAAAAAAAGATAATGAAAAGGTGTTCACATGATTGTCACGCAACCACTAAAAGGATGGATCAACATATGCCAACAACAGTCATAAAACAATAGTTACTGATTTAATCAAAGCTATTTGAATAAAAATCTATTTGGGATCACTAAAAAGTGGTTGTGTGATAATTGCATGATCACTCTTCTATTACTTTTAACACCTATTTTAATAGCATGGTGAATTACAAATTAAATTGCAACTAATGGGCCAACTGAGGAAGGTTAAGTAAAATTAATCCGGAACAAATTCCGGGAGGTAGATACCAGCCTGACAACCTTTATTGTTTCCAATGCAAGGTGCTCTTCTATCGTAGCAGTTTCTCCTCCAGAAAGAATTGAAGCTTCGAGGAGCAAGCCTCCACCATACTTAACCTAACCATGCTAGATTCACGTTTCCAAGATTTCAGATAGTCTACCCTTTCTTCCTTCCTGCCTTTGCAGACCAGACACCAATTAGCAAAGACAACCTTCAAAAACTTTCCCTTAACTACTTATAAAGTAACACCCTTGTTTTAGCATCAATTTTCTTCATGAAACAACTCACAAGGTAGAATGCTGACATCTAATATAGTGGAAAGATTGACAAGACCACATTTACCAAAAGTCAGTCTTCCACCAAAAGGGAATAAGATAACCCACTCTTTCAACTGGAACAATCCAGTCAAAACTAACCAAAATATACCCTTGAGAAGAAGAATATCCAGGCAAAGCATCCCAATTTGCAGTCAAGAATCTACACACACATTATATCCATGGAATCTTCAATAGGAGGATATTAGCAGTTCAGAAAAATTACAATCATCATAAACTTAAAAGATGCGAGGATATAATATGCAACAATTCACTTGGAAAAAACAAAATAAATGAAAACAAAATTTGTAGAAAACATCAATGTCTTCAGCCCTTCACTCCACGGACAAAAGGGTCCCATGGGCTCAACGTCAGTGCAGGTCCGATGCTCTATTTCTCCAACCACAGTGACCTAACATTAGACAACCAGTTTGGGGCCAGCATCAGCAGTAAACTCCCATCTTATGCATCAAAGAAACGAGACCTTCCTACTTAAATTAAGGAGTTAGAAAGTAAAAGCCAACAGCATGGCTTTGCTATCTTTATTATCCAAAATGAGGGGAATGCCAAAAACAATCTAGTTTGGTCGGTACTGCAATGACACAAAGGAATTGAGCATAAGTCCTCATTGAAGCTTTCTAGTGAATATCTCAGCAGCTCTCAAGATCATAACCTAGGAATGCGAAAATCACCATAGATGTGGAGAAATGCAGAATGTCAGCTTCATATAAGCTATGAAAATAACTCATACTAGGAACCACCATGATGGTCTTGATATTGCTCAGGATTTATTCTGCAGAAAATTGTCCTTACTATAGAACCACAATAGGATGAAAGTTCCTCTTTCTGATAGCAATTCTAATTTTGCCAAAGTTTGAGTGCTATCCAAATAGTAAAATTCCAAAGGTTAAAGAATTCATGTGATCTCTTGTAAAAGTCTTCAAATTTGGGAGGCGGTCATACAAAAAGCTTGTCTTCCTCAACCTTCTATTATCCACATTAAAACTTCAGGTCCACAAGATTTCATTCAGTATGAGTCTCCACATCCATTAGGAAGTCACCTTCCAAAGTTATGATACTTATCTGCTCAAATAATTATAATTGTCTACAAATCACCAGCCTACTACCTCCTAGTAGGATCAGATACCAACATCATAAATCTCTCAAGCATGCCAAGAAAACACCTTATTTTCTACATGTGAAGCTATCTGCTAGAAGAAAGCTAAGTTAATAGATTAATTTGGAAGTCATCCTATATCATCCTACATGGTATATATTCAGAGGTAGTCCTACATTGGAATGCCTGCTGAATGAGGACTCATTAAGCTGACCCCACATAGATGGGATGATACTATGTTGTTTTGGTACTGAATTGATGAAGATTCTACATGGAATGTGTTGGTTGTGGAAAGATAAAATGCCATAAAGAAACAAAATAATTAACAGAGCACTCTCATGGCGGAAGATCAGAGTTTACCTGTGCAAGGGGAAAAGGCGGAGACTGGTGTGCGGAGAGGATCGAAACTCCCTGCTGGCCGTATGAGACCGGTGTAGGTTTCACCTGAACCAACTCCGGCCACGGTGGAAGAACTGTCCAGACGTTTCCCGGAAGTTGTTGATCTACCGGATGATGAAATTAGATCGGAGACAGATGCATGGTTGGCCACGGGCCTCGTTGCACGGTCCCTTGAACGACGAGTCTCAGCAGAGACTTTCCTCCAGGAAGTTCGGCGATGGGGAGGCCTCAAGAATGAGGTGTCGGGCTTCGACCTTGAGGACGGCTTCTTCATCCTTCGATTTGCAGATGCCAATGATCGGGACTCGGTGCTAGAGAAGCCATGGATTGTTAGTGGTCAGACCATGGCCATCGAACCATGGCAACCACGGTTTGCTCCGGCAGCACTTGCGATCCAGACGGCTGTCATCTGGTTGCGCCTCCCTTTGCTGCCGATGGAGCTGTTGGGAAGAGAAACTCTGTGAAGAATTATCTCTTGGGTGGGGGATCTAGTTGCCCTGGATGAATGCACCTTGCATCGACGGCGTCTTGGATTTGCCCGTGCTGCTATCCGAATTCGTTTGACTCACCCTTTGTGACCCAGCATTCTGGTAGCCGGACTGGGGGGCAACCAGTGGCAGCGATTCGTCTACGAAAACCTCACTGGTGTATGCCTCCACTATGGGCTGTTCCACCATCCCTCCACCACCTGCTTGGCTGTCAGTGTTGGCGCTCCGGTGAAGTTCCAGCCAGACAACATTGGTAACGCCATGGAGCAGGGGAAGGAGGTGCTTCGAGGAGATAGTGGCCTTGGCCCTTGGCTCCTAGCTGTCCGGAAATGGATGCCACCAGCTTCGGCAGGGAAGAAGGATGGCGTCCCATTGGATTCTGCAAAACAATTGAAACCTGCAAAGCAACCCGTGAATCAACCAGTAAGCGACGGATGGTCCAAACCGATGAAGGTAGCCTGTCGGTGTTCCCCTCCCCGTCCGTTGACCTCCCAGATGGGGCTGTGAGGCGCGGCCCGAGGATTCTCGCTGCTAGAGGAGGAGGGCAATGGTGGGTCATCGTCTCCACCTCCGGTGGCTAAGGCACCCACCTTGTGTTTGACGAAAGGCCTGAAGGGGAAAGCTCGGTCTCACTCCAAGAGGGCCCATTCCCCTGCTAGCAATGGCAGTGGCATTGGCAGCGTGCCGGTTCCTAACTCCACTTCAAATTCCGGCACGGCACCAGTTGGAAGGCAATCAATTGGCGGTAAATCAAGAATTGGCACCGTCAGAGATATTGGTACAAGGGATGCTCGGGGACCTTTTGTTTTCTCAGAAGGGGCCTCGGGAGCTTTGGATTCCAATGATAGCCAGATGACCGTGCTTGCCCCAATTCCTCAAGAGGGTTCTAGCTCTTTGATACCGGAGCTGGCAATGGAGCCGGCATCGCGGGATCTGACCCATGAGGAAGATGTGGGCAGACTTTGGTAGGCTATCCAGGATACAAATGAGGGAGAAATAATGGCAGAGGATCCACCTGATAGGACGACTGTGCACCTTACGAAAGGGGGCGGCGGAGCGGCCCTTCCTCCTTCGGAGCTATGACCAGGCTCCTGATATGGAATGTTCGGGGCACATGAAAACCTGCATTCTGGCCAACCTTTGATAGGCTACTCAATCAGCATCACCCTGACATTTGTATTCTGCTGGAAACCCGATTGTCGGGGAGGAGTTTAGAGCGAACGAGATGTCTTCTTCACTCTATGTGGAGCACCTATGCCATTGAGTCCAGGGGACTATCCGAAGGCATGTTGGTTATGTGGAGACGAGGTTCAGTAAGGGTTGATGCATTTCACCAATGCGAACAGCAGATTGTTTTGGTTGTTTCGGATTAGGCGGGTACCTCCTGGCTCCTGTCTGGTGTTTATGCAAGCACAGAGCATAGAATCAGGTGGGATCTCTGGCAGGAGACTTCCAGGCTAGTCTCCCAAGGGCTTTCCTTCTCTTGTTGTCAGTGATTTTAACTGTATTATTGGCTCTCAGAGAAGATGGGAGACAGACAATATGTGGACAACATTGACTCCAGAGAGTTTAGGGAGTTTATAGCCGATAATGGTCTGATTGACATGGGCTTCACGGGCTCCCGCTTTACCTGGTGTAATAATTGGGCTGGTACAGCTCAGGTTTGGGAGAGGATTGATTGAGCCCTTGGATCGGCAACTTGGCTATAACGCTTCCCTGGATATCATGTTCAGCACCTACTGAGGATTGCATCTGATCACTGCCCACTCCTTATCACTACTAATCGTTTGAGTTCCCCGAGACCCCCCTTTCGCTTTGAGAAACTATGAACTTTCTACCCTAGATCATGGGAGCTGATTAGTGTTGTTTGGAGTCTGCCTATCAGCGGTGATGCGAGATATCGAATGTCTCGGCGGTTGGAGCTGGCAAAGCGCAGACTCCGCTGGTGGAATAGAATCGACGTAGGTGATACCTTCAGGCAGATCGCTAAGGTGGAGGATGATATAGCTGAGCTCCAGAGGTTAGAGGTCCAGGAGGATGGCCTTCAGGAATCGGATATTAGGAGACTTTGCCATTGCCTCTCTTCCCACCACTCTCTTCTGAGACAGCAGGAGACCCTATGAAGACAGAAGTCTCATGTGCAGTGGATTAAGGAAGGGGACCGAATTATCAGATTCTTCCATCAAGCAACCATGGTCAGGAGATCAATCAATTGGATCAGGCAGCTGAGGGAGGAAGATGGTACCACACTGATTGAAAGTGAAGCGATTACTGATCGGCTCTTCCAGTACTTCAGATCCAGGTGGAGCCTGACACCAGTTGATGGCGCTGCCACTCAGGGTCCATGGCCAGATGAACAAGTTACTGAACAGGAGAACTCGTTTCTGATCCAGCCTGTCTCTTACCGAATTGTGCGGGATGCTATATGGTCCTTGGGGGAGGATAAAGCCCCTAGTCCGGATGGTTTTCCTTCATTTTTCTTCAGGCAGTATTGGTTGATTGTTGGGAGAGAGGTTGTTGAGGCAGTTCAAGTGGCGTTCCATTTCGGTATCCCTGCGGATTGGAAGAAAACCCTGATCACCCTCATCCCCAAAAGAGCCGATGCCTCTTCCCCTAGCCACTTCAGACCGATCAGCTTATGCAACACCATCTATAAAGTCTGTGCAAAGGTGTTGGTTGGGCGGCTTTAGAAGATGATACCTCACCTTATTAGCCCTGAACAAGAAGCATTTGTCAGAGGTTGGAGTATTACTGACAATGTCCTCCTTGCCCAGGAGTTTATGCATGACTTTAGGCGAGCCCCATCTCGGAGGAGTCTTATGGCTATTAAGCTTGACATGGAACGTGTTTACGATCGGATGAGGTGGCACTTTATCCGATGGACCCTTCATGATTTCAGCTTCTCCAATACTTGGATCAGGTGGACCATGGACTGTGTGGAGGGGCCTTTATTTGCCAACCTCGTGAACAGCACTGCGACTGACTATTTCCCTTCAGTGATCAGTCTACGTCAGGAGTGCCCTCTGTCTCTCTACTTGTTCATATTATGTGCTGATGCTCTATCCAGGGCTCTAGGAGTTGCGGTTCAGCAATCACATCTGGAGCCCTATCGGACTGCCCTTGGGGCCTAGCCTCTCACTCACCTCCTCTTTGCTGATGATTGTCTTCTCATTGACCAGGCCTCGATCCAGAATGTCAGATGTTTTGCACATGTTGTGGAATCCTACTACCGGGAGTCTGGACAGCTTGTTAATTTACTTAAATCTTCTGTCATACTTAGTTCCAAAATGAATCCCCGAACAAAGCTAGCAATTCTGAGCAGCCTAGGGATCTCAGAACAGCAAGGGATTCTGACTTACCTTGGCGTCCCCATAACGGGTAGATGTTTGCGGAAGTTGAAAGTTAGGCCAATGGTGCAACGGGTCCGGGATCAACTTGAGGGTTTTCATACTGCTACTCTCTCCATGATGGGCAGAGTTACTCTTATTCGGTCCGTACTCTGCTCCATCTCTATCTACCTTCTGGCCAACACTATGGTTCCTAGATCCTGTCTAAGAAAGCTGGAACGTACTTTTCGAAATTTTCTTTGGAGATCCAGACAGGATGGCCATGGTGTTCATTTACTTGATTGGGACACCGTCTGCCGGCCTACTAGAGATGGAGGCCTCAGAATCTAATCCCTTCTAGCAAGGAGGGAAGCATTGATTGTCAGACATGCTGTGAGATATTTACTCCAGCCTTACTGCTTATGGAGTAGAGTGATGAGAGCTCGCTATGGTATTTGGAGTCAGGAAGCCCCTATTCAGCCAGCTAGAGGCAGCTCTTCCGTTTGGAAGAAGATTTGCGCCCACGCCCCTATCGCTATGGTCCATGTCAGATGCCTGGTGGGAGATAAGACCACTATCGATGTTACTCAGGATGCTTGGATCTCCTCGATCCCTTTGTCTCGGTGGCTGACTTTTGTCAGTGTGGATGTTGCTGAAAATCTTCGGATCAGTGATCTACTGACTGATGATGCTAGGACCTGGAGACTCCAGGATCTATCTTCGTTGTTTGGGCCCCAACTTGTTTCTAGGATCTTAGCCATCCCAATTCCACTTCACCGGGGGCACGACCTTAGGGTATGGGACTCGTCCTGTTTCCCCAAGGTTTCATCGAGTTCCCTCTATAACCTGTGTAGGGGATCATCTGACATTTCCTTTATGGCAGCATGGATCTAGAAACTCCCTATCCATCCACGTGTGAAGATCTTTCTTTGGAAGGTGGCGTGGGATCGCCTTCCTACGACGGCTCTTCTTAGGGGGAGAGGCATGGACCTTACGGGATCTTGCCCGGTTTGTGGGGTTTATGATGAGTCCACCGAGCATGCTATCTTGACTTGCTCCAGGGCGAGGCAAATATGACGCTCTTCAGGGAGTTGGCCTTGGGTTATTGACGAGACAGATTATATGTCCTCCTTTCTTCGATTTCTCCACCAGAGTTTGACACATCAAGCTTGCCTTACTGCCTATATTGCCTATCATATCTGGCTGGCTAGGAATGCACTGACCTTCGAGGCTGAGGACATCTCGGTCTGTTGGACTATTCGGAGAGCCAGATGCTTGGCGTGTTGTCACTCCCCTGACTACCCCAGGCTCCTGGGTCTCCCATACTGCTTCGGCAGTGGCCCTTAGGGCGATACCTATCTTCTGGGAGCCCTCACCCCTGAGGTTTATTAAGATGAACTTTGATGGCAGCATCCGTGGTACCAACGGTGATGCAGGGTATGTTATTCGATCCAATGAGGGAAGACTATTGGCGACTGGTGGAACATCCTTTTAGGCTTCTTCTGTCCCGAAAGCTGAACTCAGAGCTGCTTGAGCCGGCATCAGCAGAGCGACCTAACAACTGCGGGCCCAGCGGATCTTCATTAAAGGGGATTCTTTCATTGTAATTGAATGGATTTAGGACAGGGTGGACCATGACGGCGTACACCCGCTCCTTCGTGACATCTGGCAGCTCCTGCAGGACTCGGCGGTTACCGTTGCCCGCCATGTATACCGAGAGGCAAACTGTGCGGCTGACTGGGTTGCCTCCTTTGTAGCTCATCACTCCATTGAGTGGAGTTGGTCTCAGGGAGATAGGATTCCATCTTTCCTTTTTAATGTTTCTTTTCTCTGATCTTTTGGGCTGCCCTCGCACCAAAGGTATGTGATGGCCCGTTTTGTACCCAAAAAAAAAAGACAAGTTAATGGGCATGTGCATCTCATGTGCAGGTTGCTAAATCAATATCTACAATTTAATGCTCAATCCAAAGAGCATCTCAAAATTATTTAAATATCAATATGGAGATATAACTATTTGTAATCTGAATATCGACTTAGTCCTGAATAGAGCAGAGTGGAGGAAGTAGATTAATGTAGCCAACCCCATATAGTTGGGAAAAGGCTTAGATAAGTTGAGTTGAGTTAAGAGATTATAAGGTCCAAATCCAAACCCCACATGCTAGGAGCAAGTGATAATAATGACGAAAAACTGTCTCATGGAATCCCATTGTCTTCGTGTTTCACCATCTAGAGCACTGATCTATCCATATACATGCCATCTGAGAATTTATAATTTTACTGCCAAAACATGAGCATGATGTAAAAGCATGTGCTATGGCTCGGCAATGATACAACACCATCCATGGTTGATAGTTTGGAAATTTCTTTCCAGTGACAATTTGCACACCTCTTTGTTACAGCTTTTCTACAGAAATGCCTGACCAAGATGCAATCACTGCAACAATATCTACCAACTTTCTTGATTAGAGTCTGACAGCTCTACTCTTTAATTTTGTTGCCTATCTCAACTTGATTTCCACTGCTCAAACTGAGTTACAAATTGGGAGAAAAAGATAAAAAATTTACTACTTGGCCTCATCCGGTACAAATAACAAATGCCACTGATCAGAAATCAAAATATAGAGTCAACATACGCGAAAGAATCTATCTCTATTTTCAAATAAAAATAAATATGTTGATAATACAATGATTTTTTACTTTGACAAAATACAACAGAAATGATTTGTTGATAATGATAAGAGTTTTCTACAAAGGTTTGATGGACAAAATCACAAATGAGGAAAATAAATTCCCTTCCATTCAGCCTTGTTTCTACATATTACATTCAAATTTCTTTCTTCTTATACCGATATCCTCCAACACTCAAACAAAAAATCAACACATGGGGGCATATTGAACACAAGGTGCAAAGAGAAATACCTAACTCAATGAAAAAGGACTGCTGTAACGCATTTTATCCTATTACCAGTTTCTTTTACCTTGACTTCTAGCTATTCAACCTAAAAGAAGAAAATTAATATCCAAACATCCAATCAGGAATATTAGCATTATATATATAATAATGGACAGTAAGGTTGAAATGTATGATGGACCTCAAGCTAGAGCTTTGTTTGTAGATGTAAAACCTTGTAGCTACAGTCATTACCTTAATGAGCATTTTTTCCCTATATTTGTATCAAAATATGAAAATGTTGAAGTAATTTCAGCAGGAATTTGATGCATAAAGAATCTTTTTGTTACTAAATATGAAATATAGGATAAGAGACAAAATAAAGGCACAAATAATATATTAGCAAGAATTTTCAAATTAGAAGAGCATTCTACATAACTTTACATGAAAGTATTGGATTTTTAATCCTACATAAAAAGTGGAAGGTCAAGAGGTCAAACTGTCCTCGCATTGGATTCTAATTAATTAATATGAGGGAATTTTCATAACTTGGATATCATACATCAAGTTAAGGTTCACAATATAGGTACCAGACTCTGTATCGATACCACCCTAACACAATGTTGGCATGCCTAGCACGTGGGTCGATTTAGCATACTAAGACTCCATAAGACCTCATATTGAGTGTTGGTTCAGTATTAATATAGTACGGTACATTCGATACAAAATGATATGCATCGATATGGTATACCATGGATCAAGTGTTTTGATATTCATAACTTAAACTATGTTTCAGAACTCACTCAGTTCACCAACCTAGAGTAAGCAAGTTCTAGAGCCAGCTAAGTACAACATTTGAGATATGACTCCCAATATGACCGTATAAATTATGCACTGGTGAAAGGCTACAAGATGTTGAACATCATTTTGCTTCCATAACTCCTCAAGAACCCAATCAACATTGTAAAATCATGCCAATCAGCATTACTAAAGGAAACCAATAATCAATTTCCCGGCATAAGGGTAGATGGTGGTCAAAGCTATGTTACCATCTGATTCTGAAACCCGCTTTGAACCCCACGGCTTATAAGTAATAGGTACTACAATACTTATTCAGCCATGTTAATAAAATTACTTTTGTTTCTTTTATTAATAAAAGATCCAGTTTGGCTATTTTAGATAGGTATTCATTTGACAAATGTTTTACTGGTTTTATATTTGTTGGCACCCAAACTAGCATTTGTGCAACTTGTTTTTTGTAAAGTACCAGCAGAATCAAGATCTCATGTGGATTATAGGAATCATATGGTGAACTACATAGGTTTTACATGTTGACACACATTATTTGGTTTTAAGAAAGCTTCAATTATCTATTCAATCACAGACATGGCCTAGCATATAAGATGTTGATATGTTTGATATAGGATGAAAGAGGAAATAATAGAACTAGAACTTTTTATTAAAAATGACAGTTTATCTGATTATGAACCATGATGAAAAGACCATGTGCCTGGACCCTGAAAGAGTGCTGGCACCCATGAGCTGTCTATCAGGACTGACATAATCAATGAACTCTCAGCATTTCCCTTGTTTCCCTTGAGAAGATATAGCGTCTGGGGAGGGGCAATCATCATGACAAAAAGGTAGGACCATCAACTTCCTCTTTATCATCTACTTTTAAGGATTAGATAAAATACTTATCTGGAATGGAAAAGGAAAAAAAGATTCCTCTTTGTCACAAGGATAACATCAAAGAGAAGAATAAGGATCAGTTTTCGAGATCTTTCTGCGCTAATCTATGAGATTCTACCTTGTGGAGGGATTATGGCCCATATACATCTTTAAAAAAAAAATCAAAATCAAAATCATGATGTTATAGAATGTTGACCTTCAAAAATTTGGACATCTTCGAAGATGTGAGCTGAGGACAACATCCATAAACCATCATAGAACAGCAATTGATCATATTAAATTAATGGAATTCTTTCTTTAAGGGCTTTAACTCTTTACTTCATGAGTGACCTAAACAAGGGGTCATTATTATTAATGCTCTTGTTCACTAGTTTGTTCACAAAAGTAGCATTTAACTAACAAAATGAATAAATATATTCACAATGCTCCTACAACATATCTCTTGACTTGTATAGATATCCAACAAATTTAATAGGCTGCATAATCTAAAATGTAGACCATAGATCTACATTAAGTAATTCTATCATAGATAAAGTCTGATTAACTAATATGCAAAATAAACAATGCCCAGAATTCAGATTAGTTTATCCCTACTCATGTTTGAGTTTGTAAAAGGGCATTTCAATGGCTCTTTCCAATCTCAAAGATATGCTATCAAATGGTAAAAGAAAAATCAAAATACAATACAAATTTTTTTTTAAAAAAAAGGCTTCAAAAGCTTGTTGGCATGCTAAGTACTAGTTGGTTAAGGACCACGCACACCAAGACCTCTGAGTGTGTTCTAAATGAAATGTGGAAAGTTTATGAAAGCATTTTTTTAGCTTTGGTAGTCAACTGGATCTGTGTTCTGGCAGAAAAGCAAGATTGCCTGTATTGTCGAGACCAAGGTTGCCTGTATTGTCGAGACTTACAAGAGACAAAACTAAAAAATAGAATGTGTGGGGAAAGAGATGGAGCCATTTGTGCAAGAACAAGAGTTATGTGCACAAAAAAAGTGAAGACTCCATGATTATTCCAATATAACAATTTAATCCTTAATCCCATGATTAATTGCAGTCACAATGGATCAGATGTGATAACAGTCATCATGTCACACAACAATGGACCATCTCATCTACCAGAGTCACTCCACATGAAAGACCATCAATGGATCGACCTAATACAATATAGTAAAAGGATCAACACCATGATGATCCAATGTTTAATCAACGAAGTAGGTTTGAGTGCTTAGAATTAGAAGTCTAAGGGCGAATCAATTCTGTTTTGTTGATTTTGCTAATATATAAGTTTTAGCAGTGAATTTTAAGGAGGTAATATGATACACCAAGTTCATATGAGAAGGATTCTTATTTTTTGCAAGAAGTCTAAAGGACATCTAGTATGACAACATGAGTAACGTTTCAATTCCATCATGATTGAATTTAGGATTTGTGTGTGTGTGTGTGTGTGTGTGTGTGTGTGTTATTTTTCATTGTTTTGTCTTAAATACCCATCATATATATACTTGCATGCATGCATGTATATCCTTCTAAATGTTATTTAACCAATAACCAAAAGTTCCCTCCCCTAATCCTTCCAGCTAAAAATTTTTGCTTTTTTTTAAAAAAAAACCAATAGTTTTAACCGACTAGATCTAACTCTTATAAGCATCTAAATCTTCTAGCCTAAACCTAATTATCACATCAATTAAGCTAGTTAATCAGCAAAACCTTAAATCAACTCTACGTGCTCCTCGATTATCAACCACAATATACAATCTAAGATTTCCTTCAAAACTGAAGCCTCAAATCAGCAAGCAGCCACCTTTCCTATACCATAGTTAATATCAATGCTTATCCTAAATCACAGACATGAGTGGTGTTGAGGGGTAAAATCGTCGTTACATTAATAATCATGCAAGGGGTTAGGATCAACCCTGACTCTCACTTGCTGTGCAATATCCGCTAGAGATGAATCAGCCTCGGTGGATTGGGGCGCCTTAGCCCATCAGCGAGCCAAGGATTCCCAAGGCACGGATCACATCTCTCGGCCTCAGCCGAGCTATGACGTCTCTCTCGGCCTCAGCCGAGTTATAACATCTCTCTCGGCCTCCGCCGAGCTATCCCCATCTCTCTCGGCCTCAGCCGAACTATCCCCATCTCTCGGCCTCAGCCGAGCTATCCCTGTATCTCGGCCTCAGCCGAGCTATCCCGATCTCTCGGCCTCAGCCAAGCTATTCCCATCTCTCGGCCTCTGCCGAGTTGTTCCTATCTCTCGGCCTCAGCCGAGCCATTCCTATCCATTGTGCCTCGCCAGCTGAGCTATTCGTGCCCCGACCAAACCAGGGCACTCAAGCACCTCTGCGGAATCCGGCGCAGGAGAGTTTAAACAAAAATCATACCCGAGAGTGGCTTAGAGTCCTGGAGCCTTACCGTCTCCGAATCTCAAGACATCAACCAGCTCTCCCAGCCATTGATCCTCTAACTAACAAGATACGAATCTTACTGACCTCATAACAAACTGGATTCGAATCCTAACGGCTTTCGAGCCCACGACGCCCCCAAGGAATCAGGTAATCCTCTATAAATAGAACCGTCTTCCGACTTCTTAGGTATGCGCACTTGATTACTGGCCCACTCTTCTTCTACCTCTGCTCACCCCTTTCCGTCACTAACGCTCTACTCGGAGCTCTCGAAAGGCCACTCCTGGAGAGACTCTTCAGCGAGAGCCTTCTCCCATAAACTTGTGATCTAGGAGATAAGGATCTCGATCTGAAAGAGAACTCCTCCCATGGCCAATCGAAGAAAGGCTACCTCCGAAGCCCGGGACTAGGTCGCCTCCCAAAGACCTGATCCGGTAAGCAGCGTAGCACCATCACCACCACCAGTTGAAACTCCATCGCCACCGGCAGCCCCAATGACCCCGGACCAGTTTGCCTCGCTGGTCCAGCAGGTCCAAGCTCTGGCCCACCTAATCCAGGGGCGCTTTGAAGCCCTCCATCCGGCTGCGCCCACTCCGTACCTTCCTGAGGAGAACGCGGCCCCTATTCATCCAGCGATCTCTTCTTCCGGTCCGCATAGGGTTGCAGACCCCCTCGTCGCCCTAGGGAAGCTGAGCCATCCCCCCAAGGGGTCTACGGCAAGGATCTTCCCCAATCTCGCCGGGCCCGATCCCTTTCTTCGGTGTTCTCTCGTCACGACTCGACACCGTCTCATTTCTCTCCTCGCTCAGCTCCTCCTGTTGTGCTTGAGAAGATCCGCCAACAACTCCGGGAGATGCGTCAGGAGTTGGATGCCGCCAAGCAAGCCCATCCGCTTCAGCATAAAGCGGAGCAAGGCATTCCCTTCTCTAAGGAGATCATGAAGTGATTCCCTTCCATGTCAAGCTGCCCGCCATCGAGCCCTATCATGGATCCTTCGATCCCGACGACCACCTCAGCAGCTTCCGATCGATCATGATGTTCCATGGGCATCAGATGCGATCCTCTGCCACGCCTTCCCTTCTACTCTCAGGGGGTCCGTCCGAACCTGGTTCAATGCCTTAAAACCAGATTCTGTTGGTTCATTTGACGAGCTGAGCCACCTCTTCATCAGCGAGTTCGTCAGCAGCCGTAGCAGCCGTCATCACCGGCGGAGATCTGACTCCCTCTCTGAGGTTAAGCAGAGAGAGAGGGAGTCCTTGAAGAAATATCTTGGCCGTTTCAATACGGCCATGTTGGAAGTGGACCACCTTAATCATAAGGTGGCCATGTCCGCCCTAGTAGGCAGTGTTAAAGGAGAGTGACTTTTACCTGGCGTGGAGGTCAGCTACCCTCCGAACCTCTCCGATATGATGGCCTTGGCGAACAAGTATGCCACAGTCGAGGAATCGCGGAGGGCTGCCCGCACCGAGCTGACAAGGAAGGAGTCCAAGGGCTCGGACAAGCACCGATCCGATCGCCAGCCTGAGCCCTAGCAACCTCCTCCTCCGAATCCTCAGGTCGCCGACCACATCAATGTGATCGAGACGGTTGATGGTCCGTCGAGCTGGCGGGATGATGAAGAAGGCTCAGCGCCAAAGAGAGCGCGGACTAATGGGCTCTCCTTCTCCGACAATGACCTCCAGGAGATACAGTTCCCGTATGACGATGCGTTGGTTGTATCCCTTAATCTGAACAATTATGATGTAGACCGAATCCTTATTGATAGTGGGAGCTCTGTCAACGTTTTGTATCTTGATGTGTTTGTGAAGATGAAACTGTTCATGGAGAATCTCCGAAACGTGGACTCCACTTTAATGGGGTTCACCGGCGATGTTATTGTCTTAGAGGGAGTCGTGACCTTGACGGTCCGCGCGGGGACTTAGCCCTGTATCGCCACTGTTCATATAGATTTTTTGGTGGCCAAGCTTCGGTCGCCCTACAATGCAATCTTTGGGAGACCCGGCCTGATGTTCCTTAGAGCCGCTGTCTCCATCCCGCATCTAGCAATGAAGTTTCCTACCAGATGGGGAGTGGGAGTAGTTTGAGAAAACCAAGCTGTAGCTCGGCAGTGCTTCGTTACCAGCCTTCAGTCCAAACTGCCCGAGGTTGATGAGCTGGACGCTCGGGAGGACTTTGCCGAGCAACGAGGAGAACCAGTCGAAGAGCTAGAGGAGGTACTGCTGAACGAAGCTCGGCCCGACCGAACCATAAGGATCGGGTCGCTACTGAAAGGGAAGCCCCGACTGGAATTGATTGACTTTCTCCAAAGGAATGCAGACGTCTTCGCCTGGTCCACTTCTGATATGCCTGGAATCAGCCCAGACGTTCTCGTCCACCGTCTTAACGTGGACGAGATGTCCCGGCCCACGAAACAAAAGAAAAGAAGCTTCGCCCCTGAGCAACAAAAGGCAATTGAGGAAGAAGTTGACAAGCTCATCAAGGCAAATTTCATCCGGGAGATAAATTATCCCAACTGGCTGTTAAATGTTGTCATGGTGAAAAAGTCAAACGGTAAATGGCGGATCTGCATCGACTTCACCGACCTTAATAAAGCATGCCCGAAGGACAACTTCCTTCTCCCTCGGATTGACCAGCTTGTAGATGCCACTTCAAATCACCAGATGCTGACCTTCATGGACGCATATTCGGGCTACAACCAAATCCGAATGGCGCCCAAGGATGAAGAAAAGACCGCCTTCATAACCGACCGAGGTACTTATTGTTACCGTGTCATGCCTTTTGGTCTGAAAAATGCAGGTGCTACTTACCAAAGCTGGTTAACAAAGTCTTCAAGGAGCAAATCGGTCGAAACATGGAGGTATATATTGACGACATGCTGGTCAAAAGCAAAGAAGCATCCCAGCATATTGAGGATCTCTCTGAGAGCTTCGCAACGCTCCGAAAATATCGGATGAAGCTCAATCCAACTAAGTGTGCCTTCGGGTCAACTCTGGAAAGTTCCTAGGCTTCATGGTTTCTCAGCGGGGCATTGAGGCCAATTCGCAGAAGATTCAAGCCCTTCGGCAAATGGCACCTCCAGCATCCGTCAAAGAGGTCCAGCGCCTGACGGGAAGGATCGCGGCCCTCAACCGCTTCGTGGCTCGGTCGGCCAAGAGATGCCTTACTTTCTTTAAAACTCTCCGACCTGCCAAGAATTTCCAATGGTCTCCCGAATGTCAGAAGTCATTCGAGGACCTCAAAAGATATCTCGGCTCTCCACCCCTCCTCAGCAATCCGAATCCGGGAGAAATGTTATTTCTGTACTTGGCAGTTTCAGAAGGCGCAGTGGGCTCAGTGTTGGTCAGAGAAGAGAACAAGACCCAAAAGCGATCTATTATGTCAGCAAGCTGCTTCGGGACGCCGAGACAAGATACTCCCGGATTGAGAAGTTGGTGTTAGCCCTGATAATGTCGATTCGGAGGCTGCGACCCTATTTTCAAGTGCATTCTATGACGGTCCTTACCGACCAACCCATCAAGGCGGTGGTCCATCGTCCGGAGACATCAGGGAGAATGGCTAAATGGGCCGTCGAGTTAAGCGAGCATGATATCCGATACCAACCTCGCCCGGCCATCAAAGCATAGGTTCTAGCTGATTTCCTCCTCGAATGTACCATTCCGAAGGATGGCTCCACTCCGGACTCCTCTGAGCACCCGAGATCAGATGCCCTGTGGCTGCTCCATGTCGACGGGTCATCTAATGCCCACAGCTCCGGCGCTGGTTTAATCCTCACCAGCCCAGAAGGGGCGACCTTCGAGTATGGCATTCGCTTCTCCTTCCCAGCCTCCAACAATGAAGCCAAATATGAAGCTCTGCTCGCTGGACTTCGAATCGCCCGTGACCTTAAAATGAAGAAGCTAAATGCCTTTACCGATTCTCAATTGGTAGCTGGTCATGTGCGGAGCGAATTTGAGGCCCGGAAGCCGAACATGATTCGGTACCTTCAATAGATGCGGGACTTACTTTCCACTTCTCTGAATTTGAAGTCATTCAGATCCCAAGATCCGAGAATGCACACGCCGACCTATTGTCTCGGCTGGCAACTGCGGAGTCGATGGATTCCGAGCGGAAGTTTCCCCTGGAGATTCTGGAAAAGCCTAGCATCGCGAAGGCGGACCGAGTGATGCAGGTCGAGGCGAACCATCCTAGTTCGACCCCATACTGAAGTCTCTTAAAGAAGGGTCGCTCCCAACCGACCGCAAGGAAGCAAGGAAGCTGAAATTGCAAGCCACCCACTATGTGTTGATCGACGACCAGCTGTATAAGCAGTCCTTTTCCATGCCGCTACTCAAGTGCCTTCGCCCATCTGAAGCTGATTATGCTCTCCGGAAAGTACATGAAGAAATTTGCGGCAACAATCTGGGGAGCCGATCCTTATACCACTAGGTGCTGCGCCAGGGGTATTATTGGCCTACCATGCAAAAGGATGCCGACGATCTCATCCGAGCTTGCGACCCTTATCAGAGGCATTCTAATATCCAAAGGCTCTCCTCTACCAGTTGGTCCCTATTTCCTCCGCATGGCCCTTTGCTAAGTGGGGGATGGATATTCTTGGCCCTTTTCCCTTGCCACTGGACAGAGAAAGTTTTTGTTTGTCGCCATCGACTACTTCACCAAGTGGGTGGAGGCCGAGGCCATTGCCTAAATAACCGAAGCTCGGGCCAGGGACTTTGTATGGAGATCCATTATGTCGCTTCGGCCTTCCGCATACTATTATCACCGACAATGGCAAGCAATTTGACAACCCAAAGTTCTGAGGTTTCTGCGAGGAGCATGAAATCTGCCATCGCCTTACGTCGGTAGGGCATCCGCAAGCCAACGGAGAGGCCAAAGTAACTAACCGGACCCTGCTTCAAGGGATCAAGGCTCGGCTTGCCAAAGCCCGAGGCAAATGGACGGATGAACTTCACCATGTCTTATGGGCCTACCGCACCACCCAGAGAATCCCCACTGGCGAGATCCCATTCCGGATGGCCTTCGGCGCGGAAGCCGTCATCCCTGTGGAGATAGGGCTTCCTTCTCCGCGAGTGGAGAGCTACTCGGAGGAGGCTAACGACAAGCAGCTCCACACCAATCTCGACCTGGTGGAAGAAATCAGAGAGAGCTTGAATCAGGATAGCTGCATATCAGCAAAGAGTGGTCTGCTATCATGCCTCCAGAGTCAAAGGGAAATCCTTCTCACCAGACGATCTCGTCCTCCGGAAAGCATCTATCTCCAAACCACTAGAACAAGGAAAGCTATCTCCAAACTGGGAAGGCCCCTATCAAGTGGCGAAAGTCATCGGACCTGGCACCTACAAGCTCTAGGATCTGAGTGGGAAATCTATTCCCCAGACGTGGAATTCGGACAATCTTCGTATATACCACTAGTAGGGTGCGCTTTCTATAAACTTGCCCTATTTACAGCATTAGCATCCAGTCTCTATTATTCATGGCTCTATCGCTGCAATCATTTTTCTGCCGAAAAGTCACAATGAAAAATGGTTGTTACTTGCCCATTCTCGGCATGACCAAGCTATCTCCTTGAGTAGCAATATCTTCGCACCATGGCTGGGCCGGGTCCTATTCGACAAAGACTCGATATGGTCAGGCACCCCTAATGCAACTGGGGGCCAAGTGATCTCCAAAACTCCATCCGGATTCGGGCAGCTTACAAGCCCCGATCGGACCAGAGAACGAAGAAAACCTCATCCGGATTTGGGCACCTTACAAGCCCCGACCGGACTGAAGGACGAAGAAAACTCCATCCAGATTCGGGCAGCTTACAAGCCCCGGCCGGACCAGAGAACGAAGAAAACCTCATCCGGATTCGGGCAGCTTACAAGCCCGGCCGAACTGAGGGGCGAAGAAAACTCCATCCAGATTCGGGCAGCTTACAAGCTCCGACCGGACCAGAGAACGAAGAAAACCTCATCCGGATTCTGGCAGCTTACAAGCCCCGACCGGACTGAAGGGCGAAGAAAACTCCATCTGAATTCGGGCATCTTACAAGCCCCGGCCGGATCAAAAAACGAAGAAAACCTCATCCGGATTCTGGCAGCTTACAAGCCCCGGCCGGACTGAAGGGCGAAGAAAACTCCATCCGAATTCGGGCATCTTACAAGCCCCGGCCGGATCAAAGAACGAAGAAAACCTTATCCGAATTCGGGCAGCTTACAAGCCCCGGCCGAACCAGAGAACGAAGAAAACTTCATTCAGATTCGGGCAGCTTACAAGCCCTGACTGGACTGAAGGGCGAAGAAAACTCCATCCGGATTCAGGCAGCTTACAAGCCCCGACCCAACCGAGGAGCGAAGAAAACTTCGACCAGATTCGGGCAGCTTACAAGCCCCGGCCGGTACCGAAGAATAAAAGCCTCGACCAAAGCCGAAGTGCATTTTCATTTTTTATTAAAAGCCTCGGCCAAAGCCGAAGTGCATTTTCATTTTTTATTAAAAGCCTCGGCCAAAGCTGAAGAGCGTCACTTGTCAAAAATCTCGATCAAGGCCGAATGATAAGAACAAACATTTGAATATAACAGCAAACACAAAAGTTGCGAAAATCCCCCTTTTCATTTCATCACAAAAAGGGCAAAAAGAAAGAAAAAGATACATGAGCCCTCACTGGGGCTTATCATCTTCTCCGGGAGCCGCCGAACCCTCCCCACGCCGAGCTGACTCGGCGATCTGTCGTCGAAGGGATGCTACTTCCCCCTCCATCCGGTTGTTGGCACGGCGAAGGAGCTCGACTTCCCTCATAGAAACGGCCAATATTGTTCGGCCGCCTTCTGAAGCCGCTCATGATCCGCGAACATTGACGCCAGGGCCTCCTCGTCAACGGTTACCGTAACGTAGCTCCCCTGGGACCCCCCGCGGCTAGTAGCGCCGCTGCTCGGCGCCAAAGTTGATCACCCCTCACCTCCAGAAGCCATCTCAGAACCTAGAAATTCTTGAAAGATCGGCTGAAAAGATGACTAACAGAGGCATTCTTCTCATCCATATTTAAACCACTCCTGGTGAATATTTCGATCGTTTAAGCCATTAATTTCAGCCCCTGGAAACTCGCCGCGCGTCGCCACCTCAGTGGGCGCTCGCGGGAAACGAAGAGTTTCATCCCTCGTCGAAGAGGATTATTAATAACATTAAGGCGCTCAAGGAGCTCCTTTCTCGAGACTAGACTCCCTCCGATCTGTCGGACCTTTTCGAAGTAAATGATCTCGAAAGTTCACCAGACCCCCCTTTTTTACTGAATGTCCTCGAAAGTCTGCCAGACTCCCTCGAATTGGGTATCCTCGAAAAAACGCGAAGAAGAGGAAAAAGTGCGTCAGCGACCAACATTGAGCAACATAGCTCGCCCTCTCTGAGAGTGGCTGATTTACAGGCTTCAGGCGCCCCCTCCATTGCTCGGGTAGCCCCCATCCTCTTTGGTCGTCTGCACTTGAATCCACAGTTGCAGTAAGGACCAAGTAAACTATCAAAAATCTTCGATAACAACCGAGTAATATTCTGAAGTCTCGGCAATGACCGAGCGATATTCCGAATCCTCGGCAACAACCGAGTGATATTCTGAAGTCTCGGCAACGACCGAGCCATATTCCGAAGCCTCGGCTACAACCGAGTGATTATCTGAAACCTCGGCCAAGTCAAATGGCATACTCTTAAAAAGTTATCTAAAGTTCCGGTTTAGAGTAATCTCTCAAACTCTCTGACGCAACTAAGATGTCCTATGATACTTCGACAGAAGTAAGCAACCTCCTTCTACTCAACCGTAAAGACATACGAGCTATCTCTTTCCGAAGAAATACCTGCTTCGTTCTACAAACGGATCATGCTTACCGCATGAGTCCCCGGGACCGCCCAGGTCCACCTCTGACCCGAACAGGGACAAATGCTTTTCTCTACTGAGGACCGAACATTGGTCTTAGCAAAAACAAGGTAGCAAGAACGCTGCCGAAATATGCTGACACAAAAACATGATATGGAGCAGTAACTCTCAAACACAATCACATCGAAAAAGAAGCAGTGCTAAAAGAAGAAAGAATAAAAGCTTCTTTATTTCTTCATCAATGAAAAGAGTTACAACCTCCAAAGAGGCATTACAAGTGCATCATGTCACAGGAAATAAAAATAAGTAAATAGCTCGACCGGACTGCTTCAGTCAGCTTTGGTTAATAATGATGTTTCGGCACCTGACCCGAGTAGTCAGACGATCCAGTCAGCTTGCGCCGAACCATTGGTTAGGGCCAGGCTGGCCTCCCACGGGTCCTTCGGATGAACCAAGAGATCCAAGAACAGAAGGAAGACCTGTGGACGCCGATGCCGGGGAGACATCCCCCTAGGTGGGATGCTGGGCTGTTGGACGCTGCCCGACCGTGAAAGACAAGGGACAAGCAGACCGACACTGCTCTCAACTCCCTCTTCACAGGCAAAAGATCCTCCAGCCGGATGAGCTAAGGGACCCAGCCCAAGGGAGAACGAAAAGTCCATCCTTACCATGGGGATATGCATGCTTTGCATCTCCGACGGTCCCCATGGCAAGTGGCAAAGGACATACAAAGAGCGTATATGTGCGCTCTCCATATGGTCTCTGCGGACCTTCCGTGCGCTCTCCATATGATCTCCGAAACTCCTCTCTTGAGGACGGTCTGCTCTTCAGCGGCTCCTTCATCACCCCAGCTATCCGGGGGAAGTCGACTTGCAAAAGGAGAACTCAGTTTCTCCACTCTCAACCTCAGATACATAGACATCATGAGAGCTTTCATAGGAGAACAAAGTCCTGAGAGATAGCCTAACACGGCCCGTTCTCCCCAATTTATAGGCAAATAAGCCCCCGAAATTTGAAACAGCATACCCCATTGTCACGTGGGAGGGCAGAGGAAAAGAATTACTTCCCGGAGCGCGCCAAATGCGTTTCCCAAGCCATGACGAGAGGCAAGAGATCTCCCCCTGATCTCGAATCAAAAACCTTAAATGCATGAGATCGGCTGCAGGTTGTTGGGATACGGATAGGCCTGGGAAATCCTTTTCGAAAACGACGCCATCCAATGGCGATCGATTGCTTGTCACGTACACTAAAAGACCTGCATTGGAAAAGACCAACGGAGTAAATGCCCCTGACAAAGGCGAAATACTCTCCAACAAAGCCACTTCGTGTTCCTCGGTTGAGAACATGCCCATTTCTCCACTTCGGGCAAGCCGAACTATCTCACCTCGGCTCTAACCAGGATACCCCTGCAATTCTCGACCATTTCAAGTCGAGCTATCCGATACTTCGGTAGGGCAGATTCCCTCACCCGCTTCGAGCGGGACTGGAACTATGTTCCTCGACAGCACCAGACCATTTAATGCCTCGATCGAGCATGCCCATTCTCTACTTCGGACAAACCGGGTAATCCTTATATCTCGGCCTCGACCAAAACGCTTATTCTAGCCCGAATTCAACCGACCTAAGAGCGCGAATGAGTTATAATTCGTTCGCAGTCGGAAGAAAGCTTAAGGTAAAAGATCAGCCAGAATGACAAACAAATAGAGGTGAAAAAACTCGTTCATCAGAAATTTCGATCAGACTACAAATCCGAAAAGCAAAAATACACAGGCAACCCTCAAGGATCAGGGGCTGGATCAGTCCTAGCGGTATCCTCAGCAACATTCGGGGAAGCTTGGCTCGTTTCGCCCACTTCAAAAGTCGTCGTTCCTTCGGCGGCGAGCTTGGAGTATCCTTCAGGAGCCGCGGCATCGCTAAAGCCCAAAATTGCATCAAGATCAACGTCTGAGATATTTTCGTACTCGGCTTCTTCAGCCCCTGGGGTACAGGCCTCAAAGGGTTCAACATCCAAAAAGGAAAGGTCCCACTCCGGATGCTCCAGAGATATTCTGGTTCGGACCTCCTCCGCGCCAAGCTGAAAAGCCTCGGCATAAGTCGCATCTTGTTCGCCCCGAAGTATGGGAGATGCCTTTCAGAATCGACAACTTGGCTCCGGAATGAGACGATTTGCTCCTCAGTCTCGGCGACCCGCCCTTCGAGCTCCGAGCTCCTCCGATGACTCGACGCCAGTTCTCCTTGCAGGCTTTCTAATTAACCTTGGCCCTCGAGCCTCGCCTTCTCCATCTGCAAACACAGGGTTAGCCGATGCAATAGTGAGCCGATGGGAAGATTAAAAGGACGATATCGTACCTCCTCCTCCTGCCAAGCTAATCTCCTGGTTAATTCCTCGACCTCGCCGAAGGCCCTCAGCTTATCGGCCTTAACCAGCTTGATCCTGTCCTTGAGGTCATTGATCTTCGACTGCCTGCTGTTGGCTTCTTCCCTGGACTGGGCGAGCTCATTATCAAGCTTGGCCATTTTCTCCTGATGCCATCTGATCCTATCATCCCTGGCAACAATGCAATTATTTAGCTGCCGGACCTTCTCCTCCGACTCGCCAAACATTCTGTTCAGACAATTCTTCTCGGCAGTTTCTCTCCCAGCCTGTCTCGACTTTCATCGAACTGTTTCCTAGCAGTTTCCATTTCTTCGGCATATCTGGATGTGACCCGTGATAACTCCAAGCATACTTCGTCATACCTCGCCCGAAGCCCATGTAGCTCCTTAACTTCGAGTCTTAATCTAGATACGTCGTCGAAGGCGGCCTAATGCAATCCCCTCGCCCTCACCAAGTTCTTGTTGGCGGTGTCCAGGACTCGCTCAAATTTGTCAGACGCCTCTGCTCGCAATCGGAGCTCGATACTGACTCTCTTGGCCTGGATGCTGGCCCCTGTCGCTAGGCTCAAACGCCAGCATAGTGCCATATTGATCAGAGCGCTCTGTGAAATAAAACCCAAATAAGAAAGTGCGATCAAGTTAACTAGAAAGCACCCAATACTCTGGAATAGCAACTCACCCGGGAGGTGTAAGACCTAGCTAGCTCCATGAGGGTGGAATTATTGATCTCAGGGAGAAGATGAACATCCTTTGCCACATTCCGCTGACCAAATGCGGCGTCGATAAGGTCCAAGTCCGCAAACTCGTTCGTCAAGGGACCCACGCTCGGATACAATGCTGACCTCATCAGAGCAGAGAACGCCTCCTCGATAGCCGGATCCAAACTGTCAGGCTGCCCATCTGAGGGATCAGTCCGGGCAATCTCAGACTGAGAAGCCTGGAATCTCCTGGCCTCCTTCAGTAAAAGTCTGGCCTGCGATTCCTCGGATATCTCGGCCAGCCCAGGCCTCAATGTTCCTGAGGCTTCAGTGGGAGAAGCTTCAGCTGAAAGGTCATCATCCTGTCCTCCTTCACCCAAAGGTCCTTCAATCACCGGCGCCTGCCCCTCCCTCGCAGGCTCCACCGAAGCTTCAACCTATTCACCCGCTCCTCTAGCCTCCTCAGGAGGAAGCTCTCCAGCAGGAAACTCCTCCCGAGCTTCCATTACCGTTGGCCTAACGTCACCGCCCTCTAATCCCTCCGAGGGAGGCCCTTCAACGATAGGCTCACCCTAAACTTCCAGCGGAGCCTCGTCCGGGCTATCCACTATCTCCACCACCAAAGGACAAGGGATCTCGGCCACCCTCTCTGAGTCCTCCTCCGCTCTCTGCTCCTCGTCATGGCTATTGCTCCCTCCTCCAACTGAGGGGACCCCTCTCTCATTGTCGGCTCCCCCACATCCTCTTTCTTTGATGGTAAAGAGCGCGGGCTAGCCCTGACTCGCCCAGCCTCCGGCGAGTGCTCTCCAGAAAGACAAACCTTTTTCTTAGGCTTACGCCTCTCTGCACTACCAGCCTCTCTCGGACGCTTGCCCAACTCTTTCTTTATGCGGCCCTCCAGCACAGATCTCTTGGCTGCAAGCGCAGTAGGCGAACAATCAGACCGAGATATACTCGCTCGAATGAAGTCAATGGAAGGGAGAAAGAAAAAGACTTACCTTGCACGTCGACGGGGCTAAGTCCGGCGGCAAAAAGAGCCTCCTCCGATAGTAAGGCATTGGCCGAGAACACTCGACCGTCAAGAAGGACCCCTAGGTCCTTCTCCCGTTCGGATAGGGCTGGATGTGCTTCCATATCCCTAACAGGGTTTCCCCATCCCCGCGGGAAGCCGGAACCGATGTTCCCTTCGGTGATAAAGAATCGAACCTTCCATTCCTTTATGGATGACGGTTTATTCATGATCGTCCTGAATGACTTTCGAGGTCCGATATAGGACCACTCCGAGCTCCTCCCGAACATCAGATGGTAACAAACATGGAACAGAGACAGAGTTGTTGTTACCTAAACCCGGTTACAAATCAAGATAAACCCAATGATACTCCGCCAGCTGTTAGGCGCCACCATTGTCGGGCAGATGTTATAGAACCTCATGATCTCTTTTGTTAAGGGGTGAAGGGGAAATTGGAGGCCTACCTTCAGGCTATCTTCGTAAAGAAAGATCCTGCCCTCCAGCTCTTGCGAGACCCTATGCTCGGGCTTCGGCAGCCGTAAAATGACATCCGAAAGAATGTCATACTTCTGGCGTATTCTTTCCAAATCCTCGGCAACAATCTCTGAGACCAGGTCGCTAGGCCTCACCATGCTGTTGGTTGAAAGAAACACCGAGCGACGTTGCAAATGAAGTAGGGGAACAAGATTCTCCAGGAAGGAACGAAAGGGCGCTGCGAATGGGAATGGCGCTGTTTCGACTTTGCTTTTCCCCGAAGGAAACCGCCTCAAAGAGAAGATAAGGCATCTTGATCGAAACACCCAGAACCGCCGCTGCAGGCGCCGTGAAAACCGGGATTTGCTACGTGGCACTTCCCCAACCGTTGCCCCTAGGAAGCGACAGATCCGTCCTATAAAGGCAAGGCGGCTGCGTAACATTAATTAAGGCATCATTACGCAGGCTGTCAAATCCAAATCCGTTCAGATCGTGCCACCTGGAGTTATACTCCCTATGCCCAAACCTACGCTTCGAACTATGGAGTGGGGGGCATGTGCTGAGGGATAAAATCGCCATTGCATTAATAATCGCGCAAGGGGTTAGGATCAACCCTGACTCCTACTTGCTGTGCAATACTCACTAGAGATGAATCAGCCTCAGTGGATTGGGGCACCTTAGCCCCTCAGTGAGCCAAGGATTCCCAAGGTGCGGATCACATCTCTCGGCCTCAGCCGAGCTGTGACGTCTCTCTCGGCCTCAGCCGAGCTGTGACGTCTCTCTCGGCCTCAGCCGAGTTATAACATCTCTCTCGGCCTTCGCTGAGCTATCCCCATCTCTCTCGACCTCAGCCGAACTATCCCTGTCTCTCGGCCTCATCCGAGCTATCCCTGTCTCTCGGCCTCAGCCGAGTTGTTCCTATCTCTCGGCCTCAGCCGAGCCATTCCTATCCATTGTGCCTCGCCAGCCGAGCTATCCGTGCCCCGACCAGACCAGGGCACTCAAGCACCTCTGCAGAATCCGGCACGGGAGAGTTTAAACAAAAATCATACCCGAGAGTGGCCTAAAGCCTTGGAGCCTACACCGTCTTCGAATGTTAAGACATCAACCAGCTCTCCCAGCCGTTGATCCTCTAACTAACAAGATACGAATCTTACTAACCTCATAACAAACTGGATTGGAATCCTAACGGCTTTCGGACCCACGATGCCCCCAGGGAATCAGGTGATCCTCTATAAATAGAACCGTCTCCCAACTTCTCAGGTATGCGCACTTGATTACTGGCCCACTCTCCTTCCACCTCTGCTCACCCCTTTCCGCCATTAACGCTCTGCTCGGAGCTCTCGAAAGGCCACCCTTGAAGAGACTCTTCAGCGAGAGCCTTCTCTCACATTTGTTGATTACCGATCCTCGCTGACTTGAACATCGAAGGGTCTTCCGCGGAGGGCCACCCCCAATGCCTCTCGCGTGAGGACTGTTTTGCAGGTCCGCCCAGGAGAGAGCCCATCCTGAAGCCCAATCGTGCCCGAGTCGGAGGACAGATTTCAGCAGCAACAAAATGGCGCTAGAGGAAGGGAGAAAGAAAAAGACTTACCTTGCACGTCGACGGGCTAAGTCTGGCGGCAAAAAGAGCCTCCTCCGATAGTAAGACATTGGTCGAGAACACTCGACCGTCAAGGAGCCCTAGGTCCTCCTCCCGTTCGGATAGGGCTGGATGCGCTTCCATATCCCTAACAGGGTTTCCCCATCCCCGCGGGAAGCCAGAACCGATGTTCCCTTCGGCGATAAAGAATCGAACCTTCCATTCCTTTATGGATGACGGTTTATCCATGATCGTTCTGAATGACTTCCGATGTCCGATATAGAACCACTCCGAGCTCCTCCCAGACATCAGATGGTAACAAACATGGAACAGAGACAGAGTTGCTGTTACCTGAACCCGTTACACATCGAGATAAACCCATTGATACTCCGCCAGCTGTTAGGAGCCACCATTGTCGGGCAGATGTTATAGAACCTCATGATCTCTTTCGCTAAGGGGTGAAGGAAAAATCGGAGGCCTGCCTTCAGGCTATCTTCGTAAAGAAAGATCCCGCCTTCCAGCTCTTGCGAGACCCTATGCTCGGGCTCCGACAGCCGTAAAATGACATCCGAGGGAATGCTATACTTCTGACGTATTCTCCCTAAATCCTCGGCAACAATCTCTGAGACCAGGTCGCTAGGCCTCACCATGTTGTTGGTTGAAAGAAACATCGAGCGACGTTGCAAAGGAAGTAGGGGAACAAGATTATCCAGGAAGGAACGAAAGGGTGCTGCGAATGGGAATGACGCTGTTTCGATTTTGATTTTCCCCGAAGGAAACCGCCTCAAAGAGAAGATAAGGCGTCTTGATCGGAACGC
Source organism: Calamus simplicifolius (assembly GCA_900491605.1). NCBI lineage: Eukaryota > Viridiplantae > Streptophyta > Magnoliopsida > Arecales > Arecaceae > Calamus > Calamus simplicifolius. The sequence continues at coordinate 553,845 of UESW01004555.1, read as the reverse complement.
CCGGAACCGCCGCTGCAGGCACCATGAAAACCGGGATTTGCTACGTGGCACTTCCCCAACCGTTGCCCCTAGGAAGCGACAGATCCGTCCTGTAAAGGCAAGGCGGCCACGCAGCATTAATTAGGGCATCATTACGCAGGCTATCAAATCTAAACCCATTCAGATCGTGCCACCTGAAGTTATACTCCCTACGCCCGAACCTACGCTTCGAACTAAGAAGTGGGGGGCATGTGTTGAGGGATAAAATCGCTGTTACATTAATAATCGTGCAAGGGGTTAGGATCAACCCTGACTCCCACTTGCTATGCAATACCCGCTAGAGATGAATCAGCCTCGATGGATTGGGGCGCCTTAGCCCCTCAGCGAGCTAAGGATTCCCAAGGCGCAGATCACATCTCTCGGCCTCAGCCGAGCTATTCCCCTCTCTCGGCCTCAGCCGAGCCATTCCTATCCATTGTGCCTCGCCAGCCGAGCTATCCGTGCCCCGACCAGACCAGGGCACTCAAACACCTCTGCGGAATCCGGCGGGAGAGAGTTTAAACAAAAATCATACCCGAGAGTGGCCTAAAGCCCTCGAGCCTACACCGTCTCCAAATCTCAAGACATCAACCAGCTCTCCCAGCCATTGATCCTCTAACTAACAAAATACGAATCTTACTGATCTCATAACAAACTGGATTCGAATCCTAACGGCTTTCGGACCCACGACGCCCTCAAGGAATCAGATGATCCTCTATAAATAGAACCGTCTCCCGACTTCTCAGGTATGCGCACTTGATTACTGACACACTCTCCTTCTACCTCTGCTCACCCCTTTTCGCCATTAACGCCTTGCTCGGAGCTCTCGAAAGGCCACCCATGGAGAGACTTTTCAGCGAGAGCCTTCTCCTCACATTTGTTGATTGCCGATCTCCGCTGACTTGAGCGTCGGAGGGTCTTCCGCGGAGGGTCACCCCCAACGCCTCTCGCGTGAGGACTGTTTTGCAGGTCCGCCCAGGAGAGAGCCCATCCTGAAGCCCAATCGCGTCCGAGTCGGAGGGCAGATTTCAGCAGCAACAAGTGGCCTGTTACCAACATAAATATTAACCCTTTCTCATTTGAATGTTATTAGATCAAGGGACCGCCAAAGTTGAATAATAAACCCAAATTGCAAGCTGTCATTTGAATTGTCATTTAAATAAATAATCAAAAGATAAATCAAAGTTGAACATGAAAAAAGCACCATTACTTCAAACTTCTGAGTTCTAGATATAATGAAAATGTGAAGTGGTGGAGAGAAGAATTATAGTTTCATGCACATCCATGTGACTTTAATTTATGACTGTCCTTACGCTCAGAAAAAAAAAATCAAATGCATGTCCTTTGTGGGGCTTGAAGCTTCAGAGATTTTGGGCAAAATGGTGAGCTCCTTCATGAGAATACCCTAGAATTTGTATTCTTTCTCTTCAAGAATCAGAAAGTCTAATGCTTCAAGCTAATAAGATTTGTATATTGGTTTAATCTGTCACTTTATTCATCGACACTATCATGAGTAACAACAACCAGAGGACAAGTTTGTAAGATAAGAAGAATAAAATTGCATTACGTATGTAATTTCAAAATGATAACAGAAATTGTTCACCCTAAATACATGTTTGGAAGGAAAGCCTGAGTCAAGAAGGGAACTTCCGGAGGCAGTAAACGGTACTGCAATCAAGTAGCAAATGCCATGTCTAATGCACATGTCTCATCACCATACTTCCTTGACGCTGAGTATCTCCAAGCAATTTCTAACCACTTCCTCTATGCATCCGGATAGTTCTTTCCACGATAGTTCTAACAACTCAGGCCTCGTTTTGGAAATGAGAAGAGCATGCTTGGATGGTGGATTCTTGGGAAGTGTATGCATGGATGGTAGGCTTATGAGGGGTTCCTAGGATTATATTTGGTTGGTCATGGAAAAGAGGCCTCGGAAACACACTTTTTTGAATGGCTAATGTTTGATTGGCCAACCAATTTTTTTGGGAATTGAGTGAAAAATATCATTTTTACCTCTAAAGATGAGATGTAAGTTCATGGGTTCATGAGCTTTTTCTATCCTTTAACAACAATAATCAAAACATATGACAGAATTAATATTAGTAAAAAAAAGATAAGCAAATATAAAGAAATTTTTTCACAAATTCAGCAAAGGTTTTTTAATTTTTCTTGGCCATGGGCATTTTTGGTATTTGCAAAAAAGACAGCTTTCTCCTTCATGAGAAAGCAATTTTTCTGTCTTACGGATGGGTTTCTACTTCTCATACAGAAATAGAAACCTCTTTTCCATAGGAAGACTGCTTTTTCATTGACCAATTTAGATCCTCCAACCAAATAAAGTCAGTTTTTTACTTTTCCAAAAAAGCATATTTCCCATGCATGGTTCTCGCCAACTAAACATGGCCTCAGAGAATAGTTCTTTCCATTTGAATCACCATTATCACAAAAGAATTATGCTAACAGTCTTCTTTTCCTAGATTCACCACTTTTGACATGGACGTATTTTGATCCCTCGCCCCTCTTCCAGTTCATTGTCCTGATACCCATAACAAGAATAGCGTGTTAACAAAAAATCTCCTCATAATAAATATAAAACTGCTACGTGCTGTTTGTCCTCTTCACCTAAGATATTAGCTATCTGATAATGATAAAATTTAACTGTCAAAGCCATTCAGTTAGCACATCTCCCTTTGTAAAAATGTTGACATTCTTCAGTCCTTTTCTTACCAGCATGTTCAGTTTTATCCTATTCTTTCTCCTTGTTTCTTTCACTGCATTAGCTCAATGATTAATCTGAGTACTTGCCAGATTACATGGGGCAAGAAAGTGGGACTTGCTCTTTTAGCAGTCAGTGAGGAGCCCTTGCTAACTACTTAATTAGTCAATACAACCATGTCAAAAGTCATAATGCATCACTTAAATGGACCATCACTTGCCTCAAATATAACATTGATCCTGTGAAAATTTTATGACAACCTAACACTGAGTTCCTGTGAGAATTATTAGACAGCTGACTTTGTAGTATAATTGTCTACAAAAGCTAAAATTGCTTCCTCAGCAGAATTCATCATATGACCAAAATATCACTGAAGAAGAAAATACGTAATGCCCATAATTTTTTAGAAAAGTACCAGAGAAAATTTTGCATAATTGCACAAATTGGGACTCACAGCACGTAATAATCGAAATCCCAAAAATCCTAAGAAAACATTCAGATAAATCAACATGAACCAAATCAAAAGAAACCAAATTCACCACTCCGTTGGAGCCTAAGGCACGGGACCATCAAATTTAGATATTCACAAAGAACCACCGACCACATGATAGAATTCAAGGACAGGAGAAAATTTTGACTGAATCCTATGAAAACATTCAAATAAAACTCCAAATGAATCGTAATCCACAAAGCTAATAATGTGCTCCTTCAAGGCAAATATGAACCGAATCAAAGAGCAATAATTCACCACTCCATTGGAAACTCAGACGCAGGGGACTCAGATTGCCCTAATATCTAATCGAATTCAACGATTCAGAAAGAATCACGTCATAAAATTAAAAGAGAGAGAGAGAGAGAGAAAATTTGAACGGAATATCCACCACAAATTTCCAAAATTTGATGAAACCAAAGAAAAAAGGTCGATTAATTAAGAAGGAGAAGTGAGAGGCAGGAGAGAGGGAAGCGAGACTAGACCTGCGGCTCGATGCACGGCAATCGGGAAACCCTTGATCCCCGGACGAAAGAAAGCCCAGTTCCGCCAGAAGCCGTCGACTATATCCACCGGAAGATTTCTTTCAAAAAAAAATGCCGGAAGGACGATTTATGGATTTTTGTTTATCTAGCAATATTAATTTTTATAGGGGTTATATGTAAAACTTCGGGATAAATTTTGAGTATTGACAAATATTTTGTTAAATTTATTTCATAAAGTATATTATTTATTGATTATATTTGTAAAAATTTGTGATTACTACCACTAAAACACCAATTGCCCGAGCTGATTAACATAAAAACAGTATCATCTGATGTCCCGCAAAACCCACAAATAATGCAAATATGAAGAACCTTTAAAAAAAAAGTCATATATCAAAATGCGAGATTTAAATGTTGGCATTTCCATCTATCATATATTTAAACGAAAATATCTTTTTATTAGATTCCAAAATATACCACAAACTAATAAAAATAATATCTTTAAATATATTTTATTCAATAAAATAATAAATAAAATAATGCTTCTCTCAAATCAAGTATCAAATTTATTTTTTTTTTAATTTACACATATTTTCCACATGTTTGAAGTCACCTACTCTCTCACCCTTAAGTTCCTTTTTTTTTTTTCTTACCATCAAAGTTTTATAGCAAGATTTTAATCATCTATATGATATCTTTATCAATATTTTAAGATCAAATATTAAAATCTACAAAAAATTAATATCATCAACTATATTAAAATTTTAATTTTATAAATTACTTTTTAAATATTTAATATACTTTTGAAAGTAAAGATAGGCGTTTAATTGTTGTAAAATATTTTTAATTAATTAAATCAATTCTTAAAAATAGAAATTATTGGTAATCATTATTCTTTATCTTATTTATATATGTCCACTTGTTTTTCTAGTTTCCTATTTTAATTGATTCATTAATTATTAACTATTTTAGATATTAACTATACTATTAGTCTAATCAACTTTTTTTTCATATTAAAACATCAGTTATTTAGAAGAAATTAACTATCTAAATAATGACTCTTACATTAAATCTCAAAGAAAAATTAAAAAGAGTATTACTAAAGCAAGAGAGTTCCGATGAACTCTATCCAAGATAAAAATTTTCATTCATTATCAAATATCTCATGATATCTAACAATTGTACAATATTTCTCTATTTTGAAATATCATGAAAATTTATTGGAAGATAATAATGTATTACTTCATCCCCATACTTAATTTCTCTCCATTAAATGTGCATTTAGTCATATCATTAAATATCATATTCATAGATTAACAAAGGATATTTTATAATAAATTATGTTAGACTATAGGCTATAACTCCTCATTAATTATGATATATATATATATGAACCGATAATAATTAATCTCAAATTTCTCTCAAAATCTAGTTTCTTACTATTGCTTTTATCAAATTTAACGCAATGTCACTCACAATCATTCCTCATGAAATTTGATCAAAATCCATAAAAATTTTATTTTTCTTTCTATTTCATAAAATAAAATAAATAGACATTAACCTTCATAAGAAAAAACAAAGAAAAATAGTAAGAAAGATGAGGTTGAAGGCTCGTTTTTCTTATACATTATGCTTTAGACATTTGTATGCATGCTTTCTATCTTCTATATTCTTGTTAAATTTATATTTTTTCCTATTAACCTTTTATCTTTCAAAGATACTAGTTGTAAAGGTTAAATGAAAGAAGGTGGAGTGCCATAGACTTTGATAATATAATTTTTTTTCAATGATATATATCTTTATTGAATTTATAATATTTAAAACCAATTATAGTTTAAATTTAAGATACTACTTTTAAGTTTTGTCTTTAGTGAGTATACTTTGATTAGTATCTGATTATTGATTAGTATTCAATTAGTGCTCATTGGTTTGATTTACTATAGAGTGTTTTTTTTAATAATATAGTGAACACATAAGAAGAATAAGAAGAATCAAAAGTTTGCATATATTTTTGTTTTTTTAATGAAATGATGGTATATTCTAATTTAAGTTAATTAATGTAAATTATTTATATGTTTGTTATTGCATGCTTCATCTAATTTATAGATTTATTTTTTTTAAAGGATGATGTTATTTTATAAAATTTAAATCTTTTTCACATAAATATTATAATGATGCTTTGTTTTTTTTTTTTTTTTTTTGCTTATATAACTTTATGAGTTCACACACATATATAAAGCTCTTGATTATTTATCATTTATAGGATGTTTAACATATCCTATTTAAAATCATGTGAGCAGAGAAGCTATATTTTAGAAAAATATTTTTTTAAGAAAAAATTTAAGAGATGGAATCTTTAAAATTGCAAACTCTTACATATTGAGAAACATCAAAAAGAGATAGGAACAAAAAGATTAAGAGGAATCTGTTGACCTATTTGCATGATCTCTATTTTGAGTCTATGTATATTTTTAATTATCATTAGATATCGGACAACCAACTAAATAAGTACCTTTAATTTGTTAGGATGGCAAAAAACTTTTGATATATTTAAAAAAGCAATGAATTATATAATGACTATAAGGTAAAAGAAATTCATATTCAAGGAAAAATAATTATGATAAAATTTTATTTTTCTTATTATAAAATTTAAATATCTTTATTTTATTAATTTAAATCTATAATAAGATAATAGTTCAACTATGAATACATGAAGTTATAACCATCCATATTCCAAATACATTATATATGTTATGTATTAGTTTTCTCAAAAAAAAAGATTATCAACGACAACATCATTCATGTAATATAAGATGATTTATGCAATATTGAGATGTATGTAGATTTATCCTATATATTTGAAAGCAATTATGCATATATAATGTAGCAAACGTTCTTTTGTTATTAAAGAGTTGTCTCCACTATGCCATCAATATTGAGGGTTGTGCTTCAAATTTGGATTGGGGCCAACTTAGTTATCATTGCTATCTACTATCAGCTTTAGAGGCTTGTTTCTATTATGAGGTGGCTTTAGAGTTCCATGGAAATCAAAGTAATCACTAATTATCATGTTTTGGATGATAATTGTGCACTATTTAAAAACAAAGTAAGATGAAATAAAAAACGAAGCCCTTTTTTATTTTTTCTTTCTTATTGTCAATATGTAAATGGGCAATATTCAAACCTACCTTCATTTTAAAAAAAGGTTATAACATGTTATTGAATGAGTTGGGAAGTAAACAGCTACAAAAAGTTGAAATTGTCGTCCTCATCATAGATATTGTGACTAAAAAAAGAACAAGAGGAGTTACTAAATGTGGATGGAATGTAGCATTGAAGCCATTCCTATCCTTTTAGTCCTTAAAAGTCATGTATTTTCTATAACCTTTGTAAACTCACTTTTATTATAGAATAGTATAAGTAAAGTAGCAATTAAAAGCTTACTTCCTCTACAAGATTTATGATCACTTTTATCATGGTATGAGTAGAGATAAGATAGCCCCTAAAGGCCTTTTATTTTCTATAGCCTTCATATACTTGCTTCTATCATAAGATAATATAGATAGAGATGGGATAACTTTTGAAGACTTGTCTCTACTACATTTTCTATTTCATTATAATATTTTAATACAATCCAGGTATAATAACAACAAAAAGCCATTATATTGAAACATGTACTTAATGCTCTTTATTCTCTCCTACTACTTTTGTTAAGGTTAATCTATATACATACAAGCAATATTTAGGTCAGATCATTAGTTTATATTTTCATAAGTTGTTAATCCTTTATTTTATTACTATCATTTTTAAAAAAAATAATATGAGAAAATATAGTAAAATAAATATATAAGTAATTATTTACCTTAAACTAAAAGATTTTTACTTGGAATAAAAATTATGACAATGAAAAATAAGGAAAGAAGCCACCAAGCATGACTAGAGTGCAAATCTTAACTCATTTACTCCCTTTCGACTCTCTTTATCTCGGTTGGTTTGTGTATAAAAAGTCTGTTGCCATTCTTGATCTATATATAAAGAAAAAGAATATATACATTGCAGGAAAAGACTATTGATATGTTTGCTCTATATTTATATATAGTTTTATTCTTCTTCTTGAATAGTCATAAGGCTTAGCTCCAAAAGCAAGCATTAAAAAAATATTTTATAATAATAATGTTAGCTTATCGGCTATGATATTTTTTTATATTTTTAATTACTCATTAACCATTGATTTCATGTTTCTCTCTTTCTATCCCATCCTTTTCTATGTTATGGAATCCATGTTCTCATTCTTTCAGAGTTTTCTCCTATAAATTAAAGGGCTACTTAGAGACTTGTAAATAGAGTTGAATGTCACTTAAGTTGTAAATATGGGCTAGCTTACTCATGATCATTGGCTATAACTTAGAGTTATTTTATCATTATTGACTCATGGTCAAAATGGTCATTAAACAAGTTATAGCTACTTGAGTTGGTATCTTAATTTTTTCATAAAAAGATTTCCTCTCTTTCCTTCCTCTCTCCTTTTTATCCTACTTTTGATTACGCATTCACAGTTATCCTTGATGACACCATCAACCCTCTATCTCTTTCAAGATACTCATAAACTACCTCCTTTACCTTAGAAATGTACCTCTCCTCTTTTCTCTTCCCTTATTTTGCTATCGAGTCCCTCCTTGCAGCCACCTTTAATGTTGTTGCCAGCTCTAGCCACTTCTAGTAAGCTCATAGTTGCTCATCCTGATCGTACTCCATTGCAACATATTCTTCATCATCTATTCTTTCTATCATCTTATCAAACACTACATTCCCATCCACCCCTACTATATATCTTGTGTTCTCCTATGCTTCTTACCATAGCCCCTTCCTTTACACCATTTTCATCTGAAATATTTTTGTTAGGTCCTCATGCAAAGCTATTATTCTATCCAATATTCATATGGTTAAATCATGCAATTACAAAATACATATTGAAGCCACAAATGAGTGCCTATAGTTAGCATATTTAATTAATTTTAAGCCTTTAACGAACCTCATCAAATATATACCTCTAAAATCCAATTAATAATTTTTATCAAAAATATGAAGAATATATAAGATTAATATCACATAATATAAATTGCATAAATTCTTTGTCCTTTCTCTTTTATTGGCATTTTTATAACATTAGCTATTTAAATTTAAAACCATTTAGTACTTATTTCAATCTCAAAACTTAGGTAGAGTTTCACATTGCATACCCACCATTGGATTTAAAAAGACCAAAACCCTTCTTAAACTACCAATAAAATAAAATCTTTAAGGCTACTTTTGCTTAAGGCAAGCTACCTTACATTATGATTAGATGATACTTTTTTTTTTGTTGCTTACATTTTTCTTTATCGACAAGAAAAATCTTCTAACCTAAAATCATGAAGCCATTTATCAAATGATTACAAAAGCATATTTCTAGAATTAATTTTTGGAATTCAAATTTGATATATTTAACCTATTTTAGTCCATTTGGTGGTTAGCTCAAGTCATGATTCAACTTATTTAAGACATATTTACTCCTGTTGGGGGGTAAAATCGTCATTGCATTGATATCCGTGCGAGGCGGCTAAGGCTGACCTCCTCCCGCGGCCTTCCTCGGGCCTCCGTAGCTCGGCCTCCCCCGGGCTTCCCTAGCCCGGCCTCCCCCGGGCTTCTGTAACTCGGTCTCCTCCGGGCTTCCCTAGCTCGGCCTCCTCCGGGCTTCCGTAGCTCGGCCTCCTTCGGGCTTCTGTAGCTCGGCCTCCCCCGGGCTTCTGTGGCTCGGCCTCCCCCGGGCTTCCGTAGCTCGGCCTCCTCCGGGCTTCCCTAGCCCGGCCTCCCCCGGGCCTCCGTAGCTCGACCTCCTCCGGGCTTCCATAGCTCGGTCTCCTCCGGGCTTCCATAGCTCGGTCTCCTCCGGGCTTTCCTAGCTCGGCCTCCTCCGGGCTTCCCTAGCTCGGCCTCCCCGGGCTTCCATAGCTCGGTCTCCTCCGGGCTTCCATAGCTCGGTCTCCTCCGGGCTTCCCTAGCTCGGCCTCCTCCGGGCTTCCCTAGCTCGGCCTCCTCCGGGCTTTCGTAGCTCGCTTATACCCAACGATCCACGCCCCGACGTCTACCTCCGCGGAACCTGACGCGGGAAAGCTCAAGTCTACCCGAACCGCTCCCTGAGCAGGGAATCATGTTGAGACGTGGCCTAAGACCTATTGTAACCGCCTCAAGTCTACTCGCCCAGATCCCAAGACATCGAAGAGCTCTCCCAGCCGTCGATCCCTTAACAGACAAGGCGTGGATTCTAACGACCCCACGACGGCCTGATTCTGTCTACCCCCGTATCGTAACAACCTCAGAACCCTCCAGAAGATGCTCAAGTCCCCCAGGTGACAGTCTATAAATATCAGATTGGCAGATTCCCTCAGGTACGCGCCCCTGGACGCACGCAGCTCTGTGCACACACCTCTATCTCTCGCTCTCCTCCTCCTCTTTTTTGGAGCCTCCGATTGGCCACCCCCCGGAGAGGCCTCCCGAAGAGATCCACCTCCTCATTATCTGGTTGATCGCCGATTCCTTCCCCACTGACTTGAGCGTCGGAGGGTCTTCCGCGGAGGACCAACCCCAGCGTCCCTCCGCGTGTGGACTTCTTTTGCAGGTCCGCCGCACCCCCCTCTTCCCGGAGATCGACCGCGCCCGAGTCGGAGGACGGATCCCGGCGGCAACACGCCCTCTCCAGTAGCCACCACCTGCGGCCCCTCCGTGGGCTCCCCCGAGGTCTCAGTCTGAACCGCCTCTTGACCCATCGAGGACGGCCCAACCTCACTGCTGCCGGATTCCCCAGCGGATAGGCCAAGCAGGGGCCCCTCCCGGACTTCTTCCGCTGCGGCTGTCTCCTCCCCCTCTCCGCTGGAGCCAGTGGCGACTCCACGGGGGCGATGGACCCCTCCGCTACGGCCGCCTCCACTGGATACGTCACGAGTTCCTCTTCAAGGGAGGCGCGATCGGATGAACCAGCGGAGCCTCATCCGAACTATCTGAAATCTCCAAGACAAGAGGTTCGGGCGCTACGGCCGCCCTCCCCGTATCCTCCTTCGCCCAGGCACCCCTGTAGCGGCTGCCTCTGTAGCGGCTGCTCCAGCGTCCGGCGGGCTCTTTGCGGATGTGTGGCCCCTCTTTTTGGGTCGGCCGCTGTCCGCTCCACTACCTTCCCCAGGACGCTTCCCTCTCTTCCTCTTAGAGAGACTCGACAACGCCAACCTCGTGGCTGTCAAACCGGAGTTCACACGTTCAAACCCACACGCAGTAATCGGAAAAAATACACAACGCAAAAAGAAACCCACCTTGAGGATCCAAAGGGCTGAGCCCGGCTGCAAAGAGAGCTCCCTCCGATAACAGGTCGTTAGCCGAAAACGTCTGTCCATTGCGAAGGACATCCAGGTCCCTCTCCTCCTGCGCCGATAAGGCCGGATGCGTCTCCGCATCCCTCGCAACTTCCTCCCATCGTCGAGGGAAATCGGAACCGATGTTCCCCTCCGCAATCACGAATCGACTCTTCCACCCCTTGATGGAAGAGAGCTTATCCGCAATGACATTAAAAGACCTCCGGGGCCCGATGGAGGTCCACTCCGATTTCCGCCCGGGAGTTAGGTGATAACAGGTGCGAAAAAGGGGGAGAGTCGCAACGATTTGGATCTGGTGACACATCGAGATGAATCCGACGATGTTCCGCCAACTGTTTGGGGCCACCATCGATGGACAGATGTTGTAGTGGGTCATGATCTCCTTCACCAAGGGATGGAGAGGGAAACGAAGACCCGCCTTAAAACTGTCCTCATAGACGAATACTCCAGACTCCAAGTCCCGGGTAACCCTATCTTCAAGTCCCGGCACCCGCAAAACCACATCCATGGGCAGACCATACCTCTGATGAATCCTCCCTAGATCCTCAGCGACGATTTCTGAGGCCACGTCGTCAGGGCTCATCGCCATTGAAAGAAGTATCAGATGAAAGCAATGAGCGTCGGAGAAGATGAAAGACCGAAACCCACTTGGAGGCAAAACGAGAAAACGCCAAGCGCGCATGCACAATACGCCTATATATATGTGTGTGGGGGCGGTCGTCACTTCGCTTCTCCGCTAAGGAACCGCCCTAGGGAGCGGGGCGTCTCATTCAAAGCGTCCGGAACCGCCTCGACAAACACCCGATCGATCGGAATTCGAGGTGTAGCGCAATCTCAACCGTCGATAATGGAGGAACCTTACCCCCGAAGGTACAATGGCCCTATCGCATTAATTAGGGCATCATTGCCCGGATTGTTTAAGTCGAAACGTCCCATCCAGAGCGCGCCACTTGAACTTATACTCCCTACGCCCGAACCTACGCTTCGAACTAGGGAGTGGAGGGCATGTGTTGGGGGGTAAAATCGTCATTGCATTGATATCCGTGCGAGGCGGCTAAGGCTGACCTCCCGCGGCCTTCCCCGGGCCTCCGTAGCTCGGCCTCCCCCGGGCTTCCCTAGCCCGGCCTCCCCCGGGCTTCTGTAGCTCGGTCTCCTCCGGGCTTCCCTAGCTCGGCCTCCTCCGGGCTTCCTAGCTCGGCCTCCTCCGGGCTTCCGTAGCTCGGCCTCCCCCGGGCTTCTGTGGCTCGGCCTCCCCCGGGCTTCCGTAGCTCGGCCTCCTCCGGGCTTCCCTAGCCCGGCCTCCCCCGGGCCTCCGTAGCTCGACCTCCTCCGGGCTTCCATAGCTCGGTCTCCTCCGGGCTTCCATAGCTCGGTCTCCTCCGGGCTTCCCTAGCTCGGCCTCCTCCGGGCGGCTTCCTAGCTCGGTCTCCTCCGGGCTTCCCTAGCTCGGCCTCCTCCGGGCTTCCCTAGCTCGGCCTCCTCCGGGCTTTCGTAGCTCGCTTATACCCAACGATCCACGCCCCGACGTCTACCTCCGCGGAACCTGACGCGGGAAAGCTCAAGTCTACCCGAACCGCTCCCTGAGCAGGGAATCATGTTGAGACGTGGCCTAAGACCTATTGTAACCGCCTCAAGTCTACTCGCCCAGATCCCAAGACATCGAAGAGCTCTCCCAGCCGTCGATCCCTTAACAGACAAGGCGTGGATTCTAACGACCTCACGACGGCCTGATTCTGTCTACCCCCGTATCGTAACAACCTCAGAACCCTCCAGAAGATGCTCAAGTCCCCCAGGTGACAGTCTATAAATATCAGATTGGCAGATTCCCTCAGGTACGCGCCCCTGGACGCACGCAGCTCTGTGCACACACCTCTATCTCTCGCTCTCCTCCTCTTTTTTGGAGCCTCCGATTGGCCACCCCCCGGAGAGGCCTCCCGGAGAGATCCACCTCCTCATTATCTGGTTGATCGCCGATTCCTTCCCCACTGACTTGAGCGTCGGAGGGTCTTCCGCGGAGGACCAACCCCAGCGTCCCTCCGCGTGTGGACTTCTTTTGCAGGTCCGCCGCACCCCCCTCTTTCCGGAGATCGACCGCGCCCGAGTCGGAGGACGGATCCCGGCGGCAACAACTCCATTTAGCACGGTTAAGATCTATTTTACTTATTTGAAACTTATTTGACTTGGTCAACCCATATTATCATATGGATTATATGAGTCAAATTATTTGATTACTAAAAATCTGGAGTTTGAATTTATATTTTTGATCTATTTAATAAATTAATTAAGTTTGAGCTAACAATTTAACTTGACCTCTTTTTGACCTAATTATTGTATTAAGCACTTTTCGGGTACAAGGGGCAACCTAAATCAAAATTTAATGCAGGAGATTCTTGCAGCATTAGAACAAATTACAACTAAATAGATAATATAATACCTTCCTCAAAATAAAAATTAAACGGAGTAGCAGCATTTGCCACCTAATTAGCTACCTAATTCCCTTTCCTTTGAATATGAGTAACTTTGAGAGCCCATAAGGACTGCTTAAACAACTATAGCTCTTTTTAATAAGGAACTGGTTGCCATAAAGATGGTGTAAATTATTAATCCAATTGACAATTGCAAGTGAATCTCCTAACTAAACTTGGGATGCTCCAAATTTGAATACATCTAAGTAAAATCCCACCCAGGTCATCGATATAGCTCAGCCAATAGAACTATGCTATCAAATAATTTCAAAACTCTAGCTAGAGGATTGGAAATGCACATTACGATCTTCATTCTAAGCAACTAGCTAAAGCCGATAGTTGTTTTAAGTAGTGCAAGAACTTTAACGGCCGGTGCATATAAATTGCCTTTTACCTAATCATTTTTGACTTTGCCTTTCAATTCAGAAGAATCTATTTTAATTATCAATTGATTTTTAATCAAAAAAATGTTTCTAATAATTGTATAGTGCATAAATTGAATAATTATATAGATGTTATATTTTGATTTATAAATCTTTTGAATGTATTTATTTAAATGGCTGACATATTAAAAATTATTTATGAATTTAGATTTTTCTAAATTATATTATTTGTTATAAATATATTAAAAAAAATTTACACCGTGCACGGGTAACGTGCCAGGAAATACTTGGGTTTGTTCTCATTAATGATTAAAATTATAATATAACAAAAATGTTACTAGTTTGGGGCGTCGCGCGTGCGATGGCGAGTAACGCCGGTCGCGAGCATGCGCCGTGACGGTCAAGCGGCCGTTAAAAGGGCCGTCTTGACCCGTTGTAGCGACCCGCAGAAGAGTCACCTAAGACGAGCGACGGCGAAAGGGCAGCGCGCCAGCGCGACACTCCGACGGGGAGTCGGATTACCACAGGCCAGGGAGGCGGCGTCTAAATATAAAAGAAGGCAAGGGTTTCGCTCGCCTCTCTTCACTTCCTTCTTTTCCATCTCTCTCGACAATCATCGGAGAGAGAGGGAGAAGACGATAAAGAAAGAGAGGGCGCGGGTTCTCAGATCCTCTCCTTTTGGATTCTCCCCAATATCCCTCGCCCGCTGATCTCCCTCTACCTTCTTGACCTCGATCGCCGGAATCTATCGCCACCCTTTCTTGATTAATCCTCCATCCTCTCTGCACCTCAATCCCGAAAGGTTTACCGTTCTAGGGTTTTTTTCTTGAATCTGCCTTCTCATCTTGATATGGACATCGAGACGGCGGACCGGTATGGCAACAAGAGAGTGCACCAAAGGGTGGGTTCCTCCGCAACGGCGGCGGTCCCGGACCGGGCCAACAAGGTCTGCTACCACTGGCGGGCGGGGCGGTGCAACCGCCACCCCTGCCCTTTCCTTCACAGCGAGCTGCCGGCGGCGCCAGATGGTGCTGCGCCGAAGCGGGCACACCAGGGCCTAGTGTGGCGGAACCCTAGCGGCGGCGGCGGCGGCAGCAGCAGCAGCGCAAATCCTGGCCCCCCTTCGAAGTGGGGGAAGGGGCGGGGGGGAGGGGCGGCGGGGCGCATCCCCACCAGGGCGACGGACAAGGTCTGCAACTACTTTCTGGCCGGGAATTGTACGTACGGGGAGAGTTGCCGGTTCTTGCACTCATGGTCCATCAGTGATAGCTTCTCTCTGTTGACCCCTCTTCAGGGGCACCAGAAGGTGGTTTTCTTTGCCTCCTTATGCTTCTTTTCTACTTGGGTCATGTGTTTTTGACTTGAATCTTTTGCGGTCTTTAGTGGTTTGATAAAAAGGTTATAATGGCAGGTGATTACAGGAATTGCGCTTCCATCGGGGTCAGACAAGTTGTATTCAGGAAGCAAAGATGAATCCGTTCGGGTTTGGGATTGCGAGACCGGGCAGGTATAATTTCTCTTGGTACCGTTTAGCTGTGGAAGATTGGAATTTAATCATAATGTGTATGTGATAGTGTGTCGGGGCCGTTAATATGGGAGGCGAAGTTGGTTGCATGATCAGCGAGGGGCCATGGGTATTTGTCGGTATTCCCAATGCTGTTAAGGTGAGATTTTTTTAATATATTTTATTTCTTACTTTTTGTTGGAAAAGCTTGAAATTTGTGTTTCATGTATCGCTCTGCTTGCATTTGAATCACGGTAGTGTTTTGCTTGGATGTGGACGGTTGTGTTTGCCTGGTGGTGAGCGTTGTTTCAACTGTTTCAAATTTGCTTTGGTGGTCATGTAGGCATGGAACACTCAAACCGCAGCTGATCTAAGCCTCAGTGGACCTACTGGACAAGTGTATTCTTTGGTTGCTGGTAGTGAGATGCTCTTTGCGGGGACACAGGTATCTCCATTTCCTTCTAAAATCTTATCTCATGTTTGTGTGGAGATAAGTGTATATGAACCGTACAAGTTAACTTGTGGCACGTGCTTGAAAGAAAATCCTTTGTCTTTCTCCTCTCTGCTGCAGGACGGACGAATATTAGTGTGGAAGTTCAGTGCTGTAGGGAACTGCTTTGAACCAGCAGCATGTCTTAGCGGTCATCAACTTGCTGTTGTTTCATTAGTTGTGGGAGCAATGAAGCTTTTCTCTGGCTCAATGGATCATACCATAAAAGTAAGAATTTTATAATTCACCAAGTTTATATTATATTTAAATGCAATATGTTTAAAATTGAGTTTGATGCATTCCATTTAATAGGTTGATAATTATGATGCTGCTTGCATGAAAATCATCAAAATCGTTCTACTACATACTATAATCTGGTCTTGATAAGGTCATGCGTTTAGGAGTTCGTAATGTTATTAAAAGCATCAGACGTATTTAAGTGTAAAAGGCTCTTGCAGCTTAGGTTTAGGGCAAAAAGCGCAGGCGTTCGTTTGAACAAAGCGAGGTTCATAATTTTAAAATAAATGATAAAATAACATATATAATAAGATTTATAACATATAATACCAACAAGACAAAAAATTATAATAGTGATATATTTAACCTATTAGCTTAATGAAAAGTCTTCTTTTTTTTAGCCGAAATATGTAGGTCCTTAATATTTTCCTTCTCTTGCTTGGTAGATGATAGCATAATATTTCGTGTTTCATCTTTTGTCTTTTAATTTTTAGCTTTTCTATAGGATTAAAAAATAATTGTGTATGAAATAATATATTATAAAGTCAACACAATTTAATAAATATGATAGACTTAAAAAAATATTGCAAAGATAAATTATGAAAAAAATGTGTACTTGCATTTCAAATCAGATTAAAAGTGCATGCTTTTTATTGCTTTATGTGCTCTTAGAAGAAGGCACTTTGCCTACGATACAAGAAATGCCTAACTTGGTGCCTTACACCTCACGTCTGAGGGCATAAAAAGTGCTTAATTCTTAGCATCTAAAGCGCACCTTTGACAACATTGAGGTTCCCACATCTAGTTGTCATAAAATCTTGAATCTACTGTGACCATCAAATGTAATGTAGAATAAATTTCTCAACAGCACCTATTCCTCTTAATATTTTATTGTTTTTTAAAGATTATGTAGTTGCAATATCAGCAGGTTGGACATATATTGCACCATCTGGCTACTATAATATTAGTTTGCATCAAAGTGCACCACCGTATTGATATGTGGTGCTGGGTATATTGCACCATGCATGATGCGGAGGGTTGATATGGTGCACGGGTTGAACATGTCTATACTAGGTGGGACCAACCAGTTTCATGCTGTACTAACTCATATCACCCAATTTTGGAGGTTTCTTAACCCGATGTTTGTATGGAAACTATACCATACCATACTGTGCCATATCAATAAGGTATTGATATGATACCCATATCAATATAACGAAGCTTAGTTTGCATGGGTTAACATAACAACTAAATGAACTTGGTTTACGTATTTGACTTTGGTTTATCATGTTGGTTTCAATCATCAGGATAATCTAATTTTTCTTTTTTTTCTTTTTTTTAAAAAATTCCTAAACAGTGTCTTTTCTGAACTTTTGCTCTCAAGGAAGAAATTAGAATTTGTATCGCCCTCCTGCTATAGAAGAGGTTGATGTCTAGAACATTATGATAGTTGAGCGATGCAAGATGATGTGCCAACTATGTGCCATTGGTTGTTGATTTTGATGTGCAAGACATTGTTCCTACATCAAAACAAGATTCTCCTTTGCCAACTTTCCTGATTTTTTATTTACTTTATTAACATAAGAAATGCTTTGTTTAATTTTGTAAATATTTGATATATCTTTCAGGTATGGGACCTTGCTACTTTACAGTGCATCCAGACCCTTACTGACCATACATCGGTTGTTATGTCAGTACTTTGTTGGAATCAATTTTTATTATCTTGTTCGCTGGACCACACAATAAAGGTGTGAATTTTTTGGTATATTTATTTTTAATCACTTAATTTGGCCCATCACCTCTTTTCTATGGTTACTGGCACCCAATCATCAGGACTGACCATTGTTTACCCTTTTAATTGTCTGTGCAGGTTTGGGTTGCTACAGAAAGTGGAAATCTTGAAGTAACTTATACTCATAAAGAAGAACATGTATGCCTCTGAACCATAGAACATATACTCATAAAATTGAAAATTATTGCCAGTTTAGAAGTTATATATTTTTTTTTGACAATAAAATTTACCTTGCTTCATAAACTGACAGAATTGTGAATTGTATGTCTTTCTCATTAATGCCCAAACAGCTTATTTGCAACCTATAGGCTCCAATAATTCTTAATTAGTTACATTTCATTACATGTTCAGCATTGGTACATTTGCTTGTTGCATTAATTGCATTATTTACCATGTTTTTTTAGTTATCCAGTAATACTCTTCTATAATATCTAGGGAGAACATATAATTTATTAGCTAACAGTCTTGTACCTTAATTAAATGTGATAGAGTTCTCCTAAGTGATCTTTTTCCCCTTGAAATTTCCTTGATTTCTTTTAGTTTTCTTGTTGCTTTACATTTCTTTTTCTTTTTCTTTTCTTTTCTTTTTTAAATGAAAACATCCTTGGTCGTTGTCTATATGCTTTATTTTGCTGCCAATATGGCAATTTGCATTTTGAAATATTGAGCTTTATTTTGGCTGCTGCCATTGTGGCTTTCTTAGGCACAATGTCCGTTATCTTTTAAATCTTTATCCTGGGTCATTGACATTGATGCCAAAAGTGGTGCCAACTTGAGTTGGAGAGATGGTAAAGCAAGAGCTAATAGAAAATATACTCTTTCCTTCAGGAAATCAACCAAGAAAAGAAAAGAAGAAACTACTCCAAAGGCTACAAGAAATCATAACTAGAAGAAAAATCCATCTTCAAAAGTGAATTTTTTTCTTCATTCATTCACCAACTTCCTTCAACCTTAACCTTCTCATAGCCTTTCTATTTATTAGCAGATGCTTGCTAATAATGGCTACAAAACGATGGAAAAGTGACACCTATGCATAAAAAAGACTCATCAAGTTTCCAAAGGAGGAACTTTCAGAAGGAAAAGATACTAACTCAAATTTAACCTCTCACAATAGTGCTTATGCATGGTCATGATGAGATGGAAAAATCTCTAGAAAACACTGCATCACAAATGTCACTTTATCAAGATTTGACCTTGCTGTAATTCTTTTTGTCTTGGGTTGATTTGACTTTAGGTACTCTACATGGATGCCTTTGATTTAAAACTCTCCTTTGATGGGAGCTCATCCTTTAGTTTTTATTTCCCTTAGAAGCTTTAAGAATTTGATGTAATCCAATACCTGTGTTTCACTATGTCAATTTTTTGATTTTTTCTTTAACCTCTAAGCCATCATTGTTATTTAGAGGGGATTCCGTATTTTATTATATCCATGCTTCCATCCAAAAAAAAAAAAATTCCTGTTGGCTGATTGGAGATTGACTGGGACATAAGGACCTTCAAAATCTTGGATGGCAATAAAACTATGATAAAATCAAGAAGTGTGGCATTGGTTGGTTGTGAACAAGATATATGTATTGATGATAGAAGTGTTTCATGCTTCTTGTGTGAAAATGTGTAATAGATCAATTACATTAGTATCTCATCATCGACCAGTGGTCTAGTCGAATGCATGACGATTTTTTTTCCTTGCAAACACTTGATGTTGTAAGGACATGGTGTCATTTCAACATCTTTCGGTAATAGGTTTTTGGCTTTTGTTTTTTCTTCCTTCGAATTTTGAGGAGCATCATCATAATCAATAGATTCATAATTGTGCAAAGCATTATCACAATTGTTGCAGTTGTTTCTTTATTTGTACCCAGTCATGAAGACCACCTCTCATGATGATGTAGGCTATGACAACTGACTGATGCTAGAGGTGGAATTAATATTGAGCTGAAGATGATTAGGAAACACAACCTAGCAGAAGTTATGTACTATTTCCTGACAAGAATTATTGAGGAAAGTCACCTGGCTTCTAGGCATTCATCAAGAAGGCCAATAGGGAGAGGGACTAGAAGAAGTTTGTCTTCCAAGGAGAGAATATGCTTTTCATTTGTCACACAAATTATCTTACCCATCTTACAAGGCTTTACAACATAAAGAGGTGCAACTGAAATATTTTGTGATCTTAAAATATCTACCAAGTTGAAAAGAAAATTTTATAAAACAGTCAAGATTAGTAGAACTAAAACTGAATATATGAAATGTAATTTTAGTGGGAGTAGAAATACAAATAAAGAAACAGTGAAGATTGCAAGCCAAGAGATATTAAGGAGTGAAAAATTTAGGTATTTGGGATCAATTATCTAGCAAGAAGGTGAATAGATGAAGATGTGAATCATAGAGTTAAAGCAGGATGGATTAAGTGGAGGAGTGCTTCGGAAGTATTGTATGACCGATGATCCTATTAAAATTGAAAGAAAAATTTTATAAATCCGCTATTAGGCCAGCCATGTTATATGGAACAGAGTGTTGGGCAATATTGAAACATATGAATAAATTAAGTATAACAGAAATGCGCATGTTAAGATGGATATGTGGTAAAACTTTAAAAGATAGAATTAGAAATAAACATATAAGGGAAATGGAAGGAGTAGCCCCAATTGAAGATAAAATGAGAGAAAATCGATTGCGATGGTTTGGACATATACAACGTAAACCTCTAGATGCTCCAGTTAGAAAGAGTGATATTTTAATAATCCATGGTAAAGATAGAGGTAGAGGTAGACCTAAACTAACATTGAAAAAAATAATTAAAAAAGATATAACTATTTGTAATTTGAATGTCGACTTGGTCCTAAATAGAGCAGAGTGAAGGAAGCAGATTCATGTAGTTGACCCCATGTAGTTGGAAAAAGGCTTAGATGAGTTGAGTTAAGTAGAATGTACCATCCACAGCTGATCACAAAATGACTTATTTACAATTGTTTATTAAATTGGCATGATCTATTAGATATATTATCAGCACATCTTCACCTATTTCACCTTCTTGCTGGATGCTATATTATTAAGTATAAATTATTTTGTCTCACATTGTTGCTTTTATATAAATATATGTATTTTTTAAATATAATTGTAGTATGTGCATTTTTTTAATTATTATTTTTTATCAAGGTTTGTACAACCAACCTAAATTTTTTAGTTCAGGACAAGCCAACTTGGACCAAACTAGTGCCAAACCTCGTGATGAAGAAAGATCTCGAATCAATTTTTTTTTTCAAAAAAAAAATTAATGCTTTTATGGCACCATGAAAGAATCATAGTGGAGAAATGCTGGTATATGTGCAAAAATGAATTTTAGAGAGATGGTGACATATCTAAATAAATGAGCTTCACGATGCTTCACCATCATCAAGTACAATCAAGCAACCAAAGAGAATTTTGCACAAGCAAAACATGCTGTGTCACCCTTCTCAACCAAATAGGCACATGAACTTGGATATGTGAATGATCATTTGGTGAGGTAAAAGGAGAGCAGGCAACTGAGCAGAAAAATATTGCCTATAAGTCGACATCCCTATGAAAATAGAGTTCAGTAAGTAGTTCAAGGGCACCACTACATTTCAAAGAGTGAAGCCTAAACATGAAGACATGACTCAACCCTACAAAGCTAAAAGGTCAATGGAAGACAATTGCGTTTATTGTCTCAAGGGTAGTGGAGAAAATGTGGGACCCTTGCGTTTGAGGAAAATTGTGCATTGATGATTGCCAGGTTACTGATAGAAATAGATACGAAGAAGTTTAGGAATGCGAATAAAAGCACTACAGGGAGTGAGCACACTATTGAGGAGAATGGGGCAGGAATAGTGAATTGCACTAGCAGGGAAGCATTGGAGATGATAATGCAAGTACCTGCAATGATCAAGAAGAATGGTGATGATGGTCATGTGGGGCAGCACACACCTGACAATTGAAGATCAGTCAGAAGCATAGCTAGTGGTTGGCTGGACATCAGTAATGGCCTTGATAAAAAAGATTTTGAGATGATTGCTACTGCACCATTTGAGCCACAGGCTCAACAGACTTTGCGTCAGTAAATGAAACCAGAGAAAGAATGCTGTTGCTAATGGTGTTTTTTTTTTTTGGGGTCTGAGTCAAGGATTGGAGGCAAGAATATGATGGCAACAGTAGGTAGGAAGAGCTCAGACACTGTAGGACTAAAGAAGCATCAAGCATCACACAATCAGCAGAAACATACAGCCTCTAAAGTTTGTCTTTCACAACCTCTTGTAGGACGGGTGGACAAGAGCAGTATGAAAAGTCAGAATTGACTGAAGAAAAAAGAATGTCAAATTCCTTTTACCTAAAAATAAGTATTAAGTAACCACATGAGGTTTTTCAATCAAATCCCCAGACTGATTCTAGCTCCAACCAGATGGACAATTGAGGAAGCTCGGCAATCTTTACCTTTTAAGCTAGGCAACAATATATATGCCAGTACTTCTACTGCATTCTAAATGCTACTTTTGAGTTTAATGTAAATTTTACAGTAAAAGAATTTTTAGTTGTTTATATTCAACATTTATGCCTTTAGGTTTGGTAATATATAAATATCTTGAAATGGTGCAATGATTTTTTTACATAAATGAAGTACTTTATACTTTGTTGCCTGGGTGTTTGCCTTAGGCTATGGCTAGGTCTTGGTGATTCAATTGGGTTATTTTTGACAACTATGGTCTCTACTAGACATCCCTATCATATCTCCTCTCCAACAACCTGCCCTCAAAAACTCATACTTCGATGTCCTTTCTGCCCCTAGTTTCTAGGTAATGGTTAGCCAGCCAAACATAACCATAAATTTGCAGGCACTGTTTTATGTGGTGTCAAACATGTGCATTTTATACAGTATATGCTTGAAGATAAAGGGTACTTGTTTGGATTTGTGTGGATACAGTGTCACTGATGTATTCTTGTAGTTTTTCCTTGACGCAACCAAGGTGAACCTCTAGGCATGTCATATGCGATGTTTACGATCCACCATTCTATCACTCAGACTAAGGGGAGTTTCTTAACACCATCACTTTTTAGCTCACACTGCTTATCAGACTCTTGTTTGTTGCTTCTGTCTATCATTTTGTCTTTCTTCCTTCTGTTCTGATGTCAACTTTCTGCACGAAAGTTTGTACTTGATGCCAGTTGCTGCATTAACATTTTTTTTCCTCCCTTATCTTTAGCATCTGCATACCATGCAGAGTTGAAGCCTCTTGATATTCCCATTGCCCTAGTAAATGTCACTTGGCCATGCACCAAGTTTTTGGACATTTAAGAAGTGGGACTCACAGATGTTCTTGGCTTTGACAGCTGTTATTTGTTATGAAATTTGCTGATCTTAATAAAGCTGCCTTCATCCATGGACTCCAAGTTTGTTTATTACGGTGACCCTATGTACATAAAATCTGACTTAATTTTTATAATCTGAATTAGGATTTTGTATATTTTTGAAGCACATCAAAGTTGAGATGTTAATATGCTTTGGATAACATTGTAAGATAAGATGATTTGTATCATTGTGAATGTGCCACAACCTACTGCTGATTCAGATAATGTCACAGCAGATTTAGTACTTTAAGACAGAAATGTTGGCTAGAGTAGTGCGGGATCTCCTTTTTTTTATGGATTACTTTAAGTTTTAACGAGGAAGATAGATTCAGATATCTAAACCATTAAATGATAGTGCATACAAAAAAGATTTTGTTGGTCCTGTAAGATTGGCAACGGCTGGAATTTATAGTGCACTCATTGAGCTGAATGCTCTTCTGGCTGATGGCGAGACAATGGAATATTTTGACCCTATTGCATATTTTATAATTTCCTCAATGGAGTTGATATGTTTGTTATACCAGTTTATCTAGAAATGCTGCGCGCTTCTGAAAGTAGATACTGGACAGTTTTGTTTTTATTCACCTCGGCTTTTAGTATTATGTTGCTTAGAAAAGCATTCATCCTTCTTCAGGGGGTGCTTGCGCTTCGTGGAATGCATGATGGTCAATTCAAGTCAATTTTAGCATGTTCGTGCAACGACAACAGCGTCCGCCTCTATGACCTGCCATCGTAAGTATATTGTGTTCTTGTAAGTTGACAACAAACTAGTTTCCATCAACTTTAAAAAGTAATTCTCTTTTCTTCCCCGTCTAGGTTCGCTGAGAGGGGTAAAATCTTCTCCAAGGAGGAGGTGAGAGCAATACAAGTTGGCCCTGGTGGGTTGTTCTTTACCGGAGATGGAACAGGTGAACTGAAGGTGTGGAAGTGGTTGACGGACGAGACGCCAACTTCATGACTTGTGTATTCCATTTTCATTTTCTGATGTAATTTCATAAGGGATTTGTTGAGATGCAATGCAAGTTGTGTGCTGCCAATTTTGATATTTTGCCAATTGATCCTTTTTACGTTCCATGGAGAGCACCATGTCTGAACAAATTCCAGACAACAGGATTAAAAACTTGTGCTTCACACTTGGTGTAGAGCTAACGGTGCAATCAAATTCAGGTTCCTGGCAGCCTGGGCAAGATCTGGAGCCAGTAATATATAAAGCGATCTGAGTTTCATGCAACGCGAAAGATCCAATTTCTGTGAAAGAAGGAAACCTGGCCAGCAGAATCAGCGGCTTCTCAAAGTTTATTTATGGGGGAGTTGTAGTTGAACAATCCTTATTTATGAATGAGAATCAATTTTCTATTTCGTTATTGGAAAGGTGGAACCGGTTTTTGGTAACCCAATACCGGGACTGTTCTTAAATTACGAGCACCTTTTGTTTTTTTTTTTTTTTTTTATTACAAGCGGGCGATCACACCACTCTGGGATGAGTCAACCCCGAAATATCGAAATACAAAATTTGCTCCAGAATAACCGGATAAGGGTCACCAGGGTGCCATTCCCACTGACCAGAATGGCGAGCTGCAGCCGAGGCAACCCAATCAGCTGCAGCGTTAGCTTCCCTGTAGACATGTCGAATCAGAGGATCATAGCAGTACTGAAGCATATCCCATATATCACTTATCAGAGGGTTGAAGGAGGGACAAAGATCAGGAGCCCGTCGAATCCACCGAATCACCGTAATAGAATCTCCCTCAATAACCACCCAGCGCGAACGCAAAACGCGAACAACGTAGATTATACCAGCCCACGCAGCCTGCAACTCTGCCATAGGAACTGAAATATCAAGAGAACCGTGCCCGCCAGCAGCTAGCAGCTCACCCTCAGGCCCCCTGATAGTAAATCCAGATCCAGCAATGCGACCCGTTACAGAACCATCAAAATTCACTTTGACATAACCAGGTGGTGGGGGCTCCCAAGCAATGAAGACCGTAGAACGGTGCGCTGCCGAAGCAGCAGGGGAGTCCCAGATGCCCAGTCTGTCAGAGTGACTATCCACAACAGAGCCGAGATATTCCATAGCAAGGAAACTGGCAGTGCGGATAATAGTCTGTGTCGAGGCCGTACGCTCAGCAAAGACGATCTGATTACGAGTCAGCCATATCTGATGAGCCAGATAAGCGAGATACACACCCTGAAAGCATTGGCCGCTCTGGACTGCTGTGTGAATATCATGCAATAGAATCCGTCGGCCGGGACCCTCCTCCGTCGTCCAAGGACTGTATGGAGGATGCAACCAAATCTGGGAGACATAGGAACAGGTAAATAAAGCATGCTCAACCGTCTCCTCCTGGAGCCAACATATCGGGCAGAGCGGGCTAATGTTGAGGCCACGCCCAGCCAAAAGGGAACAGGTAGGAAGGCGATCC
Organism: Calamus simplicifolius; assembly: GCA_900491605.1. NCBI lineage: Eukaryota > Viridiplantae > Streptophyta > Magnoliopsida > Arecales > Arecaceae > Calamus > Calamus simplicifolius. The sequence continues at coordinate 528,078 of UESW01004555.1, read as the reverse complement.
CACCTTAATTTCCATAAGAAAAGCTGGATCCTGGGGTGACAGGGCAAGCGCCAGATCCAAACCACATCATCGAGGCCCGCAGACCGAGGGCAGATGCGATCAATCAGATCTCTAGTAGAAGCACGAGGAAGGCAGGAGCCACGCCAGAGTCTGGTATCAGAAGCAGCAGAGGAGACGAGCGGGGTAGCAAGGATCCGTTGCACGAGCTCACCTCCAAAAAAACGTGACACCGTGGGAACATGCCAAGCTTTAGTATGCTGACTAATCAGAGCAGAAACAGACATCAAAGGTCCAACCTCAGAGCTCAGGAAGGTCGGCCACCGCGAAAACGGAAGGTCCGCTATCCAGGAGTCATGAGTAACATTTATAGATCTCCCATCCCCAACCATACAATGAATGTCAGACATAATAGTGGGGGCAACCTGACAAATAGCTCTCCACATGAAGGAACAACCACGTGGGATACAGGAGACCGTCTCTGAAGTCCATCCTCCATATCTGCCACGCATAACAGAGCTCCAAAAGCAATGAGGTTCCAGGAGAAATCTGGTGGCATGCCGAGCAATAAGGACCTGTCTGCGGGTCACCAAAGACTGAATCCCCAATCCGCCCTCACGAATAGGCAAACAAACCATCTCCCAAGACAGAAGATGAAGGCCGTGACCTCCCTGCGTCGATCCCCATAAGAAAGCACGAAACCGACGCTCTATCCGACGAAGGCAAGAGATGGGAATCAGAGCATTGGACAATGTGTATAAAGGGAGTGAGGTAAGAATAGATCGGAGTAGAGTAACACGACCCATCATGGAAAGGCCAGAAACCTGCCATCTGTCCAATCTATCAGTAATCCGTCGCTCGAGGATCTGAAAGTCGTGCTGACGAGGACTCCGCCCAGTAATAGGGATCCCAAGATAAGTCAAATGGTCAGAAGTCGTCGAAATCCCAAATAACTGGGAGATGGCAACACGATGGCAGTGAGGCGTAGACGGGCTAAAACAAAGGGTAGATTTCTGCACATTAATAAGCTGGCCAGAAGCCTGACAATAGGACTACAGAATAGCTGAGCAGGCCGTCGCATTCTGAACAGTAGCAGGGCTAAGCAGGATGCAGTCATCCGCAAAAGCAGGTGTGAGAGAGGGGGACCATCGGGCCCAGGCATGTACGGCTGTAACTGACGCTCGCCAACAGCTTGAGAAAAACTGCGGGAGAGATCATCAACACATAGGATAAACAAAAAGGGCGAGAGGGGGCATCCTTGTCGAAGACCCATAGCAGAGGGAAAGAAGCCGGTCGGGCTACCGTTGATCAGGATAGAGAAAGTAGGCCACTGAACACAAGCCATAATCCACTGAATGAAGAGATCAGCAAAGCCAAAGTCCTGAAGCGTCTGTCTGAGAAATGTCCAGCTGATCCGATCATAAGCTCTTTCCATATCCAGCTTCACAGCCATTAATCTGTGTCTGCCCACCGCCCGCTGAAGATCAAACATGAATTCCTGAGCAATAAGGGCATTATCAGTAATACTGCGACCCCGGATGAAAGCCCCTTGCTCAGGAGAGATCAACCGCGGTATAATACCCTGCATCCGAGTGACCAAAATACGGGCACAAACTTTGTATAAGGTCGTGCACAGGCTGATGGATCGATAGTGCTGGGGGAGCAGAGCATCCGAACGCTTAGGGATAAGGGCAATGTATGTTTGTTGCCAGTCCCGAGGAATGGATCTCGAAGAGAACACAGACTGGATAGCTGAAACAACATCCTGCCCAACAATATCCCAATAGTACCGAAAGAAAAAAGGCGGAAAGCCATCTGGTCCTGGAGCCTTATCAGGCCCCAAAGCCCAAACCGCTGATCGAATCTCCTCCGCAGACACATCCATCGTAAGATTACCGTTATCAGCATCAGTAACCTTAGCAGACTGCAATACAGGAGAGCAAGGAGATCCTCCGTCGACCTGCTCCGACCATCGGGTCTGAAAAAATTGAGATATATGCTCCCGAACAGCATCATCATCCTCAACGATATGTCCGTCCTCATCGCTAATACGGCGAATCCGGTTGGCTGCACGATGAACCAAAGTAGCCTGGTGAAAGAATCTGGTATTTCGGTCACCCTCCTGAAGCCACTGGATCCGAGATCGCTGGCGCCAAAAAATCTCCTGCTGACCAAGTAACCTATGATGCAAGGTCAAACTCTGCCTGAGAGACTGAAGATCAATGGAAGAGAGACCGCCATCCGATCCTCCTTGGACTGAAGATAAGAGATATCAGCTTCAACAGACTGCACCCGCTGCTGTAGGTCCCCCACCTCCCTACCATGCCATCTTCTGAGACGTCGCTTCGCAAGATCCAGACGTCGTGATAACCGATAGGTAGAGCTCCCTCTGACCGCCATACGCCAGACCTGATGAATCAGAGTTCGAGCAGAAGGATAGCAAGTCCAAAGCTGCTCAAACCGAAACGGTCCCCGACAGATAACGGACGGCTCAGTAGATATAAGTAAAGGGCAATGGTCTGAAGCAATCCGCGGAAGATGAGTGGTGGTAGCACGAGGAAAATGTTGAAGCCATCCAGAGGAAGCCATAGCCCTATCCAGACGCTCCCACACTCGGGCAGAGCCTTGACGGTTGTTGCACCAAGTAACTGCGGCCCCGAGAATCCCAGATCCAAAAGACCTGCAGAGGAGATGAAAGAGCGAAACTCACTAGAGTTCGGAGTATCTACAAATCGGCGATCGCCGCGCTTTTCCGAAGCGTTCACGATACAATTAAAGTCACCAGCAATAAGAGTAGGAAAGCCCTGATCGAGGAGTGTATTAATCTCAGCCCATAGGCAGCGTCGCTCCCGATAGTCCGTGCTAGCGTAAGCACCCAGCAGCAGCCAAGGAGAATCAGTCCCTTCGGAAACAACCAAGGCGACCTGCTGACGACAATAGTGGAAAGCATCAACACGAATGGATGGGGTCTGCCATAGAGCCAGAATACCCCCAGAAAGACCATTGGAATTCACAGCATAGGAACCCCAAGACCGAGAAACTCGGCGTCGGAAACGAAGAAGACTAGGTCCCGACAGGCGAGTTTCCAGAAGAATAGCAATATCAAAATGGTGTAGCTGCAGGAGCCGAGTAAATGAGGAGTGAAATGAGGGTTTCGAGGCTCCTCGGACATTCCATATAAGAATTTTCATTGGTCAGATTGGGGTTTGTCTTGTCCCCCTTCTTGGGACCCCATCATATCCATATCAGTATGACCTCCTTCGGAGGGCACACTGCCACAACTCCTTAGCAGAGCCTGATGGCAATGACAATATACCCGGATCAGATGAATCTAGCTGCTGAGACAGCTCCATATCCCCTGGCCCATGAGAAGAAGGCTGAATCGCCTGTTTCAAGATAGAGACAGCAGCATCATGATCACCACTGTCCCGGGGTGGCTGATTAGAGCCACATACCACCTTCTGGGAAGGACTCGCACGGCATTTACCCTTAGCTTTGACTGCTTTGGGAATAACCTTCTGTGGAATAAATTCCGCTGGCCGAGCCCGTTTGGTGGAACCAGGATTAGCATCCTCCCGGATCTTGGGCACTCCAGCCCATCGATCCGATCCACGAAGGCTAAAGGGGTTAGTGGCCACTTTGGTACTTAAACTCAATTTGCTCCTGGATTCAGACAATGAGCCTTCCTTAGAAGGCACTGGTTCTGGCACTGTTTCAGAATCACATGGCAGGGAGTGCTTAGCTTGGCCAGGACCCAATTGAATAGAAGCTGGGGCCTTCGCAGAGAACTTGAATTCAGAGATTAAACATTGCTCCTTATCCTTCTCCCATCCAATTTGGAATTCAGAGAGCAATTGATTGGAATCTTCTGAACATTGGAGCCGGTTGCCAAAGAATCAGAAAGTTTCGCTACAGTAACCGGCACGGAGTAAATTACCTGAGACGAAGGGCCTCCTTCAGATAAACTGGCCATCGACGCCTCCCCCAAGCTAGCCGAAGCCACTGGAGCATTCCGTCTACGAGCAGTTTTCCTGGGAATCGTCCATCCATCACCAGGAGCCGGAGAAGGCGGCTGACCACAGGCCGGCGACGATGTCGTTGAGGAACGAAGGCCACCAGAATCGTCAGCAGATGGAGGTTTACGTTGCCGAGTCGCCGTCATCCACGGACCGAATCGTGGAGGAACAGAGGTGGAGGTCTGCGGCGGAGAAGAGGGGCACGGACCACCCAGGTGAATAGAACCACAACAGGGGCAGACACCTTCGACATGCTCGAAGATGAATTGCTGCCAAAACGGGGAGCCGGTTCCCCTGATTCGCGCACCTGGCCGGAGAGGGCGACTGAGATCAACCCTAACTGCAGCACGGGCGAAACCTCCCCGTCGTTTACCCTTCGTAGATGGATCCAAAGAAACAAACTCCCCGGCCACTGATAAAATGGATCGCAATGCCTCCTCCGACCAGTATTCGATAGGGAGGTTGGGCAGGCGGATCCAAAGCAGGAATGAAATCAGGGCGCCAGGGTTCAGCCGCAATGGGTTGTCCATTAACAACCCAAGGCTGAAGCAGAGCAGCATCCCTAGCTGCCGGATCCTCGAATTTCATCAAGAGAAACCGATGGGAGAGACTGATTGAGGTTATTCCTCCAGCAATCCCAGAACGCCGGAATTCCCGGACCACCGCTTCCGAAGGCACCCAACGGAAGAGACTCCGGACTATCAACCCTCCGGCAAGCCAGTCATTGATTTCCCGGTCGATGGTCACAGAGGGAATCTGAATAACCGACGGAAACAAGCGTTCGAGCTCCGCGATTTCCGCCGGGGAGGGCGACGACACCGACCAAACGAACTGCGGGGATCCTTGGCGCCGCGACGGTCCCCCAGTCGCTTGGCGGCGATCATCGCCGTTCTTTGCAGAGGAGATGTCAGTTGCCATCGAAACAAGGGAGACAGCAACGAGAACAACGGCGATCACCGGAGATCGGGACGAAGAAGCCAGAAAAAATACTAATCTTAAAGCTCCCCTGTTACGCTAGCACTGTAGCACTCGGAGGAAAAAAACACTGAAACACTCGGGACGAAAAAACACTGTAGCAACGGTTGGAAACGGCTTCTTCCAAATATTGCACCTTTTGTTCATGAAGGAGGCCTCTTTTGTTTTATTTTGAGACCTCTTTGCAGCCCATGCTCTGCTTCCAAGACCAAAGAAGGTCAAAAATGCTGAATCCAGGCACCGCAGTAAGGTACTGGCCTAGAGAGAAACTGTATAAGCATGAAGATAACTAATGAAGCATGCCGTAATCTGCCACGATTGGGTTATTCGGGTTGATATTCAATTTAAAACATCATCAGAGGGCCACGATCGAATGGAAAACAAAAAAATGCTCTTTTCTCTTGGGGCACTGGGAGCATGAGAATGAAATACAGCATGCAGGACTTGGCTTGAAATACTTCTAGCATGGTTCAGAGATAGGTATTGCTTTGGATTGCCAGGGTGAATGGCAACGTCTGCAAAAACTTGCACGGGAAGCCTTTTGTGATAGACAAAGATATTATTTGTCTCAACAGCAACATAAAAACTTCGGAATGTCAGATTTAATGAAACAATGCGCAATGACAAATCATTTCTTTGAATAATTCTACATTTTAGACCTTTTTTAACTTGTTTTGGATGCATGACAATTTATTGAAAAACACAATTATTGCCAACCAGTTCAGGATTGACTCAAAATGGAAGACCTAGGATTCCAATATTACACCAATTATGGCAAAATTCAATGCCTAACAATGTATTCAGGAAGGTATACCTAAACAGATGGAGTATAACCTTTAATTGCGGCTGCCAGCTTTGTGGTCTCTTCCTCGTCTTCAACCTTAGCAAGTACGTACGCGCCACAACATCAGTATTGGCAGCTTCCATCCCGTTAGGCCGCCCATCACCCTGAAAAGCAACGATAACCACAATACAGTACTGACTAGTGAAATTCAATGACTTATGATTCTGTATATAGAGAGCCAAATCATATCTTTGTTTGTGAAGATTTTTAATCTGACATGACCATATTTGGCTTCAGTTTAAGCAGAAGAGGCTTCAGGAAAGGATTTTTGGTCTGAATACTATATGCTAGTTAAGTTTGGGTCAAAATCATGACAACTCATATCAATTGAAATGTTGGGTTCATTAGGACATGTCAACTGCCTAGCTGAGTTTCTTAAAGCTTAAATAGTTTCAACAAGTCCTGGGCCCTACCCTATACGATGCAAAGACAATATTTACTCAAATGTCAGCAAGATGATTTCCCAACCCTGCATGAATTCTACAGGTATTAGTGATTTTTTTTTTGAAGTTATTGATTCTATAGTTTTGATTCAACTCTTTCTCATCTTCAATACATTTAATTAACCAATAATTAAATTAAAACTTGCATAGATTTTGCAAACAAAACTAAACATAGTTTATTCTTCAGATGGTACACATGATGCTTATAATCCCTCGACCTGAAACCAAGCTAATCCAACCTATTGTGGCTCCTAAACCATACATAAGAAGGATAAACTATCTATACACAGACAAAACACGACATGTTCATATAAAGTGACAATGAAATTATAATTCTAGATCTCAAGATAGGTTACCAAAGTATGAAATATTGAGGCGATGGTGTTCTTTTGAATGTTCATCTTTATGCCTGGATATATTAAAGCATTAAGCAAGATTTTACCAACCTGCAAAAAAAAAAAAAAAAAAAGAATTTTAAGCTCAAGAAGAAGAAAAATATTGCAAAGAGCAGTGCAGTAGCCATGATGAGACCCTGGTAACTTATAAATTGCAGTAAAGAGAACAAAATGATGAATATCAAAAATAAAATAAACAACACCATTAAAGCATAATATTAAGAATAATATACCTGCAAATCTTGATTTCATAAATGGATTGTAGAATGATGTTCTGAAAACTTCACTGAAATTTGATTGAAAAGGTGGTGCAATATTTGGTAGGACTAGATTTTAAAGTTCTATTGCAGAATAAAATTCTGTGGGAGACTTATTGGGATTACGTCTTTTGGGCAGTTAATGCATCACAACACATCAACTCACATATAATTTTCACATAAATGGATCCAATTTTGCATCAGTTTCTAATGAGACCAATTCACAAAAAATCCCAGGTTTTATGCATATCTTACTGGTACCATCGGGAAGCTCACAAACCAGGATCATAAGAAGCCTAGGTGTGTTTGGTTTTTTTGAGAACAATCCTATTTTCTATATTTCATTTTCATAGAAAACTCTTGAAGAACATTTTTGGTGATTGAAAATTAAAAGAATTTGTTTGAGAAATGTAACTCCAGAACGGCAGAAAACTGAACACAGTTTAAAAATAGTTTTACTGTTTTCCAACAACACAAGGAAAAGAATAAGAAACAAAAGTAGAGAAATTGAAAACATGGGACTGAATGGCATTTTTTTTTTTTTTTTTGGGCCTCTCCTTTTAAGAAGTGCTATTTCAGTGAAAATTAAAAAAAGAAAACATTTAGAAATCAGAAAACAGAAATAAAATTTGTTTTCAAAAAATGAAAACAAAAATGGAAAGCAAATATTTTTAAAACCAAATGCAGCCTTAATTACCATCCCAATCCTGGTGCATGTCATGAATGTGTATGGTTAATGGAAAAAAGGGTGGCCCATCACATAAAGCTCCCACATTATAAGGTTTGGAAGGGTCAGATGTATACAATATCACCCGTATATGCTGAGAGACTGTTTCCATGTTTTAAACCCTAACACTAAGGTCACAATCAAGCAACCTTACTATTGCATCAATGCTCACCATTTGTTTACCTGATAAATGGCTACTAGAAGACAGACAGGTACAGGATTGATGGTTGCACAAAGAAAGATCAATCTAAACACTCATTTCATAAATACTCTTGAACACATGACACCATGTCATTGAATTGCTAACTTGATCCAATATACATAAAGTTGGACAAATATAAGCAAGTGCTTAATTATAACATTATTAGGTCACATACAACTGATAACATTTTCAATTCACTCATGATTCACAAGATTGGGGTCAGTGCACCACTGAATGTAATCATATATAGACACTGGACTTGTAAACCAGATAAATTGATCATTAAACTTTCTATCGTTTATGAGACCTTGGCGGGTTTGATTCTTTAAAAAAGGAAATTTATAGATATGTGGCAATTTGATTATGACAAATTCAAAATATTTTACTTGCCTACATTAATCATTCATATCATATACCTCTGTTTCTTCATATGAGAGCACTAAAATGTATTTGCTGTATTTTTTTTCTTTTTGTGTCTCATATATGGGTATTTCCATAAATAACAAAACTATTACAGCTTCCCTTACCATTCACACAACCACACAGGCCAGCTTAAGAATTTCAAAGAAATATTGCATAAGTGCAGCCATACAATCATGATACTGTAAGCACTTACACAAAACGATCAAATTAAAGGACATACATCATTTCGAATAACAATTGTAGGCTTTGATTCTTTTGTGGCCTTCTGGGCACCTTCCTTGCATTTGATAGATAGTTGGCCCATGCCCATATCTTTCCAACCCTTCTCAGCAGGATTGTCTGGCTGAAAATTATCAAAATATAAACAACAGTAGAAGTAGGTATTGAAGGTCTGAATAGAAACCCATTGCTTGATACAACTCACCAGCCAAACCCTGAATGTAAATCTTATCTAATATGTGTGTGTGTGTATATATATATATATATATATATATATATAGAGAGAGAGAGAGAGAGAGAGAGAGATGATAAAAGGATAGTTTATCATGTTAATCACAAGGGCAATGACTCGATGCATAAAGTGTACTTTAAAAACTATCAGTACACCTTCAACCAAGGCCTTAATTTTATTACAGTTGAACAACAATTTACTTGGCATATCATATATATATATATATATATATAGATATATATATAGAGAGAGAGAGAGAGAGAGAGAGATGAAAAGGATAGTTTATCATGTTAATCAACAAGGGCAATGACTCGGTGCATAAAGTGTACTTTAAAAACTATCAGTACACCTTCAACCAAGGCCTTAATTTTTATATATATATATATATATATATATATATATATATATATATATATATATATATAGATATAGAGAGAGAGAGAGAGAGAGAGAGATAAAGGATAGTTTATCATGTTAATCAACAAGGGCAATGACTCAGTGCATAAAGTGTACTTTAAAAACTATCAGTACACCTTCAACCAAGGCCTTAATTTTATATATATATATATATATATATATATATATATATATATATATAGAGAGAGAGAGAGAGAGAGAGAGAGAGAGAGAGAGAGATGATAAGGATAGTTTATCATGTTATCAACAAGGGCAATGACTCAGTGCATAAAGTGTACTTTAAAACTATCAGTACACCTTCAACCAAGGCCTTAATTTTATTACAGTTGAACAACAATTTACTTGGCATATCATTAATATAACCTTATTGCTATAGAACACAACAGCATACATTGATCTTGTTGTACATAATATATTGCATTTATCCTATGTCACTATAAATTATAACAGCATTATATTATAATACTATCAACATAACATACAACTGTACTACTTAATATAATACTTAATTACATATTCTGTGAATATATTTTATCATAATTGACATATATAATACTAACATCATATGATTAGTTCATTATTTATTATGTTATGAATAATATGATAATATAAAGTTGCAAGATATTAGTAACAAGAAAAATGATACAATATGTCAATCAATTACTGTACATTTTATATATATATATTCCTCATTGATCTTTATTATTCTATATGAAGAGTGCACTGATTAGTTAGCAGAGTTCTTTTACTTGGCCTTCATTCAAGTATCATAAATTATATAATACTATTTCAGTTGCATCCATAAAAAGTGATATTAAACTATTAATAATTTTAATATAATAATAATATTATAATAATGATATAATATTATCATATAGATTAGAAAAGTTATGTTGCTATGGGGATGAAAGGGGAAAAGGTCATGATAATAAGTAGGTGCAAGTTGGTCCCCAGAAAAAAAGCAACCACTAGCTGCAAATGCACTCACAACCAAGTTTCCCAGCAAGTGGCTTAGCAACAAAATAAACAAAAGTTGCCTGTTTGTGCTTGCATCCAACACAAACGCAGGCCAAACATCCACAAGTGCCTGACTAAAAGTCACTCACAGAAAATTGACTTGCAACTTGCTCAGTCTCAAGCAACTAAAGGGTCCATATATGCAAAAACATTGATTACAATACTGCAAGGGCATGAATCCCAGCAAGTAAAGCAAAATAGCATTAGAAGATGATCACTGATAGCTGGATGAGTACCTTTACATAAACCTTGCATTTGGCTTCATGGACACAATAATTCCCTCCTCTTCAGTCTTTTTCAGGGAAGGACTGCTTGGCTGCTCCAGATCATTTTCTACTCATCCATAATAAGAAAAATTAAACTATAAAAATTACACCGCACAAATCTATATTTACATTAGTAAAGAGGGAATACTTGCATTATTTAGCAAAACACAAAACAGTATGCATAGGTAAATTAGAACAGTAAAAGTATGGTACAGCATAGCTGCTCCACTGATTTGAATCTTGAATTTAGGAGAACAGTTATGACCAGCATTCGCACGAGACATGTTCAAAAACAGAACTTATGTGAGTTCTGTATCAAAATATCAAAACAAATTCTGCCAAGATTGTGTCCAAAGAGAATTACAGCTACAACTGGGCAAAAGATTGTTCAAAAGAAAAAGGTGGAAAAAAAAGATTCAATACTATATTAAAGTGGCTTAATTTCCTGATTTTTCAATTTCAAAAATAACCCTAATCAGATTACTCTGTCAAGCAATCGATGGTAAGGATAGAGGTAGAGGTAGACCTAAACTAACATGAACAAAAATAATTAAAAAAAAATATAACTATTTTAATTTGAATGTCGACTTAATTCTGAATAGAGCAGAATGGAGGAAGCAGATTCATGTAGCCGATCCCATATAGGGCTTAGATGAGTTGAGTTGAGATTACTCTATTAAACACTAAAATTTTTATAATAATTTAATTAATTTTCTCTCTTAAAAGACTTAAAACGTTAGACATCAATAGAAGAAAGGGTTTTAACATTGTTGAACTTTGTGAATAAGGAGTATAGTTAGAACTATGAACATACCACTCATGCTGACTTTCGATTCCCTCACCAACAAGCAAAAAAAATCCAATTTAGCAAGAACAAAAAGATCCAAAAGCTTCTAAATGAGATATCATAGAGGAAGAACATAACTTTTAAACCAAAAGTTAAAGGTCTTTAAGAATTTACTTGTCTGCATGTTTGTGATAACTTGTTTATAAAATGTCCATAATTTCCAAAATTGGAACAATATGCCCAAAAAACTGATTCAAAAGTAATGCAGTTTTCTTGGAGGTTAATGTCTATCACTTGTCCAAGACTCAAAAGTAAAATCAGTTTATGCATTGTTTCTAGAGAAAGAGAAAGAGAAGATATGGATTATGTACCACTCTTTCACCTGAAAAATCTGGTGTCTCATGTTTCCAAGGTGCTTAACATGTCATCAATACAACCTTACAAGTAATAAAAAGAGAGGCGGCTTCAACCATTCTGAGCAAGGTTTGCCATCTCAAATTTGTATGGTGGTACAGGGCTGCTTCAACATATTGAGACTCTGTACACCCCTTGTGCCAAGTCTCAATTCAATACCAATATGATATATCTAGCATGGGACAGTACACAATCATATGGCATTCCACGATTCTGAACCATTGATGGTGTTAGTAATTTCAGGATGATCAGATTCCTTGTAGAAAGCACCAGCTTATCCAAGCAGGAGAATGACAAAACTACTAACATGAAAAACCTCTCCACATTATCTCAAATAAACTATAAACTAATTCATTTGCCAATCAACAGTGAAACTGAAATCCTTTCTAATTTGTAAGTTGGCATTGATCTTGAAACTACATTTCCGAAAATGCATGTTAACTCAGGTAAGCCATTTTCTTGAAGAACTAGTCATTCAATAACTATGACTTTAACACAGACAAAAATAATTCTGCTAAATATCCTATTTGTAGCTGCAAGCAAGATACTAATCTTCATGGAGAAACCAGAAACCTTTGAGAAAGCACTTTCACAATAGTTGCACTATCCTTTTCATTTTTCCTATCAGATGATATTGCATAGTAGCAAGGATTTACTCAATTTATGAAGGCAAATATATCGGTTTTCCCATAAAAAGGCAAAGCCTCAACGATCTTTACATTCTCAACTGCTATACAAGTCAAGCATCTAGCAGGTACCAAACCTTCTTTGAGTTTCATTAGATAGAAGCGGATCTCACTCATAAACTAGATGTAACAAAAACCATTTTAGATATCTCTTCAGCTACAAAACTTTCTGGACAATGCTTGCAGCAAAAATGAAAGTAGACTCACGGCTACGAGGTAAATGTGTACTAAGATTATAGAACTAAACCCAGTAATAGATTGCTCGGGTAATGAAAAGTAAATTTTATGTACTAAACGGCATTCAGAAATAAGCAATGTCATAGATATGACTTTCCATTCAATGTTTAAAAAACAAAGACCCAATCAACCCATTGCAGGACCCAAATTTAGATATCCTAAATAGAGAATGATAGCTCAACCATTAAAACAATCAGCTAGAGACAAGCTCAAAAAATCAAAAGCATCAATCATGAAGATTAATTATTATGATAAGTACATAGTCTTCCTTTTTTCTCACCTTCATCTACATCACCTGAAGCTTCAACTTTTGGGGAAGCAGAAGCACTTTGATTTCCTGAAAAGAATAAAAAAAACAAGAAGCCAAAGCATATTAACTACAATAGTTGAAGTCCAATGATGAAGGACATGGTACAGCTAGGTCAACAAGCTACCTCACCAGACATATACATGTAATTTCTTTTAAGGCACCAACATGTGTCAATCTGACATGCCATATAATAACTACTTTCGTTTCAGATCTCCTATTCTCAAATTTCTACTTTGCTTTACGCTAATCCAAAAAAATAGTACAGAACCATTGAGATTTACAAAATGATTTTAGAAATATCCAAGTGTACATGTGAAGCATGGACATGACACCTAATGGATATGACAATATGCATAAGATAATGCTACAGTACAGTGATAAATAAATATAAATTTTACATATATGTAATAAAGCATCCAGAAAGCATTAGTGGTAAAAATAACATGTTCATTGCTTCATTCAGTAACATCAACATCCACAAACTCCATTAAGTACTACTTAAATCCATAGATCACAGTTTATCCTCAACATAATATCACCATCCACCTTGTCCATCTTAGTGTTAACATTCATTAAAGATCATTAAAGCAAAAGAAACTTCTCCCCTCATCAGCAAATGTATCCAAGAAGTATATGGAGCTCTTTTCTTCTTTTAAAAAATAAAAAATAAAAAAAGAGTATTTATACCTATTATGTATCAAATATGGATATAGCATACAGTTTGAATCAAGATCCACAAAACCATTACCGAGAGCCATATTGGTACACTACTGATTCAGTATGGTATGGGTCGGCATGCATCCCATACCGAAACACTATCAATTCTTTTTTTGCTCTTAATTACTCAGTACAGAATGGTACAGATTGGTACTATATGGTATCAAGAGCCATACAAGTACATTGGTATACACCTTGTATCGAGATATTGTCAATTCTTTTTCATTCTTAACCACTCGATATCGTACAATACAGATCAGTACCATATGCTATGGGTTGGTTTGGACGTGTTCAGTTCATACTGAACCAAAACTCGATAATGTATAGGCATCTTATCAGAGCAATTCTGTACTGTCAATTCAGATAGTTATGGGTCGGTACGGCAGATCTTGGTCTAAATTTTCCATGTATCCAAGCTATCCAAAAACTGTACCCCTATATAATTAGCAAAGACCATGACTTACCAGGAAAAGCTGGTGTTTGAAAAAAAGAAAATAGACCAGAGCTTTGCGAACTCATGTTCTGAAAGCTTGATAAGCTTGGCACCGTAGCCTGTTTTGTGATCCCATTGTTTATGTCAGGCTGTACTGTGGGTTTATTGTTCTCTGATACAACCACCAAATTCTTCTGACCAACTGGACAACCTGAAGGTAGTTGTGTTATATTATTGGTAAGAATGATATGAAGAAAGTCTATAACAACATTCAGAAACTGTGCCAAGACTGTCAGCAGCTAAATAATACCAAGACATACCTGCAGGACCTGGTGTTTGACTAAAAGAAAATAGACCCGAACTTACTGAATCCAAATTCTGCAAACTTGAAATGTTAGCTGGTGAATCTTGTTTTGTAAACCCATTGTATTTATCATGGTGTAATTTAGGTTTATTGTTCTCTGGTACAGCTGCTGAGTTTTTCCGTTCACTAGAAAAAACTGCAGTTGATGTACTTCCTGATTTTGCAGTGCTTGCCCTAAGCCAATCCACAACATCCTTGAACTTCTCCTGAAATAAAAAATGTCAACAATGAATAATTGTGTTCACATTACAATACTCATAAGACGGTGGCACCACATACACCAATGTTATACTGCTCCTTCTTTCAACATAGAAGAAGGTTCTGCAATTGAATCCATATCGGCTTCACCAGTGAATTAGAACAGGAATGAAACAAATGTTATGTCAATCAGAATTTCTATGATGATTGGTACTCCTGTTATAGAGATTTTTAGCATTTCACATGCTCCATGCAAAATCATTCAGGCCTGCCTCCAAGCTAGCACTTCATTTCACTGTACAGCTGTTTAGAACCCTACATCTGAAAATGCACTGCAGCTCAAGTTACATGCAACTGGAATTGCATGTAATTGAATTGGTATGTGGTTGAATATACACTGTTTGAAAAGCTGCAGAGATACTGCACCTTAAAAGAGACTTATTGGTTACATGCAACAGCAAGAGATGCAGTCTCGTAAACAAGGTGGTGAGGTTACCTCCATCCCTAACTATTACATAATATCCTTTGTGGACTTGATTAATTTATTTAATATGATTTCACAAAAATAATTTACATTAATAGTCACTCCAAATTTAAGTAACAACTACCTATCTAATAATGTGGATTGTTAACACCTAAAAATCAAAATCAGAATTAAGAAAATACAGAGTAAGATAGCAAAATCAGAACTTTTCACATTTTTTTCTAAAAAAGTTAGTTCTTGAAAGTCCAGTTATCAAGTCTTAGCAAGATGGGTGCTAAGCCGGCCATCTTGTCTCATCCTAGAGAGCTTCTGGAATCGAACTTGGTTATTCCATTCTTTTCTATCTCAGCCATAAAAATATAACTTTTGAAATTCAAATATATTTAAAAATTGAATAAAGAACATGAATAATCCTTCTTAAAAAAAAAACCATCCCAAGTAAGTACTAAGATGCTTTATTGAATCAGAGTTTAGGACGAAAAGGGACGCAGGGCATCTTGTTCCGTAGAAAAATCAGATCACCTTTGTCCTATGAGATTTAAAACCCTACTTGAAACAATAAGATTTTTTTAAAAAAAAAACTAATCTCTAACAAAGGCATATACCTCTCTTCCAAAAAGCCATTTGGTTTGACTGACATCACCTCAAGTTCACCATTCAAGAGCTTAACAGCAATTTAAAAGCAATATGCAAATATAATAGCCAAAGAACAAGATTGCAACAACTAATAACAAAGAAAAGGAATAAAACTACAGCTGGTTTTTATTAGATAATCAGATAAACCAACAATTACATCAGGGCAATATCATAATTCATTAATTAGCATAAATATAGGTTTAGAAACTTAACTATATTAAATGTATTAAGGATAAAGATGAAAAAGTCTTAGTAAAAGAAAAAAAATAAAAGAACAATGAAAAATTTATTTTAAAAAATTATTAAATAAAAATAATTTAGTAAATTTAAGGGTAGAAGGAAGTGATAACATAGGAATAACAAATAAAAATAAATTTTTTCGTAGATTTAGCAAGCTTGAGGTTAAAGGCCTTTCAGTAAAATGAAAAACGCAAAGGCATTACGACCGGATGAATCCCTATTGAGGTTTAAAAGGCTTAAAAGAAATTGGAGTCATATGGTTAACCATTTATTTAACAGAATTATAGCAACTAAAAGAATGCCAGATGATTGAAAAAAAATATATTAATATCCATATACAAAAATAAAGAAAATATGCAAAATAGTGCAAATTATAGAGGAATTAAGTTGATGAGTCATACAATGAAATAATGGGAGAGAATAATAAAAATCTGAATAAGAGCCGAAACTTTGGTTTCAAATAATCAATTTGGATTATGCTTGGAAGATCGACCATAGAAGCTATTTATTTATTAAGAAGATTGATGAAGAGGTATAAAAAAAAGAAAAAAGAATCTCATATAGTCTTTATTGATTTAAAGTAAGCATATGATAGAGTACTTTGAGAAATAATATGATGAATTTTAGAGAGAAAAGGAGTTACTGAAAGGTACATAGAATTAATAAAAGATATGTATGATAGAGCAATAACTATTGTTAAAACAACAATAGAAGAAACTAGTGAGTTTCTAATTACTGTACGTTTACATCAAGGATCTACCTTAAGTCCGTATATTTTTGCATTAATTATGGATGAATTAACCAAACATATTCAAGATGATATCCCATGGTGTATATTATTTGCAGACGATATAGTGTTGATTGATAAACTAATTCTGGAATAAATGCTAAAAGTTAGATATTTGGAGAAATGCCTTAGAATCTAACGGTTTCAGGATTAATAGAACTCAAATCGAATACATGAAATATAATTTTAATAGAAGTAGAAATACAAATGAAGAAATAATGAAGATTGCAAGCCGAGAGATACCAAGGAGTGAAAAATTTAGGTATTTGGGATCAATTATCCAGTAAGAAGGTGAAATAGGTAAAAATTTGAATCATAGAGTTACAGCAGGATGGATTAAGTGGAGTGCTTCAGGAGTATTATATGATCGATGCATCACATTAAAATTAAAAAGAAAAATTTTATAAAACCGCTATTAGGCCAGCTATGCTATATGAAACAGAGTGTTGAACAATACTGAAACAACATGTAAATAAATTAAGTAACAGAAATGCACATGTTAAAATGGATATGTGGTAAAATTTTAAAAGATAGAATTAAAAATAAATATATACGAAAAATGATAGAAATAGCCCCAATTGAAGATAAAATAAGAGAAAACCGATTACAATGGTTTGGACATATACAATGAAGACCTTTAGATGCTCCAATTAGAAAGAGTGATCTTTTAACAGTCGATAGTAATGATAGAGGTAAAGGTAAACCTAAACGAACATGAACAAAAATAATTAAAAAAGATAAAAACTATTTATAATTTGAATGTTGACTTAGTCCTAAATAGAGCAGAATGAAGGAAGCAGATTCATATAGCGATCCCATGTAGTTAGGAAAAGGCTTAGATGAGTTGAGTTGAGTATAGGTTTGGAAAACACAAAATTGACCCCAAAAATGAGAACAAAAAGTGGTATGAAAAAAAGAATAGAACTAATATTAATAGAAATAGCTCATATGATGAATTAAAAATAAGAAAGAAGAAGCAAAAGAAACTCAATGCAACCTCACAAAGAAATCCTTCACAAGAAGGTAAAAAAGAAAACTTTGGCCTAATGAATGTCGAGAATGGAGAGTGGACCGGTGGGTTGTCCTCCCACTGTATGATCAGCTAAGGCTAACAGTTTTGGGACGGAGTGGGGATAGGCAGAGCATGCCCTCCAAACCCAAGTCTATCTAGCAGCTTAGGGATTCATCCTCCAGGCATCAATCCAATAGAAGAGCAATCAAGAAGGGAGATGGGGGTAGATATTAGGCAATCATGAAGGAATTAACCTCAAGTCACTTTGTTGATATTGTTGAAAGCTTGCATACATAATTGTCATTGAAAACCTAAAAATAGGACCATGTAGTAAAAATTTCAAACCAATCCCACATACTTAAAACTTCCTTTTAAAAGCTCCATATAGGGGATATATTTAATGTTCATGAGGAATAATCAACTTAATTAACAATTATGCCTTGGAGCGAAAATATGTGATGGGGCAGCCAAATTAACAATCCATATTGCTCATCGTGATCTAAAATATCCAAAGAGTGTACAAACAAAATTTCCAATGCCTTGCAGACCTATAACCTATGTACAAAATGACCATCAAATAGTAAGGTTTTTTTATAACATATGGGTTGCTCACATCGGATGTGAACTATCTGAACCACTTGAATTTTGTCAATGTGTATCTGGAGGTAATGGATGACTCAATGAACATCATGGATCATCAACTTTAATGGCCCACCATATGTTGCAGCACAGGGTACAAACAAATTGATTAAGCATTGGAAGCGCTAAAGTCACTCCCATAAAGAATCATGCTTGTGTAAGAATTCCTTACATCTGTCTCTAAAGGTTTTTATAGTAATCAAAAAAGTCTTTAGGGAGTTCTGGTGGGCCTTCAGAGAGAACTTGTGGGAAAGAAACCATAATTTCATCTCCACCATACAAAGCAAATCCATGAAACCAACTTTCCTAGCTTCAACAACTGATTGTCATCACACAAAGGAATTAATTAACTAATCATCAATATTCTTTGGGAACTACATCTCCATTTGCTTAAAAGCAATGTTTTATGTACTGGACTGCACCAGCAAGTACAATGCATACCATATCAAACTGCTAGGGTACCCACTATGCTCCTGTTTTGGGTGTCAGCACCAAGGGATGTACCACATTAACACTTGGTATGGGGAGTACCGGTTGGGTACAACACATGCTTAAAACCTTGCTCAGATGAACAATTATTCATAATGTGCTTGTCAAACATAAATTAGTTTCCATATAATATAATAATATGATCTCCATACACATTGGCAATCTTTGTAATATGGCACTTTATTCCTTTGCCTAATCTCCTTTGACAATTTCCCATAATGTGCGTTGCACAAGAGGACTACATTCCACTCTATAAACAATGGGGTTTCAGATATGTGATCTCTGCACATGTTAGAGGTTTAGAACCATGCAAGGCAATTGTGAGATTAGTAATATGATCTTCACGACCATCACAGGAGAATTAAGGGATTGCCAGAGTCCTCAATATTCTTACACCAATAAATGCAAATTCTAATTACTTATTCACATGTTTACTCCAGTGGCAATATTAGTACATATGCAATCACACAAAAAATAAAAAAAAATCTACTAGTGATATCCTGGAAGCGATCCTTATAGTTCCATAATAAGGACTCAAAAATAAGAAATATAACTTCTTACTACAAATAAATGTATTTGTATAAAAAGATATATAATAACATATATAATGATACAACTATAGCAATAAACAATGCCCCTTCAGGTCAATGAGGCCTAATCTAAACACTGGTTAAGGGTCATGGTTTCCGTTATTAAGCACACAGACCTTATATCATGGTGTAATTGGAAAAGGCGACCTAGATCAAACTTATAGTTCAATAGGAATATTTCAGACTTAGATCCACTTGAAAAAACTAGAAATAATGGTGTCATTTGCTAAGAACTATGGCACGAATTAAACCGAACCAAAATGAATCCCACAGAGAACAATACAAGTACATGATTTACACACAGAAAAATATTTCAAATCAAACTAATGGCCAGGAGATACCTTAATGTGAGTGTTTTCTTAAGTTTGGTAGATGATACAAAAGACTGATAACATGGATGAAATTAGGGGAGGGTTCATTAAAAATTAGGCACCTATAACCGCTGAGCAGATAAAGAATGCCAATAGAGCTTACTTATTTCATAGGGCATAAAGATTGTTGACTATTTGACTAGCTTATCTGGATCAATTACTTAGGTGCCAGGACGATTGCATGGTGAGAACAATATCAGGCAAAATTAATAAAGTAGAGTTCACAATCAATACATTAAAAAGTTGCATGAGAATTTCACTGGTGCGAAAAATGTCCTTATAAGGTTCGGTCACATTGGAGGAAGGAAGAAAGAGAAATAATAAGCTTTTGACGATACAAAAAATTTAAGAATAGTTACTGAGATAAAATAGCAACATATGAGAGTTGTTGAATTATAGGAATTACACTGATGAACCAAATTCATATAGCCGACCCATGTAGTTGGAAAAAGGCTTAGATGAGTTGAGTTGAGTACACTGATGAACCAAATTGGTGTAATAAGGCTTAATAGGTGTTTGTCAACTTTGACTCTATTCATGGATATCATAAGACCAAAAGGTCATTGTAGGCACAAAATCTCAACATAAATACAAATTTAGACAGCCATATGGTAAAACATATGTGCAATTGTCAATGTGTGATAATACGCATGTCATCTTAAACTTCAATTGCATGATTAGGAGATTACCATGATGTGTGAAGCATGAGATAGATAGTCCCTAACACCATCTTCCCAAAGCTCATCCGGATGATTTTGTAACTGTAATTGTACCCAGCTGCCCACATTGGAGAAAAAGATTCACTAACCTTCAAAGAAGCTCTGAAATAACAAGTCACAAGACAGACAGACAAACATGCAGGCATACACATCAATCTCTCTGTATGTATATACATATGTACATATTATGGACCCACAACACCAAGCATCATTAAAGCTCAAGTAAACATAAATAACAATATTTAAGAACAGAACAGAATTCAATTCAATAAATAACATGAGTGGTACCAAAAAAGACTTAAGATTACACAGTTTCCTTAATGTCACAAAAACAAACATAAAAGAGTAACATAAATAGAATAATTACTTTCATATTATAAATTTTTCTTTTAGATATAGAAATGGCCATCCATTCTTGAAGAAGGCAAGGGAGTGCATTACAAAAATCAGCAATTCAATCATACGAAATTAATTCAACAACAATTTCTATATTTAAACACAAATGAGTTGCTAAGGTTGAAAAAATTTAATAGTTCATCTCCCAGCATGCTACTCTTGCCTTATTATTAACCATAGTCATACTGATATTACCTTTTTTCCCAAAGCATGTCATGTTACTGCCCAAAGACCTTCAAGAACCCAATGCAATCATGAAATCAATACCAAATTAATTATTGGGAGTTAGGGATGTCCTCAAAGTCGGTTGGCATATTCAACAAGGTATTTTGAGATATTCCGTGAAAATCTCTACTATGCAGAGACATAAACAATTAGAGAGATGTGTTGCACAGATTTTTGGGTTGAAACAGAACCACAAGTGCTGCTTACTGGTAGAATGACTGAGTGGATGGTTGCATGTTCCATGGAGAATGACCAGTTGGATTATTGTTTATGGTCGGAGGACCAAGTGGTGCTTTGGGTTGCCCAAGGAGCCAACCCCCAGGGCTCACCCTGGGTGGCTGATCACTTATAGGATCCCTAGGTGGCCTCCAGCTAACCTAGGGTTTCTCCCTGGAGCTGCCCCCTAATAGGACGCTTACAGCATGGGTTAGGAAAGTCCCAACATGCTTCCTTCACATCCACCTAGGTTCTGGAGCACCCAAGCCAAAGGTCAGGTACGTAGGGGGTCAACTGGCCTAAGGCTAGCATCTAGGTAGCCACCTTCCCTAATGCACGCACACATGCATATGCATGTATACATGTACACACCACATACATACATTCATATGTATGTATATATGTTTGTTTCCTTAAATCAAGAATGATCAAGGGAAAATATAACTTACTACCACAAATTGTTGCATTAATTTTGACACCTAGATACTTGGAGATGCCTACATAATTAATTTCCCTTGTATTCTATATATTAAACAAATATGTTTACTGATTTATTGAAAATATTGTAACAAACACCACACAACTCATATGCAAATCGTAGACATACATGGCAACCAATGTATGAAGCACAAGTTAGATAATGATAAAACCATGTTAATCAGGCCAGGATTACCAATTACATCTATTTTGCTGGCCTTTAACATGAGACCAAAAGACAAACAAAAACCAGATTGCAAAGCAAAACATATGCTTCCTGTATGTAGGATCATTATCAAACCAAACTAACAATCAGAAGTTGAATAGTATGTTATAAAACACACACACACACACACACACACACACACATGTATATATGTGCATGAATGCACGTTCATGAATGAAGGAGTGAGCTAAAATAGAAACTATGAGAATAAATAAATAAATAAATAAAAGAAAAACAACCTGGCAAACTGGGTATTAAGAGCCCTCACATGCTGGCTAGATAATAATGCCCGTTGCATATCTAATGGTGGTCCTGCCATCAGATGCTGATGGGAAGACTCCACCCTGTGAACATCAAAAGAGGGTGCGTCCATTACTCTCTTACTTGGTAGCTGCATCATGATAAAAAAAATTGAAAAAAGAAAGGTTTCACAAGCAACCCAATAGCACATTAAAATTATTGGGGGAAGAAAGGCTCCATGGTCAGGACAAGCAATTCTCTTATGACAACAGAATTAAATCACTAATTATAAATTATTCACTGCATGCATACAAAATTTAATGTTCACCTCTGAAAAAAATGGAAAGTTATGGAAAGAAATTTGATGAAGAAATACCAGTAAATCATATAATTCAAACACACCGACGGCAAAGTACCAATAAGAGACCAGTAAATATTGACTATTTTAAGTTGTAATGATTTGGAAATAAAAAGGAGCTTAAAAATGAACATCAAATTATAGTATCATGGAAGGATAAATGCATAGACTTCAAAACATTTCCCACTTGTCTTAAAAAGGCTTCTTTTTTTTTTTTTTTTTGATACAACAGCTTCAACAATGTTGTAGAACAATGAAAGTTCAAGATCAATCCAGCATTTGCGAAGATGTGTTGAATTTATTGAACAAAAAGTAAAAACTTCATCAAATATAAGATTCACAACATATATCAATCAGCATCATAGTTTATATATTACATGCATAAAACTCTAATAACTGATAACAGAGAAAAAGAAGGTTATGGAAAATTGTAAATCTGGCAAAAAAATCAGCCATTCATACAATTCAACCACAATCCCTGCAAAGTATCAATAAAAAGCCAATAGATGTAAACCAGTTTTTTTTTAAGTCATTTGGAAAAAGAGTTTAAAAGGAGGATCATTTTATAGTAACATAAGGGCATATAATAGATTACAAATATGCATCCATCATCCATCCATCCAGCAGCTTCGTCGCTCCGATAATGTTATAAAATAGTGGGAGTTAGGCTTCCTCAAACATAAAATTCCCCTTTTTGAAACTTCAAAACATAAACTCGATCCTAAAAGATAACAAGAAAAAAAGGGATACCGGAACCAATCTGGTCTTTTTTACCACTAAAACAAAGCATCTAAACAGAAAGTAACGTCGTCCTCCTGAGTCCACAAACACCAAAATGTTCTCGTTCTAAAGCAAACGGATTTCGGCCCAAAACCTTAGGTGAGGTTCCCCCACTACAAGCCCATTGCTACACGCCGTCAGGCCTCGGCGATCACGGCACCAATGGAACAGGAATGGGAGGAAAACTAGGGTTTCGAGGATGGAAGAGAGAGGAGAGCTGAAGGCGAGAGGTGGGGAGAGAGGCGTACAGCGGAGGCCGAGGAGGCGGGGACGGAGGCGGAGAGGGCAGGGCGCTTGGGTGCTCTCTTCATCGTGCGAGACGGGGCTCGAATCCGGCGGGATTCCAAAAGTTTGAAGCCGAGGCTGGATGGAACCCCTGGGGCGCCGAAAGAGGGAAATCAAGGGCAAAAGCTTTTCTTCTTTTTACCGATACGGTGGACGAGATTTGGTGAACTGGATTCCCTTAAAAAAAATAAAATAAAATTCAAAAAAATTGATTAATCGGAGTGGGACCCGGGGTTAGAGCGGTGGGCTGGCGGGGCGGAAGGGAATTCGTCAGCCCTTTTGGGCGGACCCGGCTGCGATAAAAATCCGCCGTCCCCAGTCCCATCCAATAAAAAGACTCTGTGCATCGGCATGCACAAAGCACATATCGGACAGGATGATTGGCTGCGCCTATACAAGTGCATATATTATGGCTTATTAAGGCATCGCATGCTGACATATGTGCTCGAATGGGCGCATATTCGGTGCGTGCTTTGTTATTGAAGGCCAATGCATCAAGATCTTTTTGCTTGCACTTAGATTTAAACTTATATAATTTACAAATTTTACCACTAAATACGAGGCTGATTAAATTGTTATTCAATATTTTTTTCAGTATTAGTGTAACATGCATCCAATTTATTTAATATGCATACTAGAGATTTCACCAAGGCTGAATGGAAAACATTCGCTAACATACCATATTCTCAAAGTCAAAACATTTAAATGAGCAAATCAAAATTTTATATTATTTATTTATAAAATAAAAAAATATCCAACAAAAAATGGATATATTGATTTACCATCAGATAAAATATATTTTATTTATAAAAAATTTTAGCTTCTATTTAAGATTTTTATTTATTATCTTTATTAAAAAAAACTTGAGTCGAATCGGCCCATGATGGGTCAAACCCGACATGGATACATCCACTTATCCGATGGTTAACAACCACAAAGGGTAGTGGGAGGTTATAAAAATTGATATGGATCTTATTTATGAAATGAGGGGGATCGACGGTTATTTTTTCAATATATACAAGACTCTTCCTCTTGAAACAAATAGACCTAGAAAATAATCACGAGGGCATTTAACCCATGGAAAACAAAGTGTGGTTTATCTTGTAATCATACTTGGATTAGGCAATATCATAGAAGAAAAAGGACGAATTCGACCTACTTCATCAAACAAGGCTTGATTTCAAATTATTTTATATCTAACAATAGTATTAGAGCATTGGTTTCAGTTCTCTTTCTTGTATTATTAGCATGCTTTCGTAATTAGTTTGCTTTCTGTTGGTAATGAAAAAGATATACAAAAGATTAGATAGAATCAGATTTTATGCATTTATAATTTAAATTATATAATAGTAAGTTTCTGATAATGATGGAAAAGAGATACAAAAGATTACATAAATCAGATTTCATGGATTTCAGAAAATTATCCCATCCCGCTGCTGTCATACAGCTGTGACCCATGCGTTGCCCGGATGACAACCAAACTGTGGCGTGCGAGGTCCTTACTCTTAGCTCGAAGTCATGGAGAAGGATTTTGTGAGGTCCTTACGCAGAAAGAGCTGACTCTCTGTTCGAAGCCTCTAGGCCTGGGCGCCTTTTCATATCTTTCTAATAGAGACCAATGTGGCTTGTAAAAGCCACATGGAGGTTAACGACCAAAATCACCTAACGGCGGGAGTCGATAGGGCGCCAACGGCCCCTAGCTCCTAGGCAGCTCCAGTCCTGAGGCGGCCCCATGCCTAGGCGGCCCTTGCTCCTAGGCGGCCCCAGTTCATAAGCGGCCCTGAGGCGGCCCCTGCTCCTAGGCTGCCCTCACTCCTAAGTGGCCCCAGTTCATAAGCGGCCCAGAGGCAGCCCCTGCACCTAGGTGGCCCTGGTTCATAAGTGGCCCTGAGGCAGCCCAGCTCATAAGCGGCCCCGGCTCCTAGGCAGCCCTGTTCCTAGGCGGCCTCATCTCTTATCTTATTTTTTTTATCTTATATCCAAGATCAACTTCAGCTTCCCAAGCAAGTCTTCACTTCTCACAAGGTCAAGCCCACTAGCCACATTTGATTCATATATGTCTAATATGACAAACTTCATTGGTTATGGCACAAGCTTAAGAAGTCATAATCCATTATGAAGCATTAATGACTATGAGCCCAAAAGGTCATCATCTGCCATAAAAGTATCAATCACCCATTTCAGATGGGATAAATCCCACTAATTCTGATATTTCATTCATAAAGTCGTGGCTCATCATGAGATTCCAAAGCTTCCGAAGCAAGTTACACAGACCTCAAGTATCAATAAAACGGGTAAAAGGAACCCTTGACTAAGGTACGAGCACTCAAGCAGTTAGATAATTTTCTCATCTTCTTTCTAACTCCCATTAGCTCGAGCTTCTTCAAGCTCACGACTGTGATTCTAATCCCTAACTTGAGCGTCGAAGGGTCCTCACCGGAATATCCGATCCCCGAAACTTTTTCAGATCTCGGAGTCGAGATAAATCATCTTCATCAAATTCATGGCATGTCCACTGATACTCAAGAACGTCAGCTCAAGGTGATCAGGCATCATTGGATTGGCGTGCCAAGAAGGGGGGGTGCTGAGCAGAGAAGGATAGCTCTGTAACTCTGAGCTATAAGCTCATCCTTTCTTGAACAATAATGGTGGTGACGCATATTCAGGAGGCTTCTATCGGTTATACTGGAGGCATTCCTATCATGCTGAGCAACCGATAGCTAATCCCCTTGCTCTTTCCTCGCCATCGGTTTTATCCACTCCACACGAATAACTGGCCACCCTTACCCAACAAGTCCAAACTCTTGTTGGGGCGATCCGTAAGTTGCAAGGACTATAGTATGCAACTATTCGATAGCAACCCGGGCATCCCATACTGCTTGCAATAACCATCCCAATCAGTCAACAATCTACCTACGAAAGACCCTCTCTGGAGGAGCATCGCCATCGTCATGCTTCGTCCAGGCACCACCACCAGGAAACCTCCAAAAGGTCGCGATCTCCTATCTGCCGCTCGAGCAACCCCTCTTTCAAACAACGATGGAGGAAGGAGCCCAGAAGGACATATTGCCATCAGCGTCATCGCTCTCCCTACTCATCTTTTGAATCAACGAGCGAGGACCTCAATTGCTAGATGGAGAGGCTCTTAGAGGAGCAAGACCGGCGGTTGGAAGAGCTCAGCCAGAAGCTCAATAACCAATCAGAAGTGGATTATGACACTCATCCACCCCTCACTCACCGGATTATGAAAGAACCTATCTCTCATAGGTTTCGCCTTTTCTAGCTGGATTCTTATGATGACACCATGGATTCACTTGACCACCTGGAGAGTTATAAAGCTCTCATGCAAGTTTAGGGGGCGACTGACGTCCTCCTATGTATTGCTTTCTCCGCTACCCTCTGGAAGGCTATGCGTGCCTAGTATTCTTGCCTACTCCCATGCAGCATCGACTCCTTCCGATAGTTGGAGAAAACTTTCTTAGCGCATTTCGATGCCTGTCGAAAGATCCTCGGGTAGCAGATAGTTTGTTCTCCATTCAACAGAAGGAATGAGAGCTCTTGAAAGATTTTGTGGCCCGATTTAAGATGAAAGCCCTCGAGGTCTACCACCTTGACGATGCTGTGGCCACTTTGGCCCTGAAGTGAGAGCTTCATCCCTTCCACTTCACCTATTTATTGGACAAAAGACCTTTCAATTCCTATGCTGAGCTTTTGAGTTATGCATAGAAATACATTCATGCCGATGATGCTGATTTCACTCGAAGGGACACTGAAAGAGGGTCTAACAAAAGATCGGTCCATGCGGAGCCAAGCGGACCCCCCCCAAGAAGCTTGAGCCTCCGCACTGACCAAATAATCAGCACCGAAACTTCGCTCACAGAAAAGAGAACTTTACACCTCTTCTCACCCCCAGGTCTCATATCCTTATGGAGATTGAAAGGGAGCCTTATCTCCAATGCCCTCCCCCACTGAGGATGGATGTTGCTCATGACCGGATTCGTTATTGCCGCTTTCATAAAGACTATGGCTATGATACTGAAGACTACGTTATATGAAGTGCGCCATCGAGGAGCTCATCTAGCGGGGTTATCTCGGGAAATATATCCAGAAGGGAGGGCCTTCGGCCATCCCAGCTCTAATGGGGCCTTCACCTGTCCAGGCTAACGTCGATAACACTCTGACGAAGAGGACGGTAGGCATGCTTTTGTGGGGAATGGCTTTGTCTTCTAAGAGACCGAAAGGAGAGGAGGGAATAGAAAATATAATCCCCTTTTCTGAAGGAGAATTAGCGAGGGGGGGCAATCTGAATGATTATAGCGTTGTCGTCTCTATGACGATCACTAAGCATCCTGTAAAAAGAATCTTGGTAGATAGTGGGAGCTCTGCCAACATCCTTACTTATGATACCTTTGTTCGGAGAAATTTATCTTCCAGTTCCCTCCAACCGGTGACAATGCCTCTGGTTGGTTTTACAGGGGATTCAGCGAGGGTAGAAGGTGAAATTACCTTGCCGATCACGACAGGATCACCGCCATATCAAAGTATAGCCCTAATGAGATTTTTAGTGGTTCGAGTATCTCTGACTTACAATGCTATATTCGGTCAGCTCGGCTTAAACCTTTTGGACATGATGATATCTATTAAGTGCCCGCTCGTGAGATTCCCTACCAGTGGAGGAATCGGCGAGATGCGTGGAAAGCAAAATCCTGTGCAGTTATATTATCATATGGCTCCTAACCCTCAGGAGATGGTGATCCCGCCGATCTCAGTGCTGCTCGATTCTAGAAAATCTAAAAGAAAAGGAGAGCCCGCTGAGCGTTTGCTAACCTATCCACTGGGGGATGATCCCGCGAAAACTGTAAAAATTGGCGAGCTTCTTCCATTGGAGATGAAAAATCAACTCCTTACCTTCTTACAAGCGAACACAGATATCTTCGTCTGGTCAACATCGAACATGTTCAGCATTCCTTCGGAGGTAATTACTCATAAGCTTAATATTAATCCGAAATACCGGCCTATCCGCCAAAAGAAAAGAAGTTTTGCCCCTAAGCGACAGAAGGCTATTGATACGAAGGTCAATAAGCTACTTACTGCTGGCCACATTCGAAAAGTATAATACTCGAATTAGCTAGCCAATGTGGTGATGGTGCAAAAGGCCAGCGAAAATTAAAGAATCTATATCGACTTTATCGATCTTAATAAAGCATGTCCTAAAGACAGCTTTTCGCTACTGCGAATTGATCAATTGGTGAACTCCACATCTGGCCATGAGCTCCTCAGCTTTATGGATGCTTTCTCTGGATACAACCAAATAAAGATGGACCCGACAAATGAAGAAAATATCTCTTTCATCATCGAGAAGGGCATCTACTGCTACAAAGTGATGCCCTATCTACTGCTACAAAGTGATGCCCTTTGGGTTGAAAAATGCAGGGGCCATCTACCAGAGATTGATAAATAAGGTCTTTAAAGATCATATTGGATGCAATATGAATGTGTATGTGGATGATATGTTAACCAAGAGCACTTGCACTGCCGATCATGTGATTGATTTAGAAGAAACATTCAATAACCTCTGGCATCATCAAATGAAACTCAACCCTCGCAAGTGTGCATTTGGAGTCACTACTAAAAAATTTCTGGGCTTTTTGGTGACCGTACGGGGGATTGAAGTGAATCCAAAAAAGATACAAGCCATTCTCGACATGAGGCAGCTAGTCAATAAAAAAGAGGTGCAATGGCTCACCGGAAGAGTAGCCGCTCTGAGCCATTTTCTATCGAGATCAGCTAAAAGATGCTGCCCTTCTTTAAAGCTCTACGCAAGGCGAATAGTTTTGAGTGGATAGAGAACTGCTAGAAAGCCTTTGAGGCATGAAGGAGTTTCTCTCCACACCACCATTACTGTCAAAGCCAAAAAAAAGGGAAAAGGCTCTTCCTTTATCTTGCCGCTTCCTCGAAAGTGGTTAGCTCTGTTCTGGTATGCCTCGACCCTGACAAAGCATAGAAACCCATCTACTACATCAGTAAAGTACTCCATGATGCAAAGATCAGGTACTTCAGAATCAAAAAAATTATTTTTACTCTAATCATCTCCGCTCAGCGTCTCAGGCCATACTTTCAAGCCCATCTGATCATGATACTCACGGATCAAACTCTTAGAGCTATCTTGGCTCATTCCGACACCTCTGGTCGATTAGCTAAATGGGCAATCAAATTGGAAGAGTTCGACCTTTTATTTCAATCTCGATCTGCCTAAAAGTCCCAAGTGTCAATGTACTTTCTGATGGAGTGCACTTGGACAGAAGAGCAACCTAAAAATTTTTCAATGACATGTTCGGATGCTGGTGGGGATGTGGCGGAGACCTGGATCGTTCATGTTGATGGCACCTCCAATTCTCAAGGAAGCGAAGCTAGTCCTATTCTTGCAAATCCGAAGGGCACAGTGTTGGAGTGTGCTCTCCAATTTTTCTTTAAAGCTATAAATAATCAAGCTGAGTATGAGGCCTTGTCAGCCGGGTTAAGCTCGCGCAGGAGTTTGGAGTAAAGCACCTCAGGGCCTTCACCAACTCCCAGCTCATCTTCGGACAAATTACTAGGGAATATGAAGCTCGAGACCCCATTATGTCTTGATATCTAAATAAAGTCAAGTTGCTGACCTCCTCATTGGCTTATTTCACTATTAGTTATATTTCCAGAGGCAAAAATGTCAGAGCCGACACCTTGTTGCAACTAGCCACTTCGGTGGATAATACCTTGGGAAGAACATATGTTGAGCACCTAGAGACTCCAAGTATTGATGCAACGGAAGAAGTTCTTCCAGTTATGCAAGAGTCAACATGGATGGATGCCTACATCCATTACTTACTGACGATACTCTTCGCTGATCCCAAGAAGCCAAGCTACTCAAGTGGAGGGCTCCCAAGTTTATGTTGTTGAATGGACAGTTATACAAGAAGTCTTTTTCTTATTCCCTCCTTAAATGCGTTGGCCTGCGAACATTAATTATATCCTCAGGAAGATTCATGAGGGCATACGTGAAAACTACATGGGGGCAGATCACTGGCGCACAAGGCTCTTCGCCATGGATATTATTGGCTTACTATGCGAAAGAATGCTACTGAGCTAGTCCAAAAGTGCAATAATTGCCAGCAATATTCTAATGTTTAATGGTAGCCAACCTCCCAGCTGAGCTTGCTCTATGCTTCGTGGCCCTTCACTCAATAGGAAATGGATATTCTTGGACCATTCCCTCTAGCTTCAGGGCAACGGAGGTTCTTACTTATCGCCATCGACTACTTCACCAAATGGATTGAAGTCGAGGCATTAGCCAAAATCATCGAGAGTAAGATGAGAACATTTTTCTTGAAGTCTATTATCTGCCGATTTGGCCTACCTCATACTATCATCATCGATAATGGTCGATAATTCGATAATGATGCATTCAAAACTTTTTGTACTAAGTTGGGTATCGGCCATCGGTTCACTTCTGTTGGGCATCCACAAACTAATGTAGAAGCAAAAGTCATGAATCAGACCATCCTTCGGGGACTCAGAACCTAATTAGATGAGTTCAAAGGCAAATGAGTGGAGGAAGTTTCAAATGTATTATGGGCGTATCATACGACTCTAAGGATCCTCATAGGGGAAACTTCTTTCAGTCTCGTCTTCATATTTGAAGCGGTTATCCCGCTGGAGATAGGTCTTCCAAGCCCTAGGGCGGAGTCGTATAATGAAGAAGATAATTCTTATCAACTAAGGGCTAGCCTTAACTTCATCAATGAGGTACGGGACCAAGCGCAGTTTAAGATGGCTATCTTTCGCCAACGAGCAGTGAAATATTATAACGCTCGGGTTTGCCGCAAGACATTTCACCCTGAGGATCTAATCCTTCGAAGGGCTGAGGTATCCAATCCAACTAAAGGGGGCAAGCTATCTTCGAATTGGGAGGGGCCTTATCGGGTCATCAAAGTACTTAACCAAGGAGCATATCGAATCGAGGAGCTCGACGGGCGGTCAATCCCATACATTTGGAATGCAGATAACCTTCATTGTTATTATCAATATTAAGTGTATTCGATCGATGAATATATAAAAAGTCTTAAATTTTATCTTTCTATTTGGCTTGGATAATTCTATAGTTTTAAAAGGCTCTCGGTAGCCCTGTGATCATAAGAAAACCACCGAGCTGGCACCAAGAAACTCCTAAGGCAGTCCAAGTCCTATGGTTCAGACGGCCCCAAGTCGACTCCCGAGCCGGCACCAAAAAACCCTCCAGGTAGTTTTAAAAGGCTCTCGACGGCCCTGCGATCATAAGGACACCCCCGGATCGGCATCGAGAAGCCTTCGAGGTGGTTCAAGTCCTATGGTTCCAGCGGCCTCGAGTCGACTCCCGAACTGACACCAAGAAACCCATGAAGTAGTTTCAAAAGGCTCTCGGTGGCCCTACGATTATAAGGACACCCCCGAGTTGGCACCGAGAAACCTCTGAGGCAGTTTAAGTCCTATGGTCTCGGTGGCCCCGAGTCAACTTCCGAGCCGACACTGAGAAACCCCTGAGGTAGTTTTAAAAGGCTCTCGACAGCCCCACGATCATAAGAACACTCCCAGGCCGACATCGAGAAACCCCCAAGGTGGTTCAAGTCCTATAGTCCCGATGGCCCCGAGTTGACTCTCAGGCCGGCACTGAGAAACCTCCGAGGTAGTTTCAAAAGGCTCTCGACGGCCTTGCAATCATAAGGATACCCCCGGGTCGGCATCGAGAAACCTTCGAGGTGGTTCAAGTCCTATGGTCCCGATGGCCCTGAGTCGACTCCCGGGCTAGCACCGAAAAACCCCCCAAGGAAATTTTAAAAGGCTCTCGACGGCCCCACGATCATAAGGACAGGCTGGCATCGAGAAACCCCCAAGGCGGTTCAAGTCCTATGGTTCTGGTGGCCCCAAGTTGACTCTTGTACTGGCACCGAGAAACCTTCGAGGTAGTTTCAAAAGGCTCTCGACGGCCTCGCGATCATAAGGATACCCCTGGGCCGGCACCGAGAAACCTCCAAGATGGTTTAAGTCCTATGGTCCCGATGGCTCCGAGTCGACTCCCAGGCTGGCATCAAGAAACCCCTGAGGTAGTTTCAAAAGGCTCTCGGTGGCCCCGCGATCATAAGGACACTCCTAGGCCAGCACCAAGAAACCCCTGAGGCGATACAAGTCCTATTGTTCTGGCAGCCCCGAGTCGACTCCCAGACTGGCATCGAGAAACCCCAAGGTAGTTTTAAAATGCTCTCGGCGATCCCGTGATCATAAGGATACCCCCGAGCCAGCATCAAGAACTTGAAGGCTAAAGCCAAGACATGATCACCAAAAGACCAAAGTACTACAAAAAGCTAAGTTTGTTATACTTGAACAAAATATTTCTTTCATTAATCTTATGTCACTGTCATACAAAAGACCGACATTAGTCAAATTATAAAATATTAAAAAAAGAAAGAGAAAATAAACTCTAAGGTTCGGCAGGTCCTGGCTTGTCTTCGGCATCGCCACTCTCTGGATCCTCCTCTTCATCTTCAGGCTGAATGCGTTCAAGGCCGCTTATTTTGAAGATCCGAAAGATCCTCTCTTTACACTTCTCGAAGCCATGGGAGAAGGCGTCGATGGTCACTTCACACACCTCCGTAGCAAAAGCGGTGGAGCCTTTATAGTGCTTCACGGCCTTCCAGGCTTGGGCTTCGGCATTGGCCACTTTCTCTTTGGCTTGGGCTTCGGTGGCAGCCACCTTCTCCTTAAATTGGGCTTCGATGATGGCCAATTTCTCCATCACTTTCCAAGCCTGGGCCTCGGCGGCAGTCTTCTTCTCCCAGGAGGTCCGAGCATCCGCCTCCGCAAAAGCTTGCTTCTCCATGGCGGCCCAAGCTTCGGACTTGGCCTTACCGGCCCTGTCTTCGGTATGGTCCAACTTGAGGAGAGCGTCTTCTAACCTCTCCTCAGTCGGCCTAAGCCTTGTCATAGCGTCCACTAATTTAGCCTCGGTGACTCTGGCCTTACTCTCGGCTTCCTCGTCCTGAGCCTTTAAAAAGCGACTCCCCTTCTTAGCAGCTCAGAGCTCATTGGCCGCCTTCATCTCTCGGGCTTGCACCTCAGCCAATTCTCTAGCCAAGGTGTCAGGCCGAGTCTTGGCAGCAATCAGTTTGTCCCGAGTATGCCTGCAGTTATTGACGGCCCCGACACAGGCATCCCGAAGGACAAAAAGGTCATTGGACATCTGCATGGACCAATCGGCTAAAGCTCAGACCAAATTCTCATATTATATCCAAATACGAGAAAGAAATGGAGCCGGCGAACTTACCTGAAGGGCGATGGTAAAGAGACTATCGAAGATGTCGGCAATCGGTCGGTGGCAGATCTCGACCTAAAAAGTTGGAAGGCTGGAGCGCCTCAATACACACTTCGCCAACTGACCGCGGTTCATCGCCGTCACCCGAGATGGCTAGCCCCTTGAAGCACTGTTAGGGGGCATCCCTCCTTCCTTCGGCATCGATCGGATAGCCAGCAGAACATCATCTTCAACTTTCACCATCGGAGGCGTCCCAACCCTCGCCTCCGGTGCGGCTTCATCTTTGGGCTCGGCGATGACTGGGGGCTCTTCCCTCGATGGCCCCGCCTCAACTTCAACAGGAGGAGCCCTTGTTGCTGGTGCCTCGGCAGGAGGATCCTCCCTTCTCAGCTCTCCCACTGGGGTGGCCTCGGGAGCCATGAAAGAGACCATAGGGGGCCGGGATAACCCGCTCTAATCTTCCCGGCGAGGCTTTTTGGGCACTGCCCTCACCATGTCGCTAGCGGCCTCTTTTCTCTTTCGGAGGCCTGCCATCAAAAAGTCAGGAGAAAACTTCATTGCTGCACAAAGAAGCAAAAATCAGAGTTAAAAAAAAAGAGGGGGAGAGAAGAAGAAGAAAAAACGATGGCTAAGGGGTGAGGCACTCATCGGGCACTGGTGTTGGCGATGCCAGCGTTACGCCGGCTTCGTGGAGGTTATCCTCGATAACAGTTCTTAGCAGGAAGGAAGATCGGATGACAATAGCAAATCAAAAATTTCTTGGTCTTCCTCATTTACAGTCTAGTTCTTATTAGGGATGGTATCAGGAATGCCCCAACTCATCTTCACTCCATCCAAATGGACATAGAAAAATCAGGATTTTTATCCCTTAATTTTAGAGGGCAGATTGATTTTGAGGGCTCTTTTGGGTCTGGAGGCGAAGCTCCACCACCCGGCTTTGTTGGAATTGCAGAGTTTGTACAAGGCCTAGAACAAGAAACTCAGGCAGAAGAGCCATGAAAATGGTAGAGTACTATAAAGGCACAGATAATTTGAATGGAGTTCGGAGTTAGCTACGCCGAAACAAGGTCATATATATCTAGAAGACTAAGAAAAAAGGGATGGAAAGGAAGACGAAGCCCACTTCTGAAAAATTCTTCATACAAGGCAATCCCACCAGACTAGCTGGAGGTCACCTTGTCACTAGGATGAGAGGTAGAGGTACAGATGCTATCACGAATCTCATATTAAGCCCTAAAGTTCTTTATGTCTTGGGCGATCATGGTGGAGGCTATCCCTTCTGGACCTATGGACTCAGAGAGGATGGCTAGAGGAGATACCGGGCGACTCGATGGCGAAGAAACCCTAGCTGGTGGGGAAAGGCCCTAGATGGTGTTTGGGCTGCGGTCGCTGGACGATCATGGATGGAGATACCACCAGGAGCCCAGCACTGTGCCCAGAGGATCTCTTCCTTAGAGGGTTCGACCATGGGGCTCTTAACTTTCCTACGGGAGTTAGAATTCATGGGAGAAAAGAACAAAGAAAGTGAAAGGGACTAACCTAAAGATCAAAGGGACAAAGGCAAGAGCTTGGAACTCAGAAGGCGAAGAGGGCACAAGGAAAGTAGTGGAGGCATGAGAAGCTCGAAGGGATAGGTGGGATAGTCTTTATACATAATTTTTGAACGTCCCGCCCACTACAGTGCCACGCAGAGATTCATGAATGGAGGCATCATCCAACTGTCCACAAACTCTTTGCTATTCAAGATATGACGCCTCAGTGATGCATGAAGGGTGCAATCCGCACTCAATGATGGGACACATAGAAGAACAACCCAATAATGGTGCTCCATCTTTTTCTTCGATCAAGGGATATTTTCCTCAATCTCCCAGCGGACCGTATCACTTCTGGCACAGTTCCTTAAATGATGAAAAGACTTTGAAGAGACTTTACCTCTTCGAGGGTGCATGCCCGCCTTCGCTAATTTATGGCACACAAGGCCCAACAAAAGCAGGGGATTTTGCACTCCTTTCTCTTGGCAAGTGCTGTCAGCATGAGTGCCAAGACTCAGGAGCGGGAGAGCAAATGATGTGGCTGGTTAAAGCCACGTGGAGGCTAACGGCTAAAATCACCTAACGGCGGGAGTCGATAGGGTGCCAATGCCCCCAGCTCCTAGGCGGCCCCAGTCCTGAGGCAGCCCCTGCTCCTAGATGGCCCCAGTTCATAAGTGGCCTTGAGGCGGCCCCTGCTCCTAGGCGGCCCCAGTTCACAAGCGGCCCTAAGGCGGCCCCTGCTCCTAAATGGGGCCGATTCATAAGTGGTCCTGAGGTGGCCCTCGCTCCTAGGTGGCCTCAGTTCATAAGTGGCCTTAAGGTGGCTTTTGCTCCTAGGAGGCCCCTGCTTCTAGGTGGCCCTAGTTCATAAGCGGCTCTGAGGCAGCCCCTATTCCTAGGCAGCCTTATCTCTTATCTTATTTTATATTATCTTATATCCAAGATCAATTTTAGCTTTTCAAGCAAGCCTTCACTTCTCATAAGGCTAGGCCCACTAGCCACCTTTGATTTATATATGTCTAATAAGATAAACTCCATTGATTTTGGCACAAGCCTAAGAAGTCATAATCCCTTATGAAGTATTAATGATTCTGATCAGATAAGCTCAAAAGGTCGTCATCTGCCATAAAAGTACCAATCACTCAGTTTAGATGGGATAAATCCCACTAATTTTGACATTCCATTCACAAAGTCATGGCTCATTATAAGATTCCAAAGCTTCTGAAGCAAGTTACACATACCCCAAGTATCAATAAAATGGGTAAGAGGGACCCCTGACCAAAGTATGAACACTCAAGCACTTAGAGAATTTTCTCATCTTCTTTCTAACTCCCATTAGCTCGAGCTTCTTGAAGCTCATGACTGTGATTCTGATCGCTAATTTGAGCATCAAAGGATTTTCACCGAAATATTTGGTTCCCTGGACTTCTTGCAGATCTCGGAGTCGAGGTGAATCATCTTCATTAAATTCATGGCACGTCCACTGACGCTCAAGGATGTCAGCTCAAGGTAATTAGGCATCATCAGAGACTATAAAAAATTCTGTTGCGGTGATCTTATGGAATTATAATAATTTATGTCCACATTGTTGGCATGTAAAATCCTTTCAAAACCTAAAATAGAGGCCGCAATAATGAATGCCATTATAGTCTTCGGCATCACCATGAATTTCCTGAGCATTGCGATGAATGGAACAACAGCATGGACAATTGCAAACCATTGCGGGGAGAATTTTACCATGTGCTCTCACCATACCCAAAGGGGAACATTGGCAGCCATGCCTAGCAAGGCAATTGCTAGCATCTTAGCAGGCAAAGGCTGGGGGTAGAGGTTCTTCACAAGGGCTGTTTAGGCTAGTGCTACTCGAGCAGCTACCACAGCAGGTGGACACCTTAGTTTCACACTGCCCTATAGGACTTTGCAACAAGAGGAAGGACATGGCTCACTGCCCTATAGGACTTTGCAATAGGGCACTGTCCGGTTTCAAGCCACTCATTGCTTAGTGTTTCGTGTGAGGAATCTCCCCCTTTCTGAAATGCAGACAAAATAAGAAGAAGTGAGGAAATGAGCAACAAATCATCTGTCTCGCCAAATAGATAATAATTCAGAATGCCTTTTTTCCACCTTACTGGATTCCAAACAATTACAGTTTTCCACCATGATTATGACTATTCTTATTAAATGCATCTAAACCTTTAGAGGACTAAATAGGAGAAAAATCAGATATGCAACCCCAACCAAGTAAAAGAAAAGCTTCAAATAATTTATCTTATGTTGAAGGGAAGAGCATGGCATGCTAGTCATTTTAAGCATTGGTTAGCAATTCACAGTACTAACCAAGGCATATCTAATTTGAAAGATATGTAAATGAAAATGTATGGCAACTCACAGCCTTGACCAGATAAAAAGTTCAAGTGATGCAATAGGTTAGAGCCAAGCATGGATCCAACAACATGTCCAGCTTTACATCCCACATACCCAAATACACTGGCCCAACCCAATAAAGCAGTGGGAAACAAAAATAGCCCAATGAGGCTGTGGGAGAAAAACCATAAAAAAATAAAAACATATTTTTCTTATTTGGGCTTATATATTTGGAGATATTTAAAGCCCAAAGTAGGGTCCAAAATTTGATCTGGTTGAAGTTTAATGAATGATTGAATACTCTCTCGTTGTTATATCATTTTTTGTAGAATAGATTGAGCTGGTTATGTACTGGTATGTCAGTTTTGTACTGACCATATATTTTTTGTTTTGTTGAACATATCTCTATTCCAAATGGCGAAAATTATTACAACGATGAATGCCATGACGTAAGGCAAAACAAGCTATGAGAGAGGATCCAGAGGTTGAGATATGATCTAGAAGATTGCTTAAGAGAGCATATCAATAAGCTTGAGTGCCTTATGAAACACCTAAAGGAATAAACCTTTTCGTACTGGGCAACATAAGATATAGGCACTGGATCACTCGCTCCCATTGTATTTTTTCGAAGTCCTGCACAACATTTGGGATCGCTTTGGAGAGCGTATCTCTTATAGGGATTCGGTTTCTAATCTGTTAAACCATGTTGATATGTTGGGTAGAAGTGACTCTGAAGAAGAAGCTGACATTATCAAAAATGAGGATCCACCACCTCTTATCGAGCTTCAAGTAGATGATGTCTTAGAGTTGATCAAGAAACCCAAACATGGATACTTAATATTTGGACTCTGTATTGTCCTTGTTAGAGTTGTTGTGGCTTATTACTTAAATTGATTATGTTGCACCCATAGTTAAAGCTTGTATAGTTGCTTGTCTTATTTGAACACAATGTTTATTATGTCATTTGCTTGCTTATATGAATTATGAATTTCATATGCAATTAAATGATCTTATATGTGAATATGATAGATATTATTTTGAAGTGAATCAAGAGATAAAGATAAGACTTATGATTATGAATGATGGGTGGAAAGCATAGCGACCATCTAATTTTATAACATGAGTTAAGTCTTTCACTCATTAATCAAAACTTGGGACAATAACTAGACATGTGTTGTGCTAAAACTAAATAAAATTCAGTTATATTAACTATAGATCATGGCTTCAAAAAATATAATCGCTGACCTGAACAAAGGTGATAAGAAACTCAATGGCAAGAATTATCATGTCTGGCATCTTAAGATACAGTATGTTCTAGAGGAACAAGAGGCTTTAGAAGTTGTTAACCATACCATGGAAGATCCTGGTCAAGGTAATGGTGTCCATCAAAGGCAAGACCAGAAGATCTATCAAACTTGAAAAAAGAAAGACTCCATAGCCAAGAGCATATTGATAAGCGCTATGGAAGATGACCTTGTTTGTGAGTATTAGCAGTATCCTTCGGCTCATGAGGTCTAGGTTGTCCTAAGAGAAAGATTTGCTGGAGTCAGTACAAGTAAGCTGAGGTAGCTGACTATTAAGCATGATAGTTATAAGAAGCATCATGATCATTCAATGGCACAACATCTCCGAAAGATGTCGAGTATGATAAGGAAGCTAAAAAATGCTGGGTACATTCTAACTGATGAGTAGCAGGTATAGGGAGTGATCCATTCTCTTTTAGATAATTGGGACACTATGAAGTAAAATCTTACCCATAATGAAAGTATAAAGACCTTTTTCTAATGTAGCTCAACATGTTGAGCCGAAGGCTGAATGCCTTGAATCCTTAAGGTCTATTGAACATGCATATGTTGCTGAAGGGTCCAGGGATGCTCTTGGTAAAAAGCGTAAGCGTTTCTAGAAGAAAGATGATAAAGGTAATGGTAAGAATCATGTTGCTAGACAGTTCAAGAAGAACAAAGGCAAGGGCAAGTTCTTCGGAAAGAAGAAGGATAAGTCAAAGTTGAAATGCTACAAGTATGGCAAAAAGGGTCATTTTGCTCATGAATGCTCTGAGCAAAATAAGGTAATACTTTGTCCTAATGCTCTTGGTAAAATATATGTTTCTAGCACTGCATTGCTTACTGACTCATATCCTTTGTGGATAATAGACTCAGGAAGCACAGACCATGTAGCTAGAGAAAGAGCTGCCTATATGGAGTTTCGTTGACTGCCAGCTAAAAGCAAATGGATATACGTAGAAAATAATGCAAGAATAGAAGTCAAGAGAATTGGCACATGCAAGCTTTAGTTGCATGGTGGTAGGATGTTCTACTTGCATGATGTTCTCTTCACTCCGGATATTTGACGAAACTTAGTACCTATTGTTGTTCTTCTTAAGTTAGGTTTTACTTTAAATTTTCATAATAATTATGTTGACATATTTAATGATGTTATTCATTTGGTTTCTGGATATTTGTGAGATGGTTTTATGGTGTTAGATATTGAACCTTATAGTAATTATGTGCTTGGTTGTTTTTCAATGGTTGCCTCTTCTAGTGCTGATAGTGTTAATGATAAGATTTGGCATGCTAGATTAGGGCATATTGGACAAAATAGAATGAATAGATTAGTAAGAGAAGGATTGTTGGGTCCTTTAGCTAAAGTGAACTTGTCCATGTGTGAACACTGTCTTACTGAAAAAATAACCAGGAAACCATTTGGCAAGGCTATTAGGGCAAATTTTCCTTTATAGTTAATTCATTCGGATATATGTGGTCCAATGAATGTGAGAGCAAGGCATGGAGACCTTTATTTCATTACTTTTATAGATGACTTCTTGCATTATGGCCGTGTTTACCTTATGTCTCAAAAGTTAGAGGCATTAAATGCTTTACACAATATTTAAATGAAGTTGAGAATCAACTTGAGAGAAAGGTTAAAGCCTTAAGAACGGACCATAGACGAGAATATTTGTCGGATCAGTTTAAGGCAATGTGTAATGAGAAGGAAATAATCAAACAATTAACGATTCTCAATAATCCACAATAGAATGGAGTAGCTAAGAGGAGAAATAGGACTCTTCTCAAGATGGTTAGGTCGATGATAGTGCAGACTAGTTTGCCGATCTCCTTTTGGGGTAACGCATTGATGATAGCTACTTATATATTTAACCGTGTGCCCTCCAAGTTAGTTCCATTGACTCTCTTGAATTATGAACGGGCAAAAAACCTAATTTAGACAATCTATGACCTTGGGGGTCAGCTGCATATGTCCATGACACTACCTATAAGTATGGAAAGTTAGGCCCAAGAGGGCAAAAATGTATCTTTATAAGATACTGTGAATTTTCAAAGGGATATGTGTTTATTGGTGAATAATTAGATGAAACTGCATCTGAGATCGAATCACGGGATGCAGTATTTCTTGAAAATGAGTTTTCAAGTCGAGGTGAGGTAGATAAAACTACTTCTCTTTGTGAGATGGAAGAAATGGACCACGAGATAACTATGGGTGAACCTCATCTACCTCAAGAAAATAATATATTACCTAGTGAATCTTCTTCCCAAATACCTGATCTGAGGAACTATAGAAACCCCATTCCTTGTCGAAGGTTTGAAATAGAAGGGGAAGCATTTATGATTGCTCCAATGGAAGAAGAAGAACCTTGAACTATGGATGAAGCATTTAACTACCAAGCTAGAGAAGAGTGGGAGAATGCTATGAAGGAAGAATTAGCCTCATTGAAAAGTAATAATGCCTGGGATTTAGTTAACCTACCAAAAGGGCGTAAGGCCATTGGGAACAAACGGGTTCTCAAGATAAAAAATAATGTTGATGGGTCAATTGAGAGATATAAAGCCCGACTCATTGCTAAAGGTTATACTCAACAAGAGGGTATAGACTAGCAGGACACTTTTTCTCCAGTTGTGAAATTTGCCTCTATTCGTTTGAATCTAGCTATTGTGGGGCAATTAAATCTTGAATTGCATCAGATGGATGTTAAAACGGCTTTCCTCAATGGTAAACTTAATGAAGAGATTTATATGGAACAACTTGAAGGTTTCATAATAGAAGGTCAAGAACACAAAGTGTGCAAATTAAAAAAGTCAATTTATGGCCTTAAACAAGCATCAAGGCAATGGAATATGAGATTCCATTATGTAGTTGTTTCATATAATTTTGAAATGATAAGTGAAGACCATTGTGTCTACATAAAAGCCATTAAAGAAAAATTTGTAATATTATCATTATTTGTTGATAACATTTTGTTGGTTGAAAACGATAATAAATTTGTCATAAAAGTCAAAGAATGGTTATCCTTCCAATTTGACATGAAGGATATGGGAGAGGCATCTTATATTTTGGGGGTCAAGATAATAAGAGATCGTTCAAGAAAACTTATAGCTTTGTCTCAAAAATCTTATATTGAGAAGATTTTGGAATGATTTAACATGAAGGATTTTAATCCTTGTAACACCCCAATAGCTAAAGAAGAAGTCCTGAGCCAAAACATAAGCCCCATTACACTTCGAGAGAAGGAGATGAAAAAGAAGCCTTATCCTAGAGCCATTGAAAGATTGATGTACACTATGGTGTATACTAGGCCAAACATCTGCTATGCCATTTAAGGAAGGAAATTTTCCCCGTTTGGCCGTTTATCAGGCCAGTATCATTTTTAACGGGTCAAAAAATTCTCGATCTAAACGGCTTAATGGGTAATAGGGATTACTCGTTAATGGCTAAACAGGTAAACAGCCCAAGGACGATATTCTTTGCCCCATCCCCGTATACCCATCCTTATCCCCATTAGCTTTAATATAATATATTTAAATTATATATATATATAATATATTAAATATTAAAAATTTAAAATAAATAAAATATATATAGTAAAACATGTTTGAATCATTCTCCGTGTCTCTTCTCTCCTTCTTTTACGCATGTAAATGGCCAAACGGTATTCAGTGGGTATTCGTTTACCTGGCCGGGTATTCCCATCCCCGTCCCGTTAACTATAATGGCTTAACGGAGCAGGGAACGAAAACATTTTTTCTAACAGAGATGGGACCGATAGAGGCTGCTCCGGACCATCTCCGGACTGTTGCCATCCCTAATGTCGTTGGTTTAGTGAGGTATTTTCAGTCGAACCCTGGAATCAAACATTGGAAAGTGATTAAAAGAATATTGAGATATTTGAAAGGCATAACAGAATATTATGTATGTTATCAAGGATCAAATTTGAACTTAGAAGGATACTCAGATGCTGATTGGGCTCAAAATCCAAATGATAGGAAGTCCACTTATGGTTATGTTTTTTTACTAAATGGTGGGGCCATTACTTGGTTTAGTAAGAAACAAAGTTGTGTGGCCTTATCAACAATGGAAGCTGAATTTACGGCATGTTCAGCCGCAGTACAAGAAGCTATTTGGTTGAAAAAGTTTTTAAAACATCTGAATGTTGCTGATGATAGTGGGAGTCCAGTTTTATACATTGTGATAATCAAGCTGCCTTAGCATGTTTAAAAGATTTCAAGTATCATAGTAAGTCTAAGCATATCGATATTAAATATCAGTATGTAAGAGATATAATTGCCAAAGAGCAAGTTGAATTGAGATATATCTCTATTCATTGAATGCTTGCTGATCCTTTCACTAAGCCATTAGCTCGAAATATTTATGCTGGTCATGTAAGATCTTTGGGCTTACGTAAATTATAATGTACTTACAAACTATTGAGCTATAAACTTAATTGATATAATGGAATTTCATTTAGACAAGCCATGATCTACTGATAAGGATTGCACACATATGTGATTGGTTGATTGTTTGGTTAAGAATATTCATAAGTACATAATAAAGCATGTCAACAGGTTGGAGATTGATCTTCTCGCATGGACAATCGACTCTATGCACTGCGTTTGTGTGGAGATTAGACGGTTTTGAGCTTATAGCTAGGCTATACGGAAAGACATGGCTCAAAATGGAACATCGCCTTGACATGGAAACAAAAGTTGAGATGAGATCATTCTGAAGTAAATGCTAAAAGGAATATTTACTTAACATGTTGGAAAGTCAGACATGAGTTCATTAGGAGGTTAGCAAGTAAATGTGAATGAACTCAGGTTGACACTATATACAATATTGAAGTTACAGAACGAATAAGACATGTACTCTCCTAAGGAGAAGGCAACATCATAGCATGTGATTCATATCACATGTACTTAAAAGGACAAAGGGCTAGTAGGAGAATAGATCCCTGCTTCTCTACTATGCGAGACCCATGAGATCATTGGATCTCAAATTCGTACCCTTATGGAGTTTTGTCAGTAGCTCAAAAATTTCAATTTAGTATTGCTACTTTAGCATGCTACCTATAAGCCATGGATGATTCGGTTTAAAGGGGCACGTCTAGGAAAGCAACTAATTGGAGTTAGAGAGTTACTAGTTGAAAAGAAAGACTACTCTTATTGACATCCATACATGTAATCACTGGCCGGCCAATTATGCTGCATGTTTAAGATGTGTATCATAATTGTGATTATATTGTAATTAATGAAAGTGGTTAAGCATGTACTTGTTGATTGATTAATAGAGGGATCAAAGATGCTTGATTGATGAAATAGAGAGGGAGTCTAGGGTACTGCAAGATACCATGGTGAGTCTCTTTTTTTTTTTTTTGACGAGTGACTATGTATTCCTAACCGATACATAGCGATATGCTCGAGTATTCTTGCGGGTCACATGAGTTACTTGCCTTAGTATGAAGTGATTGGTATGTCGAGGTTATGGTGATTCGGGTCTAAGTTGACCCGTTATGTGCGAATGGGAGATGTTAAAAAAACTTTGTTCGGATCCACCCATGACGGATCAAACCCGATCCGGATACATCTACTTACTCGATGGTTAACAACCGCAAAGGATAGTGGGAGGTTGTGAAAACTGACATGGATCTTGGTTATGAAATGAGGAGGATCGACGGTTATTTTTTCC
The DNA here is from genome assembly GCA_900491605.1 of Calamus simplicifolius. NCBI lineage: Eukaryota > Viridiplantae > Streptophyta > Magnoliopsida > Arecales > Arecaceae > Calamus > Calamus simplicifolius. The sequence goes on along the minus strand of UESW01004555.1, from coordinate 483,140 downwards.
GTATATATAAGACTCTTCCTCTTGAAACAGATAGATCTGGAAGACAATCATGAGAGCATTTAACATGTAAAAAATAAAGTATGATTCATCTTATAATCATACTTGAATCGGCAATATCATAGGAGAAAGAGAGCAAATACGATCCACTTCATCAATTTGATTTCAAATTGTTTTATATCTAATAGTCTTTATGCGCATCAAGTCTCAATTTTGAAAATGAAATTTCTATCTAATTTTTTCTAAAATATTTATAAATATCAATAAAGTTAACAAATTTTTTTCTCTCTCCATATTCTTTATCACTTTTTATTATAATTTATTTCACTTTTTTCTCTTTTAGCCTTACATTTTTTTTATTGTAATACGTATTGCATTCAATGAAAATTAAAGCTAAAAAGATGATCTTCTTCCTTTGTATGTGATCTCAATTACGATCCTCCATTAGCCTCCACTTTCGTCATTTTTTAATAATAATATTATTATTATTATTTAGATCTAATACAAAGAGGATAGCCCTAATATGCTAGTCAGTCTTCAATCATCCTGCAACACCATTATTATTATTAAAAAGGTGCTTTGTAATCTCAAGCTTTGCTTTTTTTTTTTTTCTTTTTTTTTTTTTTAACTTCCACCCAATTTCAAAATATAAAAGGTATTATGAAAAATATGGATAAATTTTAAAAATATTATCTAATAAAATTATAATACAAAAGACAATGATAATCAATATAAGAGTTACTTTCTAATACGTAAACATATACATAAATAAAGTATTTTTTATCTAAATATTATTTGAATAATATTTATTTTTAAAAATATAATATTTTGAGTTATTCTGATGGTTTTCGAGGAACGAGCTTTATTTTGTACATGCCAACATCCTCGCTAAATATGTTAATTGGTACTGCTTAGGATAACCTAAAGCAAAGAAATAGTGGATATTGTGCAGCTCTTGGCATATTTGAGGCAGTGGGGCAACCGTCACCATGGCTCCATGATACATTACGTACCGGGAAGGGGAAAGCACAAAGTATAGCACGAAGGATCATAGTTGTCAGGCCCGGTCCGAATATTGACCTGACCAAGGGCTCGGATCACCGGGTCACTGGTTCAACCGTTGGGTCACTGGTTCAACCATCGATCAATTATATTAATATAAAAATATATATTAATAAAAATTAATTTTTAATAAAAAATTTAAGGTTAACATGATAATAAAACCCGTGACCCGAACCGGTTCGGATTGGATTGATCGGTTCATGGGTGAATCGGATGGATTGACCGGGTTATTCTGAGTCACTTACACATTCGGTTTATATTGAAACCGGACCGGCTTGGCCTTCGGGTCCCGGTTCAACCGGTCCAACCGGCGGTTTGGTCCGGTTCTGACAACTATACGAAGGATAAGGGGATAACTCGGCAATCTATGGATTCCTTTAAGGGGAAAAAATAAAAAAATAAAAACTCAGCAATCTATGAGAAAAGCCCTCATTTTTCCTTTTTCTTTTTAAAGAAAAAATGGTTAAAGCATGCTGAATTTAATCATTTTAATAATATTATCATAAATTCTTGGATGGTGGACTTAATATTGATCTAATTAATATGTAATTGAAAAAACAAAAAAAGAAGAAGAGAAGTTCTTAGGATATTGTTGACATAATAAGATGAAAAGATGAAATTTCTTCCCATCATTGTAATATGATAGACTGTTTTCATATATAATTTTCGTCCTTGCAAATGCTTGAAATATAAACTTGGTAAGAAACAAAATGTTCAATCATGCGTGGCTTTTAAAGAGATCGACTTTGTACAAATTCCCCACCTAATTATATTAAGCTAAGCTGCATACAATTATTATATTAAAGGCAATAGGCTTGCAAAAGTATACAGAAAGAGAGAATATATAATGGCAGCAAATGAGTTTAATTAAGCAATGAATGATCTACTTGAGGAACCTCAATCCAAACCAACCTTTTAAATGGATTGGAAAAATAGTCTACATGAAATTATTAGGTTATGTCAAGGCCATAAATTTTATTTTCAATTCAGACTCACCCAACTCATGTACTAATTGGGTTCAAGTATAGTTCATGCATAACCAAGTTCAGCCTCGTCCAATATGCTTCATCCGAAGGTTCAGATTTTTATAGGGTTGGTTGGATGCTGAAGTCCATTATGCTTGGATTGGATTCCTCCACATGGAAAGGATTGCAAAAGAAACTTTCGAATGCAACATCTCAATATTCTTGAAAAGATGGAAACATCACTGCAATAATTTATATTGCCTTTAAAACTCTCAATATATTATCCCAGTCCACCCAGCATCTCTCTCTCTCTCTTTCGCTCTAACTTCTCAAGTGCTTCGATGTAAAGTATAGCCCCAGCCTGAAGCTCTACTCGAATCTGCGTGGCTTTAGAACCCCAAAAACTCTCCACCAATACCCCGTCACGACATTTACGTTATTAAAACTGTTTATTTAAGTTAAAAGCACAAATAGGATTAGATTATATTCTTGCGGATCCTTAACAGTAAAAAAGTCCATATGAGTTTTTTTTTTTTTTTTCTTTCTTTCTTTCTTAGCCCTTTCAATTTCCTATTATTACTAATTTTATTTCTAACTATATAATAAATATTAGACTCAACTCTAGGCCATACCCAACCTCGACCCATTGCAAAAGGTTGGCTTGCTGGTTTTGCCTAACCCAACCACAACCTAATAACAAATGGGCTGAGAAAATTCTTCATGGTCCCAACCTGGCCAACCATTAGCCACTACCAATCTAGAGTTGTACATGAATTAGATCGGATTGATTTAAAAATATATTTAAAATTAGATTGATTTTTTAAAATTAAAATTAAAATCAAAATAATTGTTCTAATAAATGTTAGACTTAATTTAAATATATTGATCCCTATCGGATATGCGAAAACATGGGATCAATATATTTATCATGAGAATAAAGCAAGTCAAGATCGATAAATACCTCCAGCCATTGCTGTTGATTTTCTTCCAGATGAGGGTAAGGATCTTGATCTTCTTCTCGATCTGAATCAGCTACACCTCTCGGGATCTTGATCTACCACTTTGATCTGAATCAGCTGCAGATCTACCTCTCGGGATCTTGATCTACCGCTTGGGGAACCTTGATTGAGTACTTGATTGAGTGCTTTCAATCAATGAGCTATCGCACACGATGATGTATGCCCTCATGATATGCTCTTGATCAGGGACCCAATCTCTCTGGCTTCTTTTTGGTTTTCTCCCGATGACATTTTTTTTTTGTTATCGAAAGCCTTAGAAGGGATCTCTATTTAAAGAGATATCTTAACTCCATTCCACCGCCTACTCCCATCAAAGTAGGCGTTTAAGCGTTTAACACTATTTAATCCACCGCCTACTCCCATCAAAGTAGGCGTTTAAGCGTTTAACACTATTCAAGAGATTTCGTTACCACTTATTAACTAGTGGATGACGTAGAGAATTATCCGACGATTAAGCTATATTGCAATAAAATAGGACCATCTACTAAACGGGATACTACATTCTCCCACTTGGTCCGTATATTTTATCTTAATCCACAATTCTCAATACTGAACAAGAAACCAAATACATGAATCATAGCGATAGGTCCTCTATAATTGAGTATTATCTTCTATGTATTACAATGCATTCAATTTCTTTACCACTATTCCAAATGTGACAACATAACATAATGAATAAACCATATGTTTATTCAGAGTCCAAAAGAAAGGTTTGTCATTTCTCGAAAGTCAAATAATGTGTACACCTGAATGAGAAATAAATAAATAATTGAAATAAGAGTTTCTTTGTACAAATTGTTATCCATGCAATTATATCATGGAACCAACTCCCATTCGTATCATATGATCCTTAAAATTCTTAATTGGCATGCCTTTAGTCAAAGGATCAGCTATCATCAATTCAGTGCTAACGTGTTCTATGACTACTTTGTTTTCTTTAACACGTTCTCTTATGGCTAAATACCTAATGTCGATATGTTTACTTCGACTACCACTCTTATGGTTTTTAGCCAAAAATACAGCAGCTGAATTGTCACAGTACCGTTTAATTGGCCTAGCAATAGAGTCAATAATTCTAAGCCCTAAGACAAAACTCTTCAACCATACACCTTGCGATGTAGCCTCAAAACAAGCAACGAACTCCGCTTCCATAGTAGAGGTAGCAGTCAAGGTTTGCTTTGCACTCCTCCATGATATGGCTCCACCAGCTAGCATAAATATAAATCCTGATGTTGATTTTCGAGAATCAACGCAGCCAGCAAAGTCCGAATCTGAGTAACCCTCTATCTCCAAATGATCAGTTCGTCTATACATGAGCATGTAGTCCTTGGTCCCTTGAAGATACCTTATGACCTTTTTAGCAGCTCTCCAGTGGTCTAAACCTGGATTACTCTGATATCTTCCTAACATTCCTACTGCAAATGAAATGTCAGGTCTTGTGCAAACCTGAGCATACATTAGGCTTCCAACAGCTGAAGCATATGGAATGTTGTGCATCTGTTCCCATTCAAGTTCATTTTTAGGGCACTGGTTCAAAGCGAACTTGTCACCCTTCACTATAGGTGCAACACTTGGTGAACAATTTTTCATCTGAAATCTCTCCAAGACTTTATTGATATAAGTTTCTTGAGACAATCCTAAAATGCCTCGAGATCTTTCTCTATGAATCTTAATGCCAATGACATAAGATGCCTCACTTATATCTTTCATATCAAAATTTTTGGAGAGAAATTATTTCACCTCATATAGCAACCCTTTATTATTGGTTGCTGCCAATGACATAAGATGCCTCACTCATATCTTTCATATCAAAATTTTTGGAGAGAAATTGTTTCACCTCATATAGCAACCCTTTATCATTGGTTGCAAGTAGAATGTCATCCACATATAGGACCAAGAAACAAATTTTGCTCCCACTAACCTTTTGGTATATACATTGATTCTTGATGTTCTCTTCAAAATCAAAGGAAGAGATCACATCATGAAATTTTAGATACCACTGACGTGAGGCTTGTTTCAATCCATATATGGATTTCTTAAGCTTGCAAACCAAATGCTCACTATCACCAGAGGAAAATCCTTCAGGCTGTTTCATGTAAACCTCTTCCTCTAGATCTCCATTAAGGAATGCAGTTTTCACATCCATTTGATGTAACTCAAAATCAAAATGAGCAACCAATGCCATAATTATTCGGAGAGAATCTTTCTTGGATACAGGAGAAAATGTCTCCGTGTAGTCGATTCCTTCCCTCTGAGTGAACCCTTCGGCAACGAGTCTTGCTTTATATCTTTCAATGTTGCCTTGTGAGTCTTTCTTTATTTTAAAGACCCATCTACATCCAATGGCTTTTACATCATCAGGCAACTTAACAAGATCTCAGACTCGATTAGATGCCATAGATTCCATCTCATCCTTCATGGCATTGTACCACAAGTTTGATTCCTTAGAACTCATGGCTTGTGAAAACGTTTCAGGATCATTTTGGCTCCAATGTTATAGTCAGATTCATGTAGATACACAATATAATCACTAGGAATTGCTGATTTCTTTATTCTAGTTGATCTTCTTAATGTTGTGTCAATGACCTCTTGAGGAGTATCTTGCACAACTGATTGTTGTTGTTGAACAACATGATCTTCTAGATTATCATCAGCTTGTGAAATTTCAATGACTGGTTGTTGAGCACTTATTTGAGTTTGAGGAGTGCTATAAATAACAACCAATCCCTCACTTGTAGTGGAAGTTGGAATATCTGAATGATCTTTCTCAGATGAAGCCAAATACTGAAATTGATCACTCCTACTAATCAAGTCATTCTCAAGAAATTTTGCATTTCTTGATTCCACAATCCTAGTGCTGTGAGATGGACAATAAAATCTATAATCCTTGGACTTCTCAGCATATCCAATAAATATCCACTAATAGTCCTTGGGTCTAGTTTCTTTTCTTGTGGATTATAAACTCTTACTTCAGATGGGCATCCCCAAACACGTATATGTTGCAAACTTGGTTTCCAACCTTTAAATAACTCAAATGGCGTTTTGGAAACAGCCTTGGTTGGAACCCGGTTTAATATATACGCAGCTGTTTTAAGAGCTTCAGTCCACAAGGATTTAGGTAGGTTGGAGCTGACAATCATGCTCCTTACCATGTCCAATAATGTTCGTTTCTCCTTTCAGCTACACCGTTTTGGTCAGGAGACCCCGGCATGGTGTATTGTGCAACAATTCCATTTTCTTCAAGAAACGAGCAAACGGACCAGGTGCTTGTCCATTCTCAGTGTATCTACCATAATATTCTCCACCTCTATCTGACCTCACGATTTTAATTTGCTTGCCGCATTGTTTCTCTACTTCTGCCTTAAATACCTTAAAGGCATCTAATGCTTCGTTCTTATTATGAAGCAGGTAGAGATACATATATCGTGATAGTCATCAATAAATGAGATGAAGTATCTCTGACCATACGAGTCCATATCTGGGCTACAGATATCCGTATGTATGATCTCCAGTATTTCTGAACTTCTCTTGGCATCTTTCTTGGACTTGTTGGTTTGCTTTCCCTTTATGCAGTCCACACAAGTGCCAAAATCAGTAAAATCAAGAGTATCAAGTACTCCATCTTTTACTAATCTTTTAATTCTCTCAATGGAGATATGACCTAATCTCCGATGCCCAAAATAGAGGAATTCTCATTCATAACACATCTTTTCATACCAGTTTGGGCGTGCATCACATTATAGGTGGTATTATTTTTTAAATTAATTTGGAAAAGATTGTCTGACAATGTACCATTCCCAATAAGCTTAGATTTATAAAATAAATCAACAGAGCTTTTATTAAAATTAAAGGAATATCCTGCTGGTACAAGCCTTGACACTGAAATCAAATTTCTAGAGAAACTTGGAATATAAAATGTCTTTTCCAAATCCAAAACAAAACCAGAATGTAAAATAAGTCTGCACGTTCCAATTCGCTTCCACATGTGAACCCATCTTGTTTCCTGAATAGATGCTTTGTTCACTTTCCTTTGATTTAGAAAACCCTGCAAGGTATTTGAAACATGGATTGTAGAACCAGAATCAATCCACCATGTGTTATGACATATAACCAAATTGGATTCATGACATACGAATGAGGTTAGAGTACCTTTCTTGTCAAGCCAAGCTTTGAATTTGAGACAATCTTTCTTTATATGCCCTTTCTTCTTGCAAAAGAAGCACTTGGACTCCTTCTTGTCTTCTGTATGGATGGATACTTTACCCTTTCCTTTGCGTTTGGCTTTGGGAGCTTTAGTCTTTCTCTGAGTGACTAAATGTGCACTTTCTCCCATTTCTAAAATCAGCCTCCCTTCCTCTTGAACACACATGGTCAGAAGTTCATTAATTGACCATTTGTCCTTATGTGTGTTGTAAGATATTTTGAAGGGACTATACTGCTGTGGGAGTGAGCTCAAAATAAAGTGCACCAAGAAAGATTCTGACATCTCAACCTCTAGGGATTTCAACTGAGCCGCAATGTCCCTCATCTTCATGATGTGCTCACGCACACCTCCAACGTAGTGAGCTTCATTGATGATAATTTTGTCATTAGGGTGCTAGCCAGTGCCTTATCTGAAGACTCAAATTGTGCATCAATAGCCTTCAGAAGTTCCTTGACATTTTTGCACTCAGGAATTGAACCACGTATACTAGCAGAAATCTTAGTACGTATGAACATCATACTGAGGCGATTGGATCGCTCCCATCGTTCATACGCAGCAATCTCAGCCTGAGTGCTAGTAGATGTAACCGAATGTGGTTCATCCTTCCTGATAGCATAGTCAATATCCATGCACCCTAATTGAAGAAGAATTCTCTCCTTCCATAATTTATAATTATCACCACTTAAATCGGGAACATCACATTTCATATCAGAAATATTAACAGGCAAAATAGCTGCATAAAAATAAAAATCATGTTCATGTAATTGAATTTGAGGCATATAACTTGATGTCATGTTTACCAATGTAAACATGCAATAACATGAATCAATAACATAATAACTACCTGTGGGCTAAGTTATTATACTCAAATAGACTCATTAACTTAATGATGTGACTAACAAATATATTCCTTTCTTAATTCCTGTGGGTAATTAAGAAAATAATTTGTTATCGCATCCTAATTAATTATATAGTGCAATAAAAATTCCTGTGGGATAAGATTCATTACATTAATATAATTAGTCACAATTAATGTCATCTAACCTTATGTGATCTTTGCAACTCAATATATAATTTTGATTAATCAAAGATGCTGTGGCTACTCCTCAATTAATCAAAATCATATTGATCACATGACATTTGAACTCCATTATATGCATTAGGTAGTGATCTTAATCAACGTAACATTTCCAAATCAAGATCTGAGTTAATCAAATTGGCCAGGCCAGTGAAAGAGAAGTGGGGGTCCCCCGTTGCTTTCCTTAGGTCAGTCAACGGAACCAATTAAGTAACCACAATCTCTTTACTTTTCTAGACACCAAGTTGACCAATCAGACCTTGAAAGGATTTGCACTGTGATTTTTCACACTACCACCAAATTCATGCATAGAATAAATCTAATATGCAAAACAGGAGACAACATTCAATTATCTATTTAATGAATTTTAAAATTATCATCTTAAGAAAAAATTTTTGTTAATTAAAACACGTCCGGCCGTAGCTCATTATTCCCTTGGGCCAGTCTATGCAAAACACCGTAGGCATAGAGACTCAGGAGGCGTATTTTAATACAAAAATTTTAACTTAAGAAATAAATGATAAAACTAATCATATCACATGATATAATATTAAACAGATAATAGCATGCATTTAAAATTTTAACCAATCTAATCTGATTTGAAATCTCATGAGAAACCGAAAGACCCATAGGCGAGAAAATTGAAAACCTATGGTTATGGAAGCCACGTCTCCGCTGTTTTTCCTCTCTTTCATTTTTTCTCTTTAATAGGTCACCGCATGTGGTTATGGAAGTCACATTTCTGCTGTTTTTCCTTTCTTTACATTTCTGCTCCGCTCAAAGTTCCGTGAGCAAAAATCGAAACATGATGGAAGAAAATCGGAACGGCCAGGAAAAATTGGAACAACAGAGGAAAAAACGGTCACTGTAGATTTGAACCTGAGATCTCCGCAAGCTTTCTTTATTTTAATGCCAGAGAGAAATCCGAAAAATTCGTGATGCGATAAAACCGAAAACGCACGGAATTCTTTCCTTTAACGTGAACATCTTTAACAAAAGAGGAAGAGGCTACGTTTTGTTTCCGCAAAATCGAAACCTGAGATCAAAAAAAAAAAAATTGAAAACGGAAAACACGCGGCATAAATTGCTTGAAAAGAAGAACCTTGATAGAAACACTCACAAAATAAGGCAGAGGTTTAAAGGCTCTGATACCAAATGTTAGACTTAATTTAAATATATTGATCCCTATCAGATATACGAAAACATGTGATCAATATATTTATCATGAGAATAAAGCAAGTCAAGATCGATAAATACCTCCAGCCATTGATGTTGATTTTCTTCCAGATGAGGGTAAGGATCTTGATATTCCTCTCGATCTGAATCAGCTGCACCTCTCGGGATCTTGATCTACCGCTTTGATCTGAATCAGCTGCAGATCTACCTCTCGGGATCTTGATCTACCGCTTGGGGAACCTTGATTGAGTGCTTCCAATCAATGAGCTATCGCACACGATGGTGTATGCCATTAGGATATGCTCTTGATCAGGGACCCAATCTCTTTGGCTTCTTTTTGGTTTTCTTCCGATTACATTTTTTTGTTATCGAAAGTCTTAGAAGGGATCTCTATTTAAAGAGATATCTTAACTCCCTTCCCCCACCTACTCCCATCAAAGTAGGCGTTTAAACGTTTAACACTATTTAATCCACCGCCTACTCCCATCAAAATACGCGTTTAAGCGTTTAACACTGTTCAAAAGATTTCGTTACCATTTATTAACTAGTGAATGGCGTAGAGAATTATCCAACGATTAAGCTATATTGCAATAAAATAGGACCATCTACTAAACAGGATACTACAATAAACTGAACTAAATCAAAAAATTTGGTTTTATTTCAGTATGGTTTATCAATTTAACCATGCCTACTTTAAATGATCATAAAATTAATTTCTAGAGTAAACTTTGCATGATAAAGTAGCAGCTCAATTATTTATAATAAAAAAACACAAGGATTCATTAATTCATACATGCTTGCAGCACCTCAACTCTAACCGCAATACAAATAAAATATCGTACAATATATATATGGTTCAATTCGATTTTTACGTTGGCATTTTAGAAACACAAACCAAAACCGAATCAAATTTTTTGATTTTATAAATTTTTTAATCAAAATCAAACTAAAAATAGAAGACAAAAAATCTAATTCAAAGGGTCGCACGGCAAGCAGAACACAAAAAGGGTGGCTCGTGAGCCCTGCTTGCCGTGGTCCAACGCAGTCCGGTTGGCGGACTCGAGTACGTAAAATAAAGAGTGGTTTTCTTTTCAGTAAGTTTACGTTAAAGCATCTACTGGAACTCCATTGGAAGACCACCCGGACGTTCCAATGATGGCCTAACCCAAAAATTATATGGCAGGGTCATCACAAACCTTGCCCCGAACAGGGTTGTCACGTTTTGAACCATTCTCACTACCAACAGAAATTTATCCTGCGTTGCCAAGCTAACACAACTACAGTCAGCCACAGTCATGGTTCTCTTATGTAGGCAATTGGATGTGCGGACAGAACACCGAGGTGTATGATTTGTTTCCTGATTATTTATCAGATACATCTTGATAAACATATGAAAAATTCTACCATTTAAAAAGGACAAAAAAAAGAGAATAATCTTGCATCTCAATTTAGTCATGAATATTAGTGCATCCATCAGGAGCAGATCAAGCAATCCGGAAAACATGATGGCAAACAGAGGCTCGTACCTCATTTTGCATGTTTTATTTTGGCCATGGTCAAACCTCCAAAACCCTTTGAACCAGCTGACAGAAGCTGGTTGCTATAACAATGGCATATGTGGAGGTCAATACTGGACAAGAAATGTACATCATACAGCATTTTCCATCACTGGAGCCGTTAAACCATTGCTTTGGACCTGCATTTGGTGTTGGCAAAACAGATAAAGGTTAATCAGGGGAACGTTGAAACTCTATATAACCAAGTTACCAATAAAAGAACTTACAGATATCACCTCTGCCATCATACCTATCTACATTTCCCGCAAATAGTGGAACACCTGAATGCTCATTCAAATGCAAGTCTTTGAGTTCCAACAAGTGAGGCATATTGACCTTTCTTAGCCAACAAATCAAAATGAGTGCCCAACTCGGTGATCTTCCCACCTGAACAAAGAGCAATTTGATGTGCATTTTGCACGGTGCTTAATCTATGGGCAATCACCAATGAGGTCCTTCCCTTCATCAAATGATCAAGAGCCGCTTGCACTAACCGCTCACTAGTTGCATCTAGAGCACTAGTGGCCTGCAACAAAATGTGTCAATAATAACTGAGGCAAAACACTGGGCCTTGATGACAGATCTAGCAGCCAGAGGTGATCAAATTACTTTCGAAGGACTTACCTCATCGAGTATTAGAAATGGAGCATTCTTAAGAAGAGCTCGTGCGATAGCAATTCTCTGCAAAGTGAAACCGTTAGTAACAATAATTGACCATGTTCAGTATCATATAGCTTCACATTATTACCTGTCTCTGTCCACCACTTAGGAGGCTTCCACGTTCACCTACTAGCGTGTCATAGCCCTAAATCAAATAAATGATTTTATAGTATAAACAAAGATGGAAAAAAAGGGGTACCAAAGATTCCAAAATATATGAATCTAAAAGTACTGACCTGAGGAAGAGAGATTATGAATTCATGAGCATTGGCGGCTTTGGCTGCCTTTATTATGTCATCTTTAGAGACATCCTCATCTGGTAGCCCATATGCAATATTTTCGCCCAAGGATACTGAGAACAGGACTGGGTCCTGCAATATAAAATTATCAAATTATTACAAAACAACCACAAAATAAAGTAATGGAGGAGCATTAAAAAGAACTAGAAAGAAATGAACTGTTGGGTCTGATAACCAGAATCGTAAAGCACAAAAATACAATATGTTGAAACCCTTGGACATCAGAAAGATACCTGATTCACTAAGGACACAACCTTAGCCCATTCTCTTTTATCAAATGTTCGAACATCTTCCCCTGCTATAGTTATGCGGCCTCTAGTTGGCTGCAAATACAGAATGACTCATTGCAATTCTCTCTGCCTTTCAACATCGGAAACAAATGATGGACACTTTTACGTGATACAGCATCCTACCTCATAGAAGCGGGCAAGAAGTTGTACTACTGTACTCTTTCCAGCACCACTGGGTCCTACTAATGCAGTTATTTTTCCACATTCAATTGTTAGGTTGAGACCATTTAAGACCTCCACATCAGACCTTAAAGGATAAGAGAAGTACACATCTGTCAATAATAAAGAAAATGTAAGCTGAAAAGTTATGAAGTAAACCATGCACCTATCTACTTGAGAATCAAACCAAAATCATTGAAAGGCAAGTGTTGATATCTAACCAGTGTACAAACTGACTTAGAAAAATAATCAAATTGAATGTAGCACTACAAGATACTAAAACTGTTGAAAGAAAATGCACCATCTCCCTTGTAGTAAAAATAATAAATGCACAGGATAAATAGAGTAGAATAATCTCATTCAAGGCCAAGCTGTTGGTTGATCTCATTTATTTTAAGCCAATGTAATCCTCGCAGAGTTAAAGTTCTGAAAAAATAATAAACTGCAGATTTATTAGAATCTAGTTAAACCAAGTGAATAGTTAGCAGATTGAGTAGAATTATCTCATTCAAGATCAAGCTGTTGGTTGATCTCATTTATTTTAAGTCAATGTAATCCTCATAGAGTTGTAATTCTGAAAAATAATAAACCGCAGATTTATTAGAATCCAGTTAAACCAAAATGATTAGTTGGCAGATTAGTAATGTCATATCTCTGATTATTTAACTCAAATCAAATAAAAAATTTTGCTCCAGATGTGTAATAGCAACTCAAGTGGCTGAGCAGAACCAGAACCTGTTAAATATTAACACGAAGTAGATAACATTTGAAGTTATTTCCACACAAAAGCATTGGTCACCATCATCAAACAAAACATAAACAAATCAGTACAACCTGGACAAGCATGTTTTTAGAACCTGTGAATTTTGACACTGCTGAGATCCTAGAAGGGATACAACACTTTGTCCTTCCAAAATAGGATTGTCATAATCTCATTGTGTCAGTCCAACAATCCATACTTGGTGCAAGTTTTTGGAGTATAAGGTCAAAAAATAAAGTCTAGAAATTTGTAAAACATGGGAAGATACGCCAAACTCTATGCTAACATATGATAAGAAATTTTTTTCTTTTCATAATCCTAGACTAATTTTATAGCATTAATTTAATGAGCATTGGCACAGACCAACAAGGGAATATACGCTAATCTCTAGGACAAGGCATGCTAACATGAGCTAAGACATTTTCTCTTTAATAATCCAGACTAGTTTGAGTTCCTTGTAATATGATTAGAAAATGAATTGAAGTATTTGAACACAAGGAACAAAACCAAGTAGCTCAAAACAGTTCAGGCAAGTTTCAGGGGGAAAAAAATAAAAGCCCATGGCAATTAAGCAATCAACCATGCAAGATTCTAAAACATAAACATGTAGTCCAACCATGTGCCCGCCTGTATCATCTTGTATTGCAGTACATTGAGGTGGTGCAGTGCAGTAATGGCTAGTATGAGCTGATACACACCAATACCAGTACAAAGTTTGGCCTTATTTATAGATTAATTAGACCTAGTTTTCTTGTTTCTAAAATTTGTTTTTCCTTGTGAAATTGAACTTAATAAGACAATTACAAAATAGAATTGGGAATTTCTCATTATAATTCATTTGATTTAAGGGATTCTAAAACGTAGATGGATGACGATATAGCAAAGGTACGTTATCTTGATACCAGACCTATACTAGTACCATGCTAGCAGCATATTGAGTCTCGGTGTAGTACCAATATGGTATGATATGTCTGATATAGGGTGGTACACAACAGACCATGGATAGAATGGATTACACTATCAGTGCTTGTAGCTTGATGTGATTGCTCTATGATGGGTGAAGCATTATGAATTATTTATTCTTTAACATATGGGTCCCATCCGCAATCCTCGTTAGGAAAACAAATCAACTTAATGTGCAAAAGTGGTTTACAAATTCTGGCCTTCTTAAACGGAATAAATTAAGCTTTATCAAGCCTCACGCTCATAACATTAATCATGTAAAAGAGTTGGTCTCCCAGCTGATGGAGGACTGCCCATCCTCCACCACCTCTTCACCATCTATCTTCTGCCCATCCTCCACCACCTCTTCACCATCTATCTTCTGCCCATCCTCCACCACCTCTTCACCATCTATCCTCCATGGCAGAAAGGGGCACCGCTTTTCTCCACTCCACTTCCTTGGAATGCCCATAAATAAGCATAAAGGCTCAACTCATCATTTTCTTGGAATAGATTCTCTGCTCTTGGTGTGGTCTCTCCCAATTCCCAATGAAGAGAGAGAGCTGTCCATGGGTGATCAGGCAGGCACTTCAAGGATTCAAATGTTCTAATTCGAAGTCTGAGGCATGTATCATTAGTTTTTCAGTTCATGTGAACTGAAAACCTGAACATCATAATATTTTTTAGATATTGAGTCCAATATATCACAGTTAGTTCGAGATGATGCCATGATGACAATGTCAAATTAGTGTTAAATAACTTAAACTACCAGCTAGGCGCCAATGTGCGACCCTCACTGATTATAAGAAGTGGCCTGTCAGACATTGCTTGTTGATTGTGTCAAACACTCTATGGATCCATCATTGTTGACATCTTAATATCAACTGGATATCCCTATAATATGTGTAACATTTAGACATGATAAAGTAATACAATTTTTTTAACTTGTAAACCTGAAAATTCACGATCACAATTTCAAAACATTTGGTCCAATATGCAATTATCAACTAATACAAAGAAAAGAAAGAAAAGAATCTCAACACCAAACTAAGAAACCTTAGATAAAGAGCCTACATGTGAGTGTGGATGTCTATCCATCTATCTAATGCGCGCGCACGCGTGTAGATATGTATGCATGTATATAAAGAGAATCATATGATTTAGGATATAAACAATCTAATGTACCTTCAAGGCAAATATCGCCAGACCAAGCTAGACTAACCCATCGCTAGACGATCTCAAGCCTGACATGTAATGCATATTTAGAGCTGGACTTTTCACAGAATAACCATCATTATAAAGTGATCCAAGATTAACATCTTCTAGTTCTTTTGATTCAATTTCTTTATCTAAACCATAAGCAAGTGACTCATCAATTTCTGTTGCAGACAAAATAGAATTAATCCGTTCTGCAGCAGCAAAGGTCCCACGAAGATCACCAAGGGTATTCACACCCCCTTGAACCTGTAATTCTTGTGATATTGTAATATAGCACAAATAGGCTGTCCTAGAAGAGGATTGGAAATATTGGATGTATAGCAATATACATATATTCAGAAAACACAATAAAAGGTACTCACAGCAAAGGTTAATGTGAAGGTGTAACCAATGAATGAAGTCATCGTTCCAACAGACAGTTCACCCTGCAATGAAACACAGATATAATCATGTTTGTAGAGGATGATATTAGATCCACAAAACCCTTAGAGTCACTAAATTGTTCCAAGAAGTAAAATTGCATGGCAAGAAAAGGGACAAGTTCATTAAGTTAATGAAAATACAGAAGTGCATGTGGAATTGGCAATTTGTGATAACCACATGCTAGATCACTAAGGTGACATTTCTGATATTCAAAAATGAATAAACAAAATGGCAGGAAGGGTCGTAAGGCCATCTGAAATAGATGATCAACACATTTGAGAGGTGTTCTAATCCAATATCTAGTAAAAAATTATTAACTTAAAGCACAAGAATTAAATGTATTGACTGAATGTTGATCAGCACTGTTTCTGAGCAAGCTGATGGGCCCAGAAGCATACTGTTCATGAGGGCACATGTGTGGAAGTAAAATAATCAAGGAATATTATCAGGTCCTTACTGCTTTCACTTTGCTTCCTCCAAGACAATAAAGTGTCATCAAAGAAATGTAGACCACCACTCTAGTCAAGGATTCATTTGCAGACTTCAATGTTCCAAGTTTTATGCCACTACGCTGGTAAGCAAGTACCTATCAAAGGATAAAAGCCATACAAACTCAGAGTAGCAAGAGGATTAATCAAGTCTAAAGAAAGAAACAGCATATATTGTGTATACATGTGTTTATATGTGCATATGAACATCTATTAATCTATTTAGCAAGCATGTGCATGCATGCAAGCATGTTATTATGCTTATGTGCATGTACATGTGTATATGAATGTATGGCATGTTTAACTAGAAGCTCAATTTAAACATGAAAGAAATATCAATATTGGTACAAAGCTGGTGCTAAAAGTAAGGCAACAGTTATTTGGTTGCAACAAAATATTTTAGTTTTTTATATGTCACTAAAGACAACAACCAACAAGCCCTATATTAACTTCCCCCACAAAAATCATTAGGTGGTGGAGCCAACATAAGTCCGCAGGTTATACCTTGAGATAAAAGCTAAAAATTGAACTTTGATTACACCTCCAAATTCCAATTAGAGGCTATTTGGAGCAAACATTTCCATGTAGACAGATTCCTAAGAAAATTAGTTGACATTTGAAATTCCAACATTTGAAATACCAAAAATTATTTCCGAGAATCCTACGCACCCTCAATTTTGGGAATAAAAGAGTAACAAGGGAGCAGTGTTAATCTTTGATTCCTGGAAATAAAGGATTATCATGGGAATCTAACCCTTTTTACTCCAAACAGCCTCTTAAAATTTGTAAATATCAAATCATTTATTGATCAAAGAATCAAAATAGAACTTTTTAATTTCTTAATAAATCTTTCATACAAAGAAGAATCATCCTCAAGTTGGGGGATACTCCTAAGGGGCTGTTTGGAGTTAACATTATCATGCAAATTCCTGAAAAAATTGATCGGCATCTGAAATTCCTACATTTGAAATGCAACAAATTATTCCCAGGAATTTTATATGCACTCAATTTTGGGAATATAAGATTAACAATGGGAAGGATGTTAATTTTTGATTCCTAGGAATCTTTTTTTTTTTCAAAGGTAAAGGATTACCATGGGAATTTAATCCCTCTCACTCCAAACAGCCCCTAACAATATTCTTAAATTTTCCAAGTTCGCCCACCATTGCAACAATTAGATATGTTCATTACATATTAAAAAAGACAAAGAAATCCCATTAAGCAATAAAATGCTTTTCCAAATTGCTGGTAAACTTCATATTGGTTAGAATTACCTGCTACTCTGCTTCACTCTCATACAAACAAAAGTTTTGTTCGACAAGTTTTTAGTTTGCAGTTTGGACAGTAAGTACTAGTAGAAATCCTGCTGGCCCAGATAATTCCATGTTTAGATGTTCTAAAATTCTAGAGTTGTACATAATAGTATTACCATGTTTTTAGCTGGCAAATTAGCAATTTTTCTTTCATAAAAGTAATGTTCTCTGTTTACTGGAGTTTAATCCCATTTATTGACAAAGTATGGCAGGAGAGAGTGGAGATATACATGTATTTTTAAAGAGTAATGACTAGTTTGCCTAATCACTTCCTTTGGAAAAACAAAGAATTGACTTTTTTTAGGTAAAAAAATACTTCCATTCCAGCATTTCCAGAGATCCAGTGGTTTAGGCATCTGCTATTTACTAAAAATACATCGCCCTGAGTAAACTTACCAAATCATCAAATATAGACATTTGTCTCTTTTCACCAGCAAAAGACCTAACCTGTTAGAGAACAAAGCACATTGAGTTTTCAGAGTCGAGACCTGCTGGATATATCAGCAATAAATTGGATAATTAATAAGAAAACAAATCATTCTTTTAAAGAGAAAATCTCTAACACATTGAAAAAAATATTATAAAACCAATAATGAAAAGTAAAGAACAGACAAAAGAATCTTAAGACTTACAGTCCGGATGGCAGAAAATGTTTCAGTTGCACAGTCTGATATGCTCGCTTGGGCTATTCCATGATATTTAAAAATGGGAATGGTTGACCGCTTGAATATAGCTGAGTAAGTAGAGAAATTTGTAAACTAAAACGTTGAAACAAAAAATATAGTTGTGCTTTATGTTTTAAACAAGGTTTTAAATCTCGTGGAATGGAACTGTCCTATTCTTTTTAGGGAATAGGATGCACCGCTGTCTCACCCCATGCTGACACTTGGCATAAGGAATGTCAAAAAGGATGTGCCGATTAGGATAGTAACACAACTGCTAGATGGTCTTATCCTGATGCTTGAAATAGTATCGCATCCCGGCATCTCGAGGGATGTCCCACCAAAATTTGAAACTTTGATTATAAATACGGAGTCCAAACCACAAGTGCAGCATTTATTGATAAAAATGGTGAAATATGAAAAATGTTTTGTGTTCATTAAAGTAATATCATCTAGAGATTTAAATGAAGCTGCAAAAGATTCATCCATGATTCCTGGTTAAGAGAGATACTGGTGTAAGCAATGAGGAAATTATTACTTATAACTAAACCTTCTCTTAATTATTATGGTTCCACAAATATACATATTTATATGTATGTACAAATATGTATGCACATGTATCATATCCATACGTATTGATGTTTGGCCCACATGGGGACCATGAGACCAATCAACTCAAAATTGCAAGCTTTACTATTGTTTGATAAAATTTTTCCTGCAGTCTTGAATATCTAGCAAAAGCTCCCATGCAGATTATCAACCCACTTAAACTCTACTAGTTTGATTGTCTCTCTCTTTTTCTATAGATCTAAGATAAAATGATAGCACCACTGATTCTTAAATTGGTGTTAAAACCCTTGGCCTTAGTGGACCTCCTCCATTATTACAATTCTACATGCAATATTTGACCAAACTTTTCCTTGCTTGTTAAAATAATAGGTTTTGAGAATAATGTACTCTATGGCATCCTTTCTTGCATAAAATTAATGTTGGCCTGAAGCTTGAAATGTAAAGGTAAGATAGGGGGCTGGTTTAAGTTGAATCAAGTAGACGAAGAAAAGGTTCAAATAATAAAATAAGTCAAGCGTAGATATCTTTCCCTTAAGAAAATTAAGGTATATATTTTTTAAACAAAAAAAAAAAGAAAAGAAATCATAAAAGGCTACAACATTGGTTGGATAAAAATTGTAAGATCTCTAGACACACAATTTGTGCTCCCTTGAGATTTCACATATTCATTCAAAGAAAGTATAATGCCAAAAAGTAACAAAAAGCAAGGCCTGATGTGAAAGTAGATAAAATCCCTAGACACACAAGTTGTGCTCTCTTGAGATATCACATATTCATTCAAAGAAAGTATAATGCCAAAAACTAACAAAAAGCGAGGCATGGTGTGAAAGTAGATAAAACCATGAGTCCACTATGAAGTTGGGTGACACACTGTATGTTACATCCATCAAGGAAACTACTGCTAACTAGATCATGGAGACTAATACAAGAATTTGGATATCCATAGTGATAGCAACCATAGTCCATGTTGCCTTGAAAGATTATGCATCATGTACAAATAGTAAGTACTGACGCAGCATAACATGAATAAAGTTTTTACCTACTAAAGCAGATACAGACACCATTAGCAGCCCCAGAACAGGAGCCAGTTGTGTTGATAGTGAAAAAAGTAGGCATACCGTACCAATAAGCTGCAAGAAATGGAGAATTGCAGAAAGGGTTCATTCTCAAATTTGAAAAGTGAAAAAAGTTAGTAAACAAGAATACAAGAAAAACTAACATTGAGAAAAAACCAAAAAAAAAAAAAAAAAAGCAAAAGTAATGAAGAACTTCTACGGTGCAAAAGCTAATACAACAAGTTGAATAGTTATTTAGCAACATAACACAGGTTAATGGCAACCTGTACTTGTTAATGACAAAAAGAATGCCAGATGATTGAGTGTAATAATCTCAGACTAAAAGAATATAATAAACCTGTACTAGTCAAATTGTTGGCAATATCAAGCTCACATTGTCAAAAGCGTAAAGTAGCTTGCCTCAGAGAGTGCTCTCAGTCCACGATCTCTTGATATATTTTCATTGACAACATCTTTTAGAGAACCCAAGTCAGATGTCAACAAACCAGTCAATTCACCAACCTGTTCAATATTAAGATAATATATGTAGCATAAGCAATAAACCCTGCTGGCATTGGAAGATACCATGTGACATGCAATACTAGAAATTAGATCAGTAATGTTGGTAAACCATATCAAAAAAATTTGATACATAAAAAGGTGTTCTTTCCCCAAGATAAAACACAAATGCATTTGCATTTTAGTTAAAGGTAAAACATGCATTCAGGTATGATATTATGTGCACAGGAAGAATTATAGTTAAAAAAAAAAAAATCTTGTTCTGCCCTGTATCAAGTGTCATGGCCAAGAACCAGACCATACTGACACTGTACCAGCTGGGTACCAGATACCTTGTTCTTAGCAATAGTTCTATAAAAATTGCAAGAATCCAAAATTTTATGAAAACTGCACAAGGTGTTATTATCTCTCTACCAATTTTTGCATAATATTGCTAGCCTAGCGAGCAAGTCGAGGAAATCTTCATGAATAGGTATTTCAATAAAGTTTCAATACTTATTGATTGATCAATATTATAAGTTTCACTAGTTACATGTTTGGGGTAGCAGGCATATCTAGCCATACGGTGCAAACATATGCTGTATGCTTAGCTACTTTATGTGGTAGGGTACATAAGGGATATAGATTATGAATGTACAACATCAATCCTTCTTACCATGCAACAGTGCATCCATTCAGACAATCAACCAGAAAAAAAAGGATGCTTATTTTCAAATATGTTCATCATGACACATTTTTGTGCAGGTGCATCAGTTGTATCATGTAGCAATGTATCGGAATTTTCCAAAAATTCAGCACTTGCAGATCGTATATCTGGGCTGCCCACGTAACATTTGATATTACTAGTAATTTAAGAGAGATGTCAAGGAAGACAGCATATTGTATGATTACATAGAGATTGCTTTTGGCATGTTAAGAGTAATATGACAATTGATAGACTGGTAACATGTAAGCCTTGTAGCTTTCAAGGTGTGATTGACTTGCATGACCTAAGTTAACGGTCTGTCAAACCCCTTGGGACTCATAGAGCAAATCTTTGTTGTTTAGAAGAAGGCATGCCAATGTGTTCATAATAATTTTTACATGTTATCTAAGGAGAAAGACTTGAGCAAGCACAAGTTGAAACATTGTGGAGGAAAGATGTGGAACGTAAAGGAGAGTAACATCAATTACAGAAATGAAATCTGCACCAATATAATAAAGCAAGTTGATTATATCATAGTGAATATCTGTGGAACCGGTTAACGAGGCATTGATTATCTCAAGACAATTTTATTTTGAATATTGAAGCATCTTCCACATTGTATGCCTCAGAAAATTGGTACTGAATATGATGAATTGGATATAAGCCATATTGTCACTTGCGTAAATCTTACTTTTCTATGAAAATTACCATGCAATGCTGCAAGAAAACAAAAATAAGACTATCAAGGATAACGTAATTACCTTATAACGGTCAAAAAATTCCACCTGCAAAAAGAAAAAATGGGGCAGCCATCTTAAGAAAAATCCATCAAATTAATTCACAGAAAAACATAAATAAGGAATAGAAACAAATGAAGTGATCAGATTCAGAGACATGTGGATGCATATAGAATTGACAACAAACAGCGAATACATATCAAAACATTGTTTAACCTCATCCAAGAACCATCTAACTTTTGGTCAGTTTGGCTTTCATTTTTCCCAGAAAAAAGGCTTTAACCAAAAACAACTTCTCTCCCTGAAGTATGGCATTATTATCCTTAAAACTTTTCTATTGTCAACTAAGTCCATAGGATTCAACAGTTACAGAACAGTAAACTGCTGCAAAATCAACTCTTCGGGCGGGCTCCAAGCCCAAGAGTCTTGAAATTTCTGAATTCCTTATCATCCACTGGAAAAGTCAATGTGCTTGTATTTCATATCCCATCTCAAACTTCAGATGAGATCCATCATCATCGAATCTTCAAGTATGTTCTCTCACTCTGTTATATCTATTCCTAGAAAATTCATAAACAGTATCTCCAGCTGGTTAGAAGGAACAAAATGAATGCTATTAGCTGGTTGCAATTATAATATAATAGAATTAACTGAAGTAAATTGTACCTTTTGAATCAATATCCTTCTAAAAATCTGGCCTCTGAGGCTTGCCATCACCTTCTCCCATATGGTGGTCATGTTGATAATAAAAATAATAGTAAAAATTGGCTCCAGGCTATACAAGACAGCAATTTTAGAAAGAAGCTTCCACAGTGATTCGGAACCTCTCCCTATGAGTATCTCAAAAAATTTCCCTGTTGCAATTTGCAGTATATGACAGACTTATAATTATATGATGTTGATAATTATGCCAATAACATGGTAAACAATCGTAAGCATTCAAATTCATCTAAAGGAAAACTATAAGAGTTTCCAGTGAACAAGGTCAATTTATACAAATTGTCAGCATTTAAATGGGGCAATATGGCTCACCACATTGACATGATACTGTTGAAAGTGAAGAAAAAGGTCAAACTACACAAAGCACTTGCTTTCAGCCCCTATAAGTGTGGCTAGAAATTGCATCTAGGGTCCTGGAAGAAAATTCAAACCAAACACTATGATTGGTTTAAATTTTGGCACTTTTGGTCATTATTGATAACCATGAGGCTAGATTCCAGGGATTGTTCAAAGGGCTTGTCAATGAGGATATGGCAACAAAGAAAAAGTTATGACATTCAATTAAACAATGGTCGTCATAGTAAATATGTGAAGCATTCAAAAAGATAACAGGGTAATGAGCTTAAGATTCAATATTGAAACCAGAGGAACAGATGTTTCCAGTGAATGCACCCACCCATCAGGGATTAAATACATTCAAAACAAGAAACCAAAATTATATAGGTTAAATGACTTATTTAGGAAGATGCCACTATACTAAGGGTGGATACACATAAACCAAAGGACAAAATTAATTTAAAATCTACAATTCATGCACAGAATCTTTTAAAGAATAAAATAATGGATATATATAGGGAACATAATAAATATGTAGCTGCTAGAGTGTATTTATGGAATTTCCCCAACAATGTATGGCTTAAAATAAAAGTTTGTAGCATCAAGCTTCAATCGAGTACAGTAAAATCAGAAGCCAAAGTGTGAAAATGTGCCAGAAAAGTATGTTGATACGGTGCCAAGGAAACATTAAGAAGGAAAAATATAACATAGATTGCAGACTTTATCGTTGGATAGGAATGCAATACAGACCGAATGATCAAAAATTTCATGTAGGCAGTATCAAAATCATCATCCCACGTACATATCATTATTTATTGCGTAAAAAACATCTGGAAATACGGAAAGAAAAAATGGATGATTACTTATAATACCATGGGCTTATTGTTTCATATTAATGGATCTTATTGTTTCATACTATGGTAACATGCATGTAGAAGGCTTTCTAAATAATCTAAACTGTGCGAGATCTACAAGTAGTCTAACTCAAATGAGAGAAATAATTAAAAAATAAGGCATCCGTAGATACAACTTTCGAATGCGTGTTCACGCCTGATCTATATTAGCAATGTTCCAATGTTTAGCTCAAAGATTATAGATATTTCCTGTTAGACGCCGTGAGTAAGAAATCTAACATTCCATCACTTACTGAACGTAGGGAAAAACTGAACAAACTGACATAAACCACGGCCTAACAAGAATTTCTTGAAGAAAAAGACGATCCGTACCAGAAAAGAGCGGCATGGAGAGGGTGCAACAAGTGCAGCCAACGAGAGAAGCCATCGAAATAGCCATCCTTAGCTTGTGACGTAAGAGCAGAGACCAGATGACGCCCCAACTTATGGCGGCGGCCGAGGAGGACACCTGGGGAGAGGACGCCTCCGGGCTCGCGCTCCTGCCAATGGCGTCGGGATCGGAGGCCGGTGCGGAGACATAGGCCGCCCGGGCGCCGCCGCCGCCGCCGCCTCGGCCGCCGGACCGCCGCCCTCCGAGGAGGCACGGGCGGAGAGGGTTCCAAGAATAAGGGAGGAAGAGGAACGGGGTTTGGCGAGCGAAGCAGTGGGAGGAGGAGATGACGGCGGGCCTGGGTTTATGGAATCGGGAGGACGGGAGGCGGGGAGCGAGAGAATGCGAGAGAGCGAGAGGGGTAGGAGTGGCCATGGGGTTCGCCGCGCTTCCTTCCGAGGGGTTCGGGGCGTTCTCGGACTCTTCGCTGTCAACGGTCCAATGTTATCCACGCCGGGGGCGGGTGGCATACGGGAGTTAGAGGAAAAGTCTTTGTGCATCGCCCCCCTTCAATGCACGAAGATGCACCTTGAGTACACGCATTGATCATACACTCATGCAAGAACGCATATGAAGCATGACATGGCCTAATAAGCTATAAAATGCGTGCTCATAGGGATGCATGATTAATGTGTCATGCGTGTCTTTTGTGCATAGGAGATGGTGACTTTTCTAAATTTCTAACCACTCCCCTTAGGGTTAATGTTGGACCCAGAAGGATGAAATTTTTTGAATCCAACTTGATCTGGGCTGACTTGATAAGCATAGTTATTAGACCCAGATCGAATCGGCCGATTGAATCAAGATTCATAAGTCAAGCTGATTCGATTTTACCATAAAATTGGATTCGTATAACATTCAAAATAATTCGGTCAATCCCTTTGGTTGACCTGTAAACCGATCAACCTGATCTGAATGGGTCATGGTTTGTTACTTTGTTAATGTCGTTTTAAATTCTTTTGCTTTTACTCCTTTCGAGTGTCGAGTTGCGGATTTCACTAAAATGAAACGCAAAGGGAGAGAGGGAGGGAGCTTCCTGATCTCCGCGCTTCCAATCCAAACCACATAATCCTTAGAAAGCTTCTCCTCTCCTCCTCCCCTTCCTTCTTCGGACGAAGGCTACATTTCTTCATCTCTTCCTTTCTCTCCTTTCTTCTTCTTATTCTACCAATTGTCGTTCAGATAAGTCTCACCAAGTCCTCCTCTCCGTTCCCTAATTCCCTTCCCTCTTAAAACCCTAACCCTAATCCCTCTTCCCCAAACCCTCAGTTATCTCCCATAAAAATGCTCGAATACTGTTTGCAACCGTAGTTCCCGTCTATATTTCTTCCCTAAGATCTGAAATTCATAGAGGAGGAGTGAAGGGGAGAGATGAGCATGAAGGGGGCCTCGACGCCGTCGCAGGCCACTGGGTGTCTCTTTGTTGGAAACAAGGTGGGCACACAATGAGCTTTGATACCAGATTGATGGAAGTAAAGAATACTTTCAATAAGAAAAATAACACTCTTATTATGGAGATGTTAGAGGGAATACATCTTTTGGGTCTCTCTCTATTTTTCATCATCATCATCTTCTTCTACTTCATTTCATGGGCAAACACCTCCAATATTTATAAACATTTAGATGTCCTTTCATATACCACTATTTAATACATGCATAGAAAAACTAAAAGACATTTGCAGAAAATTAAGAGTCAATTACAAAATACTAAGAGTCAATTTTAAATTTCTGAACCATCTTATCTTTTCAAAATGACTCTTCCTTTCTCTCATGAAGCCTTTGGTCTTTTCAAGAGTGACTCTTCCTTTCTCCCATGAAGTCTTTGGTCTTTCAAGAGTGTATTAAAATAAGTTTAATATTCCAACATCTCTTCCCGTAAACTTATTTTTTCTTGGTGCCATGACTCCAAGCATCTTTCTCAGCTTTTGAAAATCTTCACCTTTGAGTGATTTTGTAAATATATCAGTAATTTGCTCATTTGATTTACAGTACACAACCTTCACAATACCTTTCTTAACTTGATCACGAAGAAAATGAAATCTTGTGTCAATGTGTTTGCTTCTTCCATGCCTTTATGAATATAGCCCTCAGGTTGCTCAATATAGACTTTTTCTTCAAGGTAGCCATTGAGAAATGCCGACTTTACATCCATTTGATATATTTTCCACTTGTGATGAGATGCAAGTAAGAAAATGAGCTTTATTGAATCAAAATGGGCTACAGGCGCGAAAACTTCGTCATAGTCGAGCCCTTTCTTTTGCTTGTAGCCTTTGGCAACCAAACGAGCTTTGTATTTTTCTACCTCTCCATTAGCAGTGCGCTTCACTTTATACACCCATTTGACGCCTATTGCCTTTTGTCCTTTTGGAAGTGAAGTCAACTCCCAAGTATTATTCTTTTCTATGGCAAGAATCTCCTCCTTCATTGCTTTTCTCCATTCAACTTTCTGCATAGCTTCATCAAATGTTAGAAGTTTAATATCAGCAAATAAACAATATAAATTAACTTGTTCAACTTCTTCTGTTTCATCATAAAGATCACTAATACTTCTAAACTTTCTTGTTGACTCTTCAGGGCTTATAGAACTTCTTGAGGAAGTCGGTGTAACTTATGGTGATAAAGATGATCTTGCTGGTGACAAGATTGGTTGAGTAGCTTCCTCATTTGTATTCTCCTTAGCTTCATTATAAGGTGTTATATATTTGATATGAGAATCTTTGCCATTCCAATCCCATACTCCATCTTCATTGAAAATCACATCCCGACTGATGATGACCTTATTTGTCATTGGATTATACAATTTGTAGGCTTTGGATTGCTCACTATATCCTATGAAGATGCATTTTGGCTTCGATCATCAAGCTTCTTCCTCTTCTCTTGTGGTACTTGGGCATAGGCAATACACCCAAAAATCTTCATATGGCTTACTCCTGGTTTGTAGCCACTCCAAGCTTCTTCTGGTGTCATACCTTTGATGGCTTTTGTTGGGCTTCGGTTGATAAGATATGCTGCACATGCCACTCCTTCAGCCCAAAAATGCTCGGAAAGGTTCTTCTCTTTCAACATGCTTCTAGTCATGTCAAGAATGGTCCGGTTCTTCCTCTCGGCCACTCCATTTTGTTGTGGAGACTACGGAATGGTGAATTGATGTCGAACTCCTTCTTCATCACAATAGTTTCTAAAAGCATTTGACATATATTCTCCGCCTCTATCGGATCTCAAAATCTGCACTTTATTGTTACTTTCTTTTCAACCAAAGATTTGAAATATTTAAACATAAAGAGTGCAGCCAACTTTTCTTTAAGAAAATAAACCCACAACTTTCTACTAAAGTCATCAATAAATGTTATAAAATATTTGTTACCACCACAAGATTCTGGAAGAGGTCCACATATATCAGTATGCACTAGTTGTAATGGTCTTGTTGCTTTCCAAGATTTTCTACTTTTGAATGGAGCTCTTGCATGCTTAGCTAGTGTGCACTTCTCACAAACTTCATTTGAATAATTTATGTATGGAAGTCCTTTCACCATTCCCTTATTAGATAGTAATTTCAAACTTCCAAAATTTAAATGTCCAAACCTGAGATGCCAAAGCCAGGAAGGGTCCTTGATGTCCACTTGCAAGCAATTTTGTGCTTTCGTCTTTAAGATAAGAGGAAACATCCTGTTCTTCGCCATCTGGATACGAGTAATCAGCTTTCCATTCCAATCTTTTAGAATTAGAGATAGTCCTTCCATATGAATTGCATAATCCTTCTCTAACAGTTGGCCAATACTTAGAATATTACTCTTCAAACTTGGCACATAATAAACATTGAAAATAAAATAAGGTTTACCATTCTTTTGCCAAATCATGATTTTACCTCTTCCTTTGATAGGAGCTTTGGAGAGATCCCCAAACTTCACATCACAAAACTCCCCTTTTGCAATTCCACAAATAGCTCTTTTCTTCCACACATATGGTTTGAGGCTCCTGAGTCAAGAAACCATATATTCTTCAAGTCTCCATCTTCTTGGCATGACAAAAGAAGTATCGGTTCTCCTTCTTGGTTGTTGGATTCAATGTTGTTGCTTTGCTTATTGTTCCAACACTCATAGCTATAGTGTCCATATTTTTGACAATTATAGCATTAAATATTGGATCTTGATTGGTTACGACCTTCAATTGATCTTCTACCTCATCCACGTCCACCTCTTCTGCCACCTCTTTCATTGTTAAAAATTGAGCTTTGGCCTCCTCCATCATTATAGCTTCTTTGACCACAGCCATGGCTTTGACCACGATTACGGTAGTTGCTTCTGCCACCACGGCCACCACGATAGTTGTTATCGTCATCTCTTTTATTACTATAGGCCAATTAAAGCCCTTGATCTTTCTCTTTTTGGTCTTTTGCCTCCACCTTGGATTGAAGTATTTGCTCCGTATTATATGCTTCATTTTTCTTTTGTATCTTTTGTTCATGAATTTGAAGTTTGCCCATCAACGCATTTATGGAGAGTGTATCAACATCATTAGCTTCTTCAATGGGGACAACAATATGCTCAAACCTCGGTGTCAAAGACCGAAGTATCTTCTCCACCACTCGAATATCTTCTACCTTCTCTCCATTTCTTTTCAATTGGTTTACAATAACCAATATCTAAGAGAAGTAGTCAAAGATGTTTTCCGTTTCCTTCATGATGGTGACTTCAAATTCTCCCTGCAATTGTTGAAGCCGGATTTGCTTCACCTTTTCTTCTCCTTTAAATATAGTAGAAAGAGTATCCCAAGCTTGATTTGCAGAGGTTGCTTCAGCAATTCTCTCAAATGTCACCTCATCTAAAGCTTGATATAATTGGAACAAAGCTTTTTTGTCTCTTCTCCTTAAGCCCCTTAAAGTATCTTTTTGTGCTTGATTGTACCCTCTTTCTTGCTCTGCTGTAGGCTCGGTGTAGCCATCTTGAACAATTTTCCATAGATCTTGTGAGCCAAATAAGGACTTCATTTGGATACATCAATTCCCATAGTTCTCCTTAGTAAGCTTGAGAACTTGAATATGCACACCATCGTTGGCCATCTCCCTCAAGATTGGTCCTCTCAAAAAAAAACAAGACTCTGATACCACTTGTTGGAAACAAGGTGGGCACACAAGGAGCTTTGATACCAGATTGATGGAAGTGAAGAATACTTTCAATAAGAAAAACAACACTCTCTTATTATGGAGATGTTAGAGGGAATACATCTTTTGGGTCTCTCTCTATTTTTCATCATCATCATCTTCTTCTTCTACTTCATTTCATGGGAAACACCTCCCTATAAACATCTAGATGTCCTTTCATATACCACTATTTAATATGCATAAAAAAACTAAAAGATATTTGCAGAAAATTAAGAGTCAATTACAAAATACCAATTTTAAATTTCTGAACCATTTTATCTTTTCAAAATGACTCTTCCTTTCTTCTATGAAGTCTTTGGTCTTTCAAGAGTGATCTTCCTTTATCTCATGAAGCCTTTGGTCTTTTCAAGAGTGCATTAAAACAAGTTTAATATTCCAATACTCTTCACGATCGGGCTGGTGGCGGCATGGTATTCGTCCAACATCGGTGTGCTGTTTTTGAACAAATACCTTCTGAGCAACCATGGATTCAAGTATCCGATCTTCCTCACCATGTGCCACATGACGGCCTGCTCTCTCCTCAGCTACGTAGGAGAGCCATTATAATATTTTGATTATTATAATTTGTTTGCTGATATCAGTGCCTTCTACTTCACAAATTATTGTAATTTCAGTCCATGTTAGATACTTCATCTATATCCCTTTAAATTTAAAAAGGTTGTTATATATATCATTTTTAAATTATTAATTTAATGTGATTGTATAGTTATAAATTAAAATTTTTTATAGCATTAAAGGTTAAATTTATTATTATGTTGATCTTATTTTTTATTAAAATTTTTTATTAATAAAAATATATTTTATATTAAAATAATTGGTTCAACGGTTAAATCGATGATCAAGTTATTCGAGTTCTTGACTGAGTCGATATTCGGGTCTAACAACTATGCTGACAAGCCCTTCCGGGGAGTTGGCCAACCAAGTCTAATTAATTATATGATATTTCAGACTTGGCGTTCCTAGAATGAGGCGTTCTTGATGCAGAAATAGTTATCATACATTTCAAAATCACGGTAATGTGCATAAATTCAAATTCAGTTGGAGTAATTCGATGTACAAGGGGTGTATATATATATATATATATATATATATATGTCTTTATATTTGTGATAAGAAAAATCTGGCCCCTAGATCATGAAGTTTGAGCAAAGTGTCCGAGTACATCGACCAGGCCGAGCGCAACCAGCGAAATAGTCCATCTCTGTTATGTTTGGAAGAAAAGGGCAGTTTAACTTGCTCAACAAGAATAGTTAAGTAGGCAAAGGAGAGATGCAGGTAAGGAATAAGAGGATCTGCGTACAATGATCATAACGAGAAAGTGATCCATCGATAGTGTAGCTTGGACTTGGCCGCATGTTGTGAGAGCAGCTTAAATCCGTATCGTACGAAATGGTTGAATCCTATTATAACATTTTAGAATAATTTTACATTGAATCCGTATTAAAAAAAAAAAGCGCTATTAGCTTATAGCTCAAGCTCATCTTTTATTCATTAATTTTTACTCAGATAAATTATGATTAGCTTACCCAATTATAAGAATGAAATCAAATTTTTACATACGTAACCGCCTACGATATGATTTGAAATAAATTATATCTAATTTAAATATAAAAAATTAAAAAATATAATTATTTATAATTTAAATATTGATTTGATAAAATGAAGAAAATATATTCATGTAGCGATCTCATGTAATTGAAAAAAAAAAAGCTTAGATGAGTTGACTTGTCACATTAGGGTGGAGATTGAGTTTTTGGACCATGTGATTTTGTTTAATTGAATCTTAAATCGAACTTGAAGCATTATAACTATAGCGGATTTGCCTAATTGCTATGGAGCTGTGCCAAGGCCTTAGGTATAACCAGCACAAGAATTTAGCATGCAGCAGGATAAGAATTACTAAGAACTACTAGAATGGAAAATAGGGCTTGGCTGTTTGGCCCGTAGGATGTTCTGAAAGATTCAAGTTTTACGTCCTCACGGAATAAATGCAATTAAGTTGTGAAGTTTCTTTCTAAACACTCCTAACAATTTATCCTATAGGCATGCTTTGTATGTCATTTTTATGCTGGAATCTTATTGACAAGTGACTCATGACTGGAAAATAAGCTTGTGAGAAGACAGTGGCGGGTGGGATGATTGAAAGAGACCAACAAAAATAACAGAGATTTGAGCTATTGCTAGGATGGTAAAACTGGCCCGCGATGTTGCGGCGCCAGATGTCATCATACCAGCAACAACATAAGTTTGCACCAAGGAAAACAAAATAATTATGAGGTCTTACAAAAAAAAAAAAAAAAAATCCTAAAAATAGTTTTATATTAGATAAAAAATATATATATTTATAACTCAAGTCCACTTATTATCCATTAACTTTGATCAACTCAACTCAACTCATCTAAGCCTTTTCCCAACTACATGGGGTCGGCTACATGAATCTGCTTCCTCCACTCTGTTCTATTCAGGATCAAGTCAGCATTCAAATTATAAATAGTTATATTTTTTTAATAATTTATGTCCATATTAGTTTAGGTCTACCTCTACCTCTATCCTTACCATGGATTGTTAATGTAAACACCTGGGCTAGGACTAGCCCAAAGTGGGCCAGCCCATTTGTAGGGAAAAATAAACTCCGAGGCATGCATATTTTTAAAATTTGATAATTATTATCAATGCGGAAGATAAAAGATTACATATTAATCTATCTAATATGCATCAATATCATATCTTTGCCTTATATAGGATCGCTTGATCTAAAATATGCATATAAATAATTATCAAGATCATATCTTGATCCTCAACGTAAGAAGTCGTACTTCTTGCCTTGAATCATGCCTTAAGGTTTAGGGATCATATCACTTACCTTAAGGGTAGTTGGTAAATGCTTTTGTGCTCTGCAGCCGTTCAATCGTCCGGCCTCTAGTATCGTCCATGCGAAGCCCCGAATGATTGGATTTTTGGAAGTGCTAGCTCGCGAAAAAAAAACTTTGCTGATCTTGAATCCTCCCACTTGAATCTTTCTCCAAGATCCACCACGCTTCCGCTAACACCATAATCATCAGGATTTTCTATTCTAACCTTTTAGAATTTCAATCCATGACATATCATGTGTTGTTGTTCTATGTAATCTGGTGAGGGATATCCTCTATTTATAGTCTTATTTTAGCCAGCCCATTTAATTCTAACTGTTGACCCAATTATTGATTTTGATGATTAATAAAGGAATTGAGTATATTTATTTGATTACTAATGGATTTGACAAGTGTTTCAGCACTTAAAAATATTTGATCGATTTAAATGTATTAAGAAATGAGTATTGAATCAATTGCAAATCTCAAGTTTCAAAGTTTCAAAACCTGGAGTCGACACCTAGAATTCCTGGAGCCGACCCCATGGCCAATCAAATACTCTTCTAATTTTTGATACAGTTCGGAGCCGACACCCAGAGTTTCGGAGTCGACACTTACAGTGTCTGGAGCCGACTCCGATGCGGGGACAGAACGCTTGTTTTTTGAGCATCTTGGAGCCGACACACACAGTATTCTGGAGCCGACACCTGACGATGGCGAGCCGACACCTAACTTTTTCGGAGCCGACTCCTCAACGAACTCAGAACTTTCTATTTTTGGATAAACGACTTGGAGCCGACACCTGAAAAGTTGGAGCCGACTCCAACCTATCTGGGAAAAATTTAAAATGCCAAATCAGCTCTAACGGTAATATTTCCTTTTTACCTAACTTCTAACGGATATATTTTGTTTCCAGATACATTCCAACGGCTAGTTTTCTTCCAAAAATGGATTAAAAGAAATCTATAAGAAGGGGGAGAACACCCGTTTGAAAAGAAGAACGAAAAAAAAGGAAAAGAGGGAGAATATCCAAATCAAAAATCCGAGAAGTCTTGAGCTTGAAATCCAAGAGAGAAGTACTCAAATTCAAATCCTTCCACTTCAAAAAGCTCAAAGAAGAATCCAAGGCGTTCAAAGTTTAAAAAATCAAAGGATTCACAAAAAGGGAAAAAGCTCTGTTTTGAAGATTTTCCAACTTTTCATCTGCAACGTTTGCAACGAATCAAAGCTGAGGCCTGATTCAACATCTCCAAAGAGAAGAGGAAAAGAAGAAAAGAAGAAAAGCTCAAATCCAATCCACTTCAAACAGGCTTTTCTAAACCTTGTTCATTATTTGAATATTTGCTCATTTAAGGAGTTGTCTTGTATCTTAAACATTATTCTTTCTTGTTCTTACTGGTTCAATCAGGGGGATTGAACTAGTGGAGGTTGTATACCTCGGGTCAAGCTAGTTTAGCTTGAGTTTAGGGTTTTGTGCTGGTGAGCCCGGAAAACCGGCTGGGTTCGTTGTGATCCGGGTAAAACAACAAGTTGTGAGTTGTGATCTTGAAAAACAACTCGACTATAATCAAGTCGATTATAGTGTGGATCCAAGTGAATCTTGGGAGTGGACGTAGGTGTTGGATACACCGAACCACTATAAAATCCTTGTGTTTGTCGTGCTTCTATTATCTCTATCTCTATCTCCTTGTTTGTGCTTTATATTTGCATTGCATTCAATTTCATTTATCTTAAAGCCAATAGCTTTTAAAGAAAAAGTTAAATTTTTTAAAGAACCCAATTCACCCCCCCTCTTGGGTTGCCATCTGGGCCAACACTAACATTTAGAATTTCGCCGTTCGGTAAAAAGCAAAGAGACGCCGAACCAAAGAGACGAGGTGTTTGGTTAATTCTGACGTTCGATGTTTGGTTAATTCTGATGTTCGGTGAAAACCAAAGAGACACGGTGCTTGGTTAATTCCGACGTTCGGTGAAAACCAAAGAGTCGCAATGTTTGGCTAATTCCGACGTTCGATGAAAACGAAAGAGGTACATGAATTCTAACACTTAGAATTCCAACGGAAGAAGATTAATGTCAGGCATTAAATTCTATATGAGAATTTAATCTCTCATGAGATGAGATTTCAGCCATCTCATCATGTGAGATCCTTATGCGAGAGGTTTGGGTTCAGATGATGGTTTAATCTGATCTGAATTTATTGGACTGAACCCACATAGATCATGGTCCTAGCCCAAATCAAATTTGGCTAGTCCTGAATCTATTTAAATCCAAATCAAGTCTAATTTCAAATCAATATTTGAAATTGATTAGTCCTTCTAATAGACTTAAACCAAATTGAATCTTATTCACTTATACTTAACCCAATTGAGATAATTCAATCAATCAAATTGATTAATTAAATCATATACGATTCTCAATCGTTGATCAGCAAATAGATCATCCTAGAAAACTTCTATGCGTGTGACTCTCTGGGTTCGAACCTAAGCCGGTAGCATAGAAACAACTTTCTATACTAATCGATGTGCCCATCTAGTAATGGAACCCGACGTCCGGATAGGTCAAAGAGTTGCCGAGCAAACTCCAAGAACCCTAAGAAACAGTTACCGTATAATTCATCCTCTTGACCACAAATGCTAAGGATGGCTTAAGAGCCTGTCAACTCTAAACAACAAATCTATAAAGTGATTTCAATTTAGTGATTATGTGACTTTCACATGAAGTGCCTTGGCCAAGGTCTTGCTAAATTAAAACACAAGCATTTCTCCTTTTAACGGGATAGGTCAAATTCCATCTTGATCCACAACTGACTACCACAAGTACTTGACTGCACCCAGTAACCTTTTGTAGCTGGATTAGAAATCCAGGTGGTCTGGCACCTAAGTACAATGAGTTGCTTGTAAGTCACTGGTTGTGATCTTCAGGTATGAAGGATACTTATACCTATATCTTTTCGGATTAACTCTTGACAGCAGAGTATCCGGAAATGAGTCACGTTCGGTGAAATGTACTCCTACACTTTCATCTATATGTCATACCAGCGTCTCTACACTCCTTGGTTAAGAGGACAACCAACAAATATGATATACAACGTCCTATAATTGATAGTACTATGGCCCTGTCATAGTATATCATTAGTCGCGAACTATTTTAAGGACCTTCAAAGATAAATCCTCCTTTATCATGAAGGAAGATCCTGAGGGCTTCATTACCATTAGGAGTTTTAAGAAGATGTTCTTGTAATGAATAAACTGCCAAATAACTTTTATTAATATATTAATTTATATATAATTTACATTAGCACAATCATCAAATGATTGGCTTTAGGATACAATTCCCAACACCATGCTCATGGAATTAGGGAGGAGTTTCTCCTCCCCCTACTCGAGCCCAGGGTATATAAAAACAGCAAGAGGGAGGCTGGCGGCCTAGGGCTTCCTAGCACTACCAGGAAAAGAGAGAGAGAGAGAGAGAAAAGATGAAGAGAGAAAAGGGAGGGAGCAAAGCCCTCCATCGCTAGGCAAAGGAGAGGCCAAGAGAGAGAGAGAGGAGAAAAAGGAGAGGAAAAGAGGAACCTTTATTCCTCTGCCCTTCTGCCAAGGAGCGCCATCGTCGGGGTATCGTTGGATGCCAAAAAAGAAAGATAAGTCCTGATGCGAGGTAAAATCGTCATTGCATTAATATATGTGCATACGGCGAAAGGGCTAGGATCATTTTCGATTTCTGACTCATCAGCCGTTGCATTCAGAAAAAGATAAAACTACTATGCCTCGAACAAACTTAACCACCTTCATGCCTCGACAAGACCGAGCTATCTCCATGCTTTGGCAGGACCGAGCAACCCTTATGCCTCGACAAGACTAAGCTATTTTCTCCTTCGGCTCAAGCGCCCTTGTTATCTAGCATTATGCCAAGTCCTCCGCATGGTGAACGGCTCTAATCATCTGATTTTCAAAGCGACCCTCTTAAAATAGAGGTGAGGAGCCAAATATAACCCTCTGATGCCAATCAACGAAAGTTCAAATCCCTGATTATTTAGTGGGATTCCAACCACGTCAATTCTTAGCATTCCCAAGAAGAAAATAAAGCCCGTAAAGCCAAAAATAGCTTAGCGCCTATAAATAACCCAATCTCAAAGGAACTTTTAGCTTCCTTGGCCATCGATCCTCTAACTAATAGGATTTGAATCCTACCGGCCCTATAACCAACCAGATTCGAATAAGATTTGAATCGTACTAGCTTTCAGCTTCCCAAGACACATCCAAGAAGTCAGATATTAATCGGCCATTATTCCAACAGTCTATAATACCTGGTCCTAAGGCATTTTTAGGTACGTTCTAAGCCCCTAGCTCACTCTGAACTGAAAAAGCTCAAGCATAGTTCTTAAGCTCTCGAAAGGCCATTTTCGAAGGACTCTTCTGCGAGAGCCTTCTCCTCATATCTAATTGCTAAAAAATTGCCATTGACTTGGGCGTCGGAGGGTCTTCCGCGAAGGCCACCCCCAATGCTTTCTACGTGAAAATTGTCTTGCAGGTTCATCCGAACGAAAGATCGCTATCCAGATCCAGGAGCAAGTCGCACCCAAGTCGAAGAATGGATTTCTACGACAACAAGTCCTTAGCGGATCATTAACGATGGAAAAAAAGAAGGCACAGATGGTAGCCACGGTAAGGGAATAAAAAAAGAGAGGAGGAGGGTGAGTGCTTGGATTACGGCATAGGCCCAATGATGAGTTCTGAAAGAAAAAT
The DNA here is from genome assembly GCA_900491605.1 of Calamus simplicifolius. Classification (NCBI taxonomy): domain Eukaryota; kingdom Viridiplantae; phylum Streptophyta; class Magnoliopsida; order Arecales; family Arecaceae; genus Calamus; species Calamus simplicifolius. The sequence continues at coordinate 446,207 of UESW01004555.1, read as the reverse complement.
TAATTTTTATTTATTTTATTTTATTAATTAAAGTTTATTTATTAATTAAAAAAAATATGCAAATTGTGTCAGTTGAAGGGAACAATCAGTGTGACAGGACATAGTTAAATTCAAGTCATCAGTGAGAGGTTGTTAGCCGAATTATGAAGTAAGAATTTTCCTACATAATTTTTATCAGTATTGTATAAAATAATTACTTAGTTTTTGATGATTTACGTTGGATAAGTTCTGGATTTCGTACCATTTTCTGATTCTTTGTTTGATTGATGAACATTGCCTAATTATGACTTATGAAATTTTTATTATTTTAAAATTAGATAAATTATAATTTAGTTGATTATTTTGGAATACTTATATGATGTGATCATAAATTAATCATTAAAAATTTGAAGAAGCATGACTATTTTTATTTAATTGCATCCTTGTGCCGTCAATCATGGTTGAGTTGAGATGCATTGATATGCATGCCATGTGTTGGTTGTGATGCATGAGTGTATGAGGGTTGATGCTCTGGTTATGTGAGAGCCCCGTCATAGGCTCAAAATATGATAGTTTTATCCATCACAGGCTGGAGTATGACATTGTGGGCCCCACCATAGGCTGAAAATATAGTAGTGTTGCCCGTCATAGACTGAAGTGTGACATTGTGGGTGCCCCGCCAAGGGCTGGAATGTAATTATGATAGTCTAAAGCTGAAAACCATGTGGAATTGGATCCAATGTATGACTGATTGAGTCTGAAGTCACTGGATGTGTGTTACATGATTGTGTGATGGTGTTTACATTTATTGGTTTTGTAGTTTGGTTTTATATAAGCATATTTATACCATAAAGATTATATATTAAATTGCTATGTAAGAATATAAATTTTAAGTAGGGGATTCTTACGGGGCTGTTGAGCTCATTATATCCGTTGAAATTTTTTTACAGATTAAGGTAATTAATTAGATGGGATGGGATGAAGCGACGTTGCAGCTATTGAAATTAGTTAGATAGATATAAATTCGATTTTAATAAATTTATCTAAAAGTTGTAGAGAAAATAATGAACTTATGTTTATGACATTAGTGGATGTTTATCTAGTTTTTTTTATTTATTTGTGATAATTAATGTTTCTTTCAATGATAAAACTTTTATGGAATGTAGTATGAATTATTTATATCAGGCCTTGCATGATCTCTAGGGCTTGCCTTAGGGTTTATGCGGCCGTGTCACGTGACCAAATCAGATGGTGGATTTGGGGCATGATAGAAGTGGTATCAGAGCATTAGGGGAAAAAAGGGTGACTGAAGTGGCATGAAAACATGGTTAAGAATTCTAGGATTTAGGATCGAAGTGAGAGTGGATGGAAAAAATTTTAAAACTTATTTGAATTAAAAGTTTTGAAATGTAAATTAATTTTGATTGATATATGGATATTAAATTAAAAATTGAACCTTGTTGTATAAAGGTTGATATGGTTCAAGGTAGAGGATGTGGTTGACCTAGAAGGCGAACCCGATTCGTCGATGGCATGACTGCATGGGAGCCCTTGCAATCACAAGGAAGTGATACAGCCTCACTAGTGCAGGGTTTGTGCCAAGAGGAGCCCCCTGTGGTCCCCACCACTGAAGTTCCTAATGCCTCTAGAGTGGGAACCATAGAAGTAGGGACATCAGGAGCACGAAATGTGTAGGAACCTAGGGTATAGCCCAGTGAGCATGTGACTACTACCCAGTTACTAGATACTCTGCTGCAACAATAAGCTGCATCAAGGGTAGATATGATGAAGATGATAAAGCTACAACAATAGCAGCAACAACAGTTCTTGTAGCATAATTGCAGCAGCAACAACTACAACAATAACTATGGGACCCCAGAACTTAGCCTAAGCATCGGGTTAGCCTGACTGAGTTCAAGAACTATGCACCGTCGGCTTTCAAGGGCACTACTAACCCTATGGAGGCTAAGAGTTGGTTGAAAGAGATTGAAAAGGTTTTCTATGCCATGAAATGTTCAGAGGAGTAGAAGGTCAACTTTGCGACCTTCATATTGCTTGGTGAGGTAGCTGATTGGTGGGAGACAGAGAAAGAAAAACTTGGCCCAAATGATGCACCGCACACCTTGAAGGAATTCAAAAAGTTTTTTTATGAAACATACTTTCCTCAAAGTGTTAGGTTCTAGAAGTTTCGAGTGTTTGATCATCTTGACCAAGGCAGTATGACAGTGGCATAATATACTGCCAAGTTTGAAGAATTATCGAGGTATGCACCTACAGTAGTGGCAGAGGAATTATTTGGGCTCGTAAGTATGAAAATGGACTTAGGAACCCGATCCAACAGCGAGTGGCTGCTTTTGAGTTGAGCACCTATAAGGAGATGGTGGACAAGGCTTTGGTGATAGAAAAGGGCTTTAATGATACACAAGCTACAAAGGAGAGGGCTATGAAGAAAAGAGGCAGGTTTGAAAATTTTCAAGGCCAAGACAGAGAAACCTTAATACAAAGAGGCATAACAATGTATCCCCAGGTGATAGAACCTCAAGTAGAGTTGAAGTCAAGTGTTTTGGATGTAGGGAACCATATTTCCTAAGAGATTGCGGGCTATCACAGAAGAGGTGCTACACATATGGACAACCACGTCACATAGCAGCAAATTTTCCCAAAGGGAAAGAACCACAAGGAAGACTAGAGTCTCCAGTAGCACCACAATCGGGAAGGCACAACAAAACCTTGAGCTCAAGGGCATATCTATGCACTCTCAGAGCCAGATGCTAATACCTCAAATGCTACGGTGACATGCATGATTAAGTTATTATCTTATACAATGTATGCATTGTTTGATCCGGGTGTTACACATTCCTTTATATATTCTTATTTTATTAAAAGCAGCAAGTTAACACCTATACCATTAGAAGTTGAGATGTGTGTCTCTATACCAAGTGGAGATATTATGTTAGTGGAGTCAATGTGTACGGATTGCATAATAACCGTTGGGGATATGGATATGAAGGCAGATTTGTTAATTTTAAAAATGAAAGATTTTGATTTGATTCTTGTGATTGATTGGCTAAAAGCATATCATGTTACAATTGACTATTTTGAGAAGACAGTAAAATTTTAATTCCTGGGCAAGCTGAGTTTAGCTGTATCGGTAGCAAGTCATCTGCCCAACTAAAAATAATATCGGCACTATAGGCCAAGCAACTTCTTAGAAAAGGTTGTGAAAGATATTTAGCTACAATGTTGTATACCCAACAAAAGAAGCTTCACATAAAGGACATTCCTATTGTGAATGAGTTCCCTGATGTTTTTTGGATGAGTTACCAGGGTTGCCTCCTGATAGGGAGATTGATTTCTTCATTGATCTGATTCTTGGTATTGGTCCGATTTCAAAGACCCCATACAGGATGTCTCTTGTAGAATTGAGAAAGTTGAAGAAATAGTTGCAAGAGTTATTAGATAAGGGCTTTATCAGACCAAGTGTGTTCCCTTGGGTTGCTTCTGTACTATTTGAAGAAGAAAGATGAAACTCTCCGGCTATGTATAGATTATCGGGAGCTGAATAAGGTGATTGTATGAAATAAATATCCCTTACCAAGAATTAAAGATTTGTTTGATCAATTGTAAGGAGCACAAATATTCTCGAAAGTTGATCTCCAATCAGGGTACCATGAATTGAAGATAAAAGCCAAGGATATTGGTAGGATACTATCGAAGGTTTGTTGAAGGATTCTCTAGTATTGCCATACCTCTAACTCGCTTGACTCAAAAGCGAGTGAAGTTTGAATGGACAGAGGATTGTGAGAAGAGCTTTCAAGAGTTGAAAAGACGATTAGTGATGGCCCCGGTGTTGACTCTTCTAGCTAGAACTGGAGGGTTTACCATCTATAGTGATGCATCATGTAGAGGACTTGAATGTGTATTAATGCAAAATAGAAAGGTGTTTGCTTTAAAAATATGGAGACATTACTTGTACGGAGAATAGTGTGAGGTCTTCACTAATCACAAGAGCTTGAAGTACATCTTTACTCAGAAAGAATTGAATTTAAGGCAGAGAAGATGGTTGGAATTGTTAAAGGATTATGATTTGACCATTAACTATCATCCAGGAAAAGCTAATGTCTTTGATTAGTTATCAGAGCTGCCAATTCACTATTCTCCATACAAGTAATGTCTCCATATTTTTAAAGCAAACACCTTTCTATTTTGCATTAATACACAAGAGCTTGAAGTACATCTTTGCTCAGAAAGAATTGAATTTAAGGTAGAGAAGATGGTTGGAATTGTTAAAGGATTATGATTTGACCATTAACTATCATCCAGGAAAGGCTAATGTGGTGGCTGATGCTTTAAGCAAAAATCTTCAAGGGAATTGGTAGCTCTGATAACTAATCAAAGACATATTTTATTGGATTTGGATAGAGATAGTATTGGGATTCGGATATATGACCCTAAGGTTCAACTAGCTGCACTTACAGTACAACCTACCATAATAGAGAGAATTAAGATGTCTCAGAAAGAGGATCCAGAGTTACAAAAGATTATAAAAATGGTGGAGATCGGTGCTCAAACAGAGTTTCAAATTTATGCGGATGGTTCACTGAGATTTAGGGACAGACTTTGTGTACCAAATGATAAAGAACTGAAGGAAGAAATTTTGGGTGAAGCACATGGTTCGGCCTATACTATACATCCTGGAGGTACCAAGATGTACTATGACCTAAAGAAAAACTTTTGATGTATTGGTATGAAACAGGATATAGCCCTTCATATTGCTTAGTGCTTAGTATGTCAGCAAGTAAAAGCTGAACATCGAAGACCTGCTGGACCATTGCAGTCTCTTGATATTCCTTAGTGGAAATAGGAGCATATCACTATGGACTTTGTGACTGGCTTGCCGAGAACCCTTCGAGATAGTGACGTTGTATGGGTGATTGTGGATCGATTGATCAAATCAGCACATTTCTTACCATTTAGGGTTGGATTCTCTTTGGAGAGGTTGGCAGGCATGTACATAGAACAAATTGTGAGGCTACATGGGGTTCCAGTGACTATTGTATCTGATCGGGACAGTAGCTTTGTATCCTAGTTTTGGAAAGGTCTTCATAGAGCACTTGGCACCAAGTTGAGCTTCAGTACTACTTTTCACCCACAAACGGATGGACAATCAGAACGGACCATACAGATCTTGGAGGATATGCTAAGAGCCAATGTTATAGATTTGGGTGGTGCATGAGATATTCATCTGGCCTTGATCGAGTTTGCTTATAATAATAGTTATCAAGCAAGTATCCAAATGGCTTCTTGTGAAGCACTATATGGAAGAAAATGCTGGTCTCCAATTTGTTGGGATGATGTTGGTGAGCAAAAATTTTTAGGACCCAAGTTAGTGCAACAAACTATAGAGAAAATACAAGTAATTCGAGAACGTCTTCACACAGCTCAGAGCAGACAGAAGAGTTATGCTGACAACAGAAGAAGGAAGCTAGAATTTCAAATCGGTGATCATGAGTTCTTGAAGGTTTCTTCTAACAAGGGTGTGATGAGGTTTGGACTTCGAGGTAAACTGAGTCCCAAATACATTGGTCCATTTGAGATTTTAGACAGAGTTGGGGAGGTGGCATATCAATAGCATTACTACCAACTCTATCAAATGTGCACAATGTCTTTCATGTGTCAATGTTGAAGAAATATGTTCTGGACCCAAATCATGTGGTAGAGCATGAGCTATTGTATCTTCAAGAAGACCTGACTTATAACGAATACCCAGTACGGATTGTGGACAGAAAGGATCAGGTTTTACGCTGTCGTACTATACCTTATGTGAAGATACAATGAAGCAACCACTCAGAAAGAGAGGCTACTTGGGAACTGGAGTCAGAAGTAAAAGACAAGCATCTCCAACTCTTGAAGTATCTAGTAACAAAAAAAATTTAAAAATAAAATTTATTTTAAGGGGGGAGAATGTAAGCGCCTGGGCTTGGACCAGCCCAATCCCATCCACGCGCGCATGGAATTGGGGAGGAGTTTCTCCTCCCCCTACCCGAGCCCTGGGTATATAAAAACAACAAGAGGGGGGCAGGCAGCCTAAGGCTTCCTAATGCCACCAGGAAAATAAAAAAGAAGAGAGAAGAGAAGAAGAGAGAAAAAGGGAGGGAGCAAAGCCTCCATCACTAGGGAAAGGAGAGACCAGAGAGAGAGAGAGGGAAAGGAGAGGAAAAGGAGAGATCAGAGAGAGAGAGGAAAAGTGGAACATCTGTTCCTCTACCCTTCTACCGAGGAGCACCACCGTCGGGATATCGTTGGATGCTAGGAAAGAGAGGTAAATCCTTAGCGGGTCATTAACGATGGAAAGAAAGAAGGCACAGATGGTGGCCGTGGTGAGGGGATAAAAAAAAGAGAGGAGGAGGATGAATGCTCGGATTACGGCACAGGCTTAATGATGGGTTCTGAAAGAAAAATTAATTTTTATTTTATTTTATTTTTAATTAAAATTTATTTTGTTAATTAAATAAAATATATATGAATTATATCAGTTGAAGGGGACAACCAGCGTGATAGGACGAAGTTAAATTCAAGTCGTCGGTAAGAGGTTGTTAGCCAAATTGTGAAGTAAGAATTCTTCTATATAATTTTTATCAGTATTGTATAAATAATAATTATTTAGTTTTTGATGATTTACATTGGATGAATTATGAATTTCATGCTATTTTTTAATTATTGGTTTGATTGATGAATTTTGCCTAATTATGACTTATAAAAATTTTATTATTTTAAAATTAGGCAAATTGCAATTTAGTTGATTATTTTGGAATACTTATGTAATGTGATCATAAATTGAACATTAAAAATTTGAAGAAGCATGAATATTTTTATTTAATTGCATCCTTATGCTGTCAATCTTGGTTGAGTTGAGATGCATTGACATGCATGTCATGTGTTGGTTGTGATGCATGAGTGTATGAGGGTTGATGCTCTAGGCTGGCCATATGAGAGTCCCACCATAGGCTCAAAATATGATAGTTTTGCTGTTATAGGCTGAAGTGTGACCTTGTGGACCCCGTCATAGACTGAAAATATGGTAGTATTGCTCGTCACAGGCTGGAGTGTGACATTGTGAGTGCTCCGCCATAGACTGAAACATGATTATGGTAGTTTAGAGCTAAAAACTATGTGAAATTGGATCCAATGTATGACTGGTTGAGTCTGAAGTCACTGGATGTGTGTTACATGATTGTGTGATGGCATTTATATTTATTGGTTTGGTACTTTGGTTTTACATAATCATGTATTTATAACATAAATATTATATTAAATTGCTATGTAAAAAGGTAAATTTTATGCCGGGGATTCTTATGGGGCTGTTGAGCTCATTATATTCATTGAAATATTTTTACAGGTTGAAATGATTAATTTGGTAGGATGGGATGGAGCGACGTTGCAGCTATTGAAATTAGTTAGATAGATATAAATTCTATTTTAATAAATTTATCTAAAAATTGTAAAGAAAATAATGAACTTATGTTTATGACATTAGTGGATGTTTACCCAATTTTTTTTATCTATTTGTGATATTTGCTGTTTCTTTCAATGATAAAACTTTTATGGAATGTAGTATGAATTGTTTATATCAGGCCTTGCATGGTCTCTAGGGCTTGCCTTAGGATTTATGCGGTCGTATCTTGTGGCCGAATCAGATGATGGATTTGAGGCGTGATAGTTAAAATATCACTTTTTCTAACTGGAGTATCTAAAGGTCTATGTTGTATATGTCTAAACCACCGCAATTGATTTTTTCTCATTTTATCTTCAATTAGGGATACTCCAATATTTCTCTTATATGTTTATTTTTAATTCTATCTTTTAAAGTTTTACCACACATCCATCTTAACATACGTAATTCTGTTACACTTAATTTATTCACATGTTGTTTCAATATTGCCCAACACTCTGTTCCATGTAGCATAGTTGTCCTAATAGTGGTTTTATAGAATTTTTTTTAATTTTAATAAGATGCATCGATCATATAATACTCCTATTCCTTCACTTAATCAATCCTACTTTAACTCTATGATTCACATCTTCATCTATTTCACCTTCTTGCTGGATAATTGAAACAACTAACGAAGTTAATTGAAATAACATATGTATTTGGAATGTTACAAATGGTATCCGATTCAAGCGTACAAAAATTAGTAGCTACAAATTAACTTTCACTCAAGTTTTTGGACTACATGATTGAGCCAGCGGACGAAATTTGGCTTACTAATGGATTAATTGAGCTAGCATATAAGCTTAGGGTGTTACAAATACTATTAGAGCCAAGCCAATTATGTAAAAATTAAGAAAAAAGTTTTGCTGCACTGCATATAATACAATAAAAATTGACAAAAAAGGCATTTCTGCTCTTGATATGCACGTGCACTTGCTGCGCATGATGCGCTTATTCTACATCACGATGCAAGACTTTTTAAAATTTAATGAATGAAATTAAGGCATTATAAATGATATCATTATTTTTAATTAAATTTTTGAGTCATGTGATTTTAATTCGCTAATAAAATTAATTGGATACTTAAAGTGTTCCAAGATGATGCCTGACTCGGTCCCTGGTTCTCTATTTTCAACCCTCAAGTTCTCTATGTTCAACCCAAAGTAGGCAAGAACTAGCCCTCCGACCAACTCATCCTCGAAAGTTAATTAAAATTAGAGAAGGAACTGACCTGACCTGACAGAACCATCCAAGAAAAATCCAGAGCTAGTGCTTGTCGAAGAAAGATCCAGAGATAGTGCTTGTCGTGAAAGGCTCCAAACTCCCTGATTTCAAAATGATTTCAAGTACATGTTTATCATGGTGGCAAGAGTCCGATACTTGCGAAAAAATCCGATACTTGGGAAATACTCCCGAGACACAGATCAGAAGCTCGCCCCCCCCCCCCCCCCCCCCCCCCCCCCCCAAAAAAAAAAAAACACCACTAGCGCCCAGGCCATTATTTTAATGCTTAAAAGTCATGTTGCCCCAAATTAAGCAATTTCATTGAGTACAATATTGTTGCCCCAAATTAAGCAATTTCATTTAGTAGAATATTTTTGCCCATTTGGATCATTGGCAGGTATCAGATCTTTCTATGATGGATCAGAGTAACGATCCATTCTTACTTCGTTGCCTCTTTATCTGTTATCAAATACTTTGATTCCGACAACCTGCCTTCGTCGGATTGAGAGACGCTTCAGGGACTTTCTCTGGGCGTCTATGCAGAGGGGCCATGGTATTCATCTATTGGCATGGGACACTGTTTGTTTGCCTATTTCTAAGGGCGGTCTAGGGATCCAGTCTTTGATGCTACGCCGTGATGCTTTTATTACAAGACATGCTTCCAGACTTCTGTTGGACCCTCATTGTCTCTGGAGTACTGTCATGCGCAGTCGATATGGTGGTAGCTCTTCAAAACTGCCTTTCACATGCCCCCGGGGATGTTCTTTTCTTTGGCGTGCGATTTGCGAGGCAGCTCCTACAGTTATATCTGATATTCATTGTATGATTGGGGATGGGACTTCAGTTGAGGTTACTCAGGATGCTTGGTTAGCTGACCTCCCTCTATCTCGATGGCCGACGTTTATCAGTTCGGAAGTTAAACCCTCTTTGCATGTTTCTGCATTGATCTCCCAGGAGACTGGGGTTGGAATGCCTCGAGGGTGGAAAGTCTGTTTGGGATTGCGCTGGCATATCGGATCCTAGCAATGCCTCTCCCTCATTCTGCATGCCCGGATATTAGACTGTGGCGTCGTTCCTGTCTTCCGAGCGCCCCCATGAGGGACTTGATTGCCCGTGTCCGACATCCGACTCAGGGCCTTGTTGATGTTGCTTGGATTTGGCGGCTCCCAGTACATCCTAAGGTTCATCTTTTTCTGTGGAAGATAAGGTGGGATCGTCTTCCTACCTGTTCTCTTTTAGCTGACCGCGGTCTCTCTATACTGCCACTTTGCCTAATATGTGGGATGCAGAATGAGTCGATTGATCATGTTATTTTTATGTGTCCTCGGGCGTCACAGATTTGGCAGTTGACCCACTTTACCCCTTGGTTGCTGAGGATTGTCCTACCCGGCTTTCTTTTTTGCATGCTATCCGCTTGGCTATTCAGAGAGGTCCCCGCTCTCATGGTATTTTATTTGCCTATTTGGCTTATCAGATATGGCTGACTCGAAACCAGATGGTTTTTGCTGAGGAGATGGCCTCTCCGCATGCGATTCTTTGCCGTGCTCTCTTTCATGCTAAGAAGTATTCTATCATATTGGCATTCACAATGATGGGCCTGGTCACTGGGACTCCCCTGCTACCTCGGTAGCGCACCGTTCTACGGTCCTTATCTCTTGGGAGCCCCCACCCCCGGGTTACATCAAAGTGAATTTTGATGGATCTGTCTCTGATCGTATAGCTGGATCTAGATTTATCATTCATGGCTCTGAGGGTCAGTTATTGGCGGCGGGTGGTCATGCCTCTATTGATATATCGGTCCCAATGGTGGAGCTCCAGGCTGCTTGGGCTAGTATCTCTTATGCTGTTCGTCATTTGGGCTATCGCCGATTAATCATTGAGGGAGACTCTATGACGATTATCAGGTGGATTAGGCGTGATGAAGATTCTTATTCTATTCTTAATCCTCTGCTCAGAGATATTCGGATCTCTCTTCAGGCTTCTTGTTCTTCTGTGATTCGCCATATCTATAGGGAAGCGAATGCTGCAGCTGATTAGGTAGCTTCTATGGTTGCCCGTTATCCTGGTCAGTGGGTATGGCAGGCTGGTATTCCTTATCCTATTATCTTTACTCAAATCTTGTATTCTGATAGCTTGGGCTCAACTCGCACCAGAGTGATATGATCGCCCGCTTGTAACAAAAAAAAAAAAAAAAGTCTCTGGTATTCAAGTCATGACTTTCCCCATTACGTTTAAATCTTTTGGTTTTACAAATTGCTTTTTTTTTTAAAGGCAAATGGTTGCTAAAACGGAAAGGTCTCCAATTAATGAAAATACAAATTGATAACAGGAGAAAATTATGAATTTGAACAAATTTACACAAACAATGATTTTTCAATATCCTGATTTTAGGCTAGCTACAAGTCTAATTGCACAGAACATCCAGTAATAAGAATTACTTGGGATGAAGTGAGTTCATTATTCTTCTTAATAAGCCTTCGCAGAAGAGGCCAATGCCACATAGAATGCTGAACAAATAAAACCCATTTGTCCTGCAACTCAATGATCCAAATGACTTCAGATTTACTGCAACTTGACCAACAACTGAAATAACTAACAAGTTCATCACCAATGTGGAAATAAACATTTTCTTGTTCGGCAGTAATTGGAATTCAACAGGGAGTTTTCTGAGTGCCTTGATCCTTCCAATGCGTTTTATTGTAATCAGTATGAAAACCAGAAATCTACATGGCAAACAACACTAGATATATCCTCAAACATATGAAGAAAATAGGAGATGCTGAGTAAGAGGGAAACGCAAGCATAAGCTCTCAACAAAGTCCAGTAGGCAATATAAAGAAATCAAAACAAAGGAATCACGAACATCACAGAAATACAAGGATAGAGCTGCAAAACATCTGACGTATTTGCTGGTATATTGTACAGTGGAGGAGGAATCATGGTACCAATCCAAGATCCTTGAAGTACTCATGTTCCAGAGCTTGCCGAGCTGTGATTCTTTTACTTGGTTCCAAGCGGAGCATTTTCTGACAACCATGAATACCAATCAAAACAGTTAGCAACACAACATTTTCATATCACATATAACCCCATTATTAGCAAAGTATTTCCTTAAATAAAGAGAAAAATGAGGGTGAACCCAGACATCTCATTCTGATGGTTTATCAGCAGGATTCCCAAAGTGGTCCAGATGTTAAGATATATCACCAACCTTATACGGTTTGGTTTGTAGGCGACCAGCAATGGCCACGCAAGGAGCAAAAATAAATGGTTGTGATCACAAAATTGAAGAATTCTTATTCTTGTTTGAAGAGAATGACACCTGCAGTTCACAAACTTAGACTCTCTTAAATAAAGAGAGACGGGAAAGCACAATCGAAGTTGGTACATTTGCTCAAGAGATATATTTACAAAAATGCCCTTAAAATGATGCAATAACATACATCTCTACCTGGACATCAGATCTGAGTTTACTTTATAATGTAGAAGAGGTACATGGCAGAGATGGTTAAAAAGTTCCCAACCCATAAGGTTTGTGCTTTTAGCACATAGAGCACATGTGAGGGAAAGATGGATACCTATGATCACAAGATAACAATCTTATCAAATGAATGCCGAATGACAGAGGAAACTCCTGCTTTTGGTTGATCAACTTTTCTTGCCTCTCTCTCAAATAAAGAGAAGAGATATCTAAGCTGAGCTAGCATCCATTTGTATTTAAAGACATGCACTCATATGTTGGAAGACTGTCAAACATCCAATTTGGAGTTTTATACTGAAGTTAGGACAGCCGTGCACTCTTCGAAAAATCTTGATCAATTGGCACAAATATATACAATGAAGATCTTTAGATGCTCCAGTTAGAAAGAGTGATCTTTTGATAAGGATAGAGGTAGAGGTAGACCTAAACTAACATAGACAGAATAATTAAAAAAGATATAACTTTTGTAATTTGAATGTCGACTAATTCCTGAATAGAGTAGAGTGAAGGAAGCAGATTCATGTAACCAACCCCATGTAGTTGGAAAAAGGCTTTAGATGAGTTGAGTTGAGTTGAGTTTAATTGGCACAGATGAGAGCTATCATCTTTCAATACTGAAGTAAGTGACCCAATTGCGAATGCCATGAATTCTCTGATGCAATCATATATTTTGGCATTTGATAAACTGGCTTGTATATAAAGTAGGCAATTATCAAATGAGAAACACAACTTCAGCTTGTGGTTATATTTCAGTTAAGGTATCTTCAATATGATCATACCAGTTTATAAAAAACAACATGACTTACAGAGAGAAGATCAATTCCAGCAGGATCAAGATTTGGGACCACAGCTGTCAGATCCTGCAAAGCGTGCAATGAAGATGTGGAATAAAATTAATAAAGTCAATCTAATCAATTGGGTAAGTTGCAGATGTTGTGGTATTTGACCAAAGCACATGATGGCCCAGGCCTCAAGGTCACCGCAAGGTAGGCCAAACATGTACATATGGATTCTAGAAAACAGACCTTCTATGATTTCACAATGCTCATTGGAGAGAAATTTTAGTCAGCTTAGGAAAGCAAACACACCATTCTTTCATACCTTAGGAGGCCACTTGGGGAATGCAGACTTGAAATCAGGTAAGGAACTGACACCTGGCCAAGTTTCTTCATTTGGGGTACCAAGCACTCTTCAAGAATACAATACAACAAAAATAACAAAAAACAGTCCATTAAGTATTAGGCCAAGGGCACATAAATGGTGCAAATTTGAACATGGATATATTGAAAAAACCTGAATATTTTAAACAATTCATCGATCTCAGAATCTCCTGGGAATAATGGTTTCTGATTCACCATTTCAGCAAAAATACAGCCAACTGACCACACATCAACAGGTGTGGAGTAATGCGGGGATCCGAGTAGGATTTCTGGTGCTCTGTACCAAAGTGTCACTACCTGAAAAGAGCTCTCAAAAAAGGAGATGAGCAAATATCATATACTAGAAACAAATATGAAGTTTCAGCATTCTTGAAACCTCCATAGAAACATAATCAGTCATATAAACACACACATGCATATATATATATATATATGAGTCTGTGTACACAAATACATGTATACAAATATGTGTGTCTATGTGTGTGTGTGCGCGCATGTGTGCAAACACATTTGCAAAAAAAAAAGTCAGACTCCTAAATGCACATTTAAAATATAAGCATCTACAACAAAAAGGCAAAATATATTTTAAATAGCATTTCCCACAATCATACCATTATATCTTAATTTGATGTAATCGAATACTTCTCACAAAAAAAACTTTCAAGAAGATGGTCTGTTTAAAAATGATTCATTCATTTATGTTAGGGACAAAGCATACGCTACTTAGCCACATGTCACCTAATAAACAATAAGTCCAAACTGTGGAAAAATGGCAAGGATATTAGCAATGGATAGAGGCACCTCATGAGTAAATGTCCGGACTGGAATGCCAAAAGCCCTGGCTAGTCCAAAGTCAGCAAGCTTTAAAGCATTTGTGCGACGATCTATCAATAAATTCTGTGGTTTCAGATCCCGGTGAAGAACCCTATGAGAATGACAGTAGGCGATGCCACGGAGTATCTGATAGAGATATGTCTGCAAAAGACAAGAAAAATTGAAATTGATAAAATGGCCAAATTTTTTTCTACCACTAGTCCAAAATGCACTCTTAATCACTATTATCCTGTGAAAAGCCAAATGGGAATGGCAATATGCAATCTCACAGCATATCTGAATTATAAAAGAGATGTCTGCCAAAAAGAGAGCAAATATAGCGTACAATGAATAATAAGTCTCTATGAGGCTCTTTTATTTCATGAATACATATACATTTCCACCACCAACAACATTAACCCACTCCTTATGCTTAGAAACCTCCAAAGATCTGTTGCATGTGTGCATTTATGACAGATTATGTGCAACCCACCAAATCAATATTGAGTCTCAAAAGATTGTTAGCAGTGATCTTTCTTGGTAACAATAAAGCAAATGTCTTCATGAATTCAGCATAGCTTCAGGATAATTTAAAGCTCATAGCTGATTAGCCATTATTGACTACATAATATCCAATTTCAATTTTACCAAAGAATTAGTTTGGTGAGAGTTATGTACCTTGGACAAAAGATATTGTTAGTTTCTGACACACTCCAGATTGCTACTTAAAACCCAATGAAGAAGCATAATATCTTTCACAATGTTAAAGAAATAAATATAACTACTGATGGCTGACTCATATTAATCAAACTGTCTACCATGCAATCCCTGCTGGGAGAGCTCTTGGAAAGAGGGAAACATCGCTAGACAGGAGAATCTTTCAAGAAAATATATGAAACCATTAGATAACCACCAAACAATCGCACAATAATGTTTCTAAAATAGGTCAACATATAAGTATCTTTAATAAGAGGAACAGGATCTCACTTTAATTAGACGGGGATCTTTAGAAAACTCTGGACACGAATCCATGTGCTTCTTCAAGTCCAACTCCAGATACTCAAAAACCAAGTATATCCGTTTCTCACTGTGAACTACAGCTTGCAACCTGTTATCCAGAGACCATTTGAAGCACAACTAAATAAGAAACAATAAGAATGCAAAACACAAAACCATACGATAAAGCTTGAATATTCGGACTTTTAAAGGATATCCAGGATTTTGATGAACTGAAGATTTTGAACAATGACATAATACCCTAAATTTCTTGTAGGTTATGGGTTGCAAAAACACGCAACACAAATCCAACAAAAGCAGATTATCTGGATCATTTTGTTCTCACTCAGGGTTTATTTCATGCTTCTAAGGGGTGCATCACCAGGGTCAATCATGCTTATTTTCAGGGAATTTTATCAAATCAATGGGAATATTTTAATGATTTGCTCCAAAAAGGCTTGTGACTGCACCAGATGGTCAATCTTTCTCTTTGCTCTGTAAAGGAGCATGGCTTCATACGCAAGAAAAGCTTCAAACCAGATGGCGAGTCTTCATGGGATTGTCATTATCAAAGGCAGGAGCTTTCTTTCTATGCATAAGTTTAGCAGCTAGTTGCATTTCACATAGATACAGAAATAGAAGAATTGCTTAGTTATGCCCAGAGATCATTGGTTACATAAGTGAAGCTATCCCAGCTATATTTGTCGCATCCAAAAATTCCGAGCTGTTTGTGTATGCTGGGATTGCAGCTCAGCACATTGGACTTCTTAAGAGCCTGCCTCTTCTAAATTGTCTGGGAAGTACATCAAATTAAATGTAGTTCTACGTGGCTATTGAAGCTCACTAATGCAAACAACATCATTTCCAACTCAAGCTTATGTTGTGCTGGATTTAAAAAAAGATCTCCCGGGTTCCAATATATCATGTCTCAGTTCTCACTTGAAGATATGAGAGCCAACCAGGTGACTCTCACAGCAAGAAGGGTCCTCTAGTATTCAGATTCCCTAGTAGAACAAACGCTCTCTCCCAATTCCTAACATTCTAATCCACACAACAAAGACCACTAACCATGATTCTTGCTAATAAATTTACTGAATACCCATTTAAGAATAATCGGTTAATCAAGAAACAGACTAATACCCTAACCTATTCCACTAATTAAATTACACATTACCACGAACAGAATAGATAAACTATTGCCATAGTTCTATATTTTAACTGACATAAAAATTTATATGTAATATATAATAATATTTTTGAGTATTTTCCATTTATATAGATCAGGTTCCACATCACCTGTAGCATGAAAGTAAGTACTAAATGACTATATTACATCCTTCTTATGCCATTACTAATAAGTTTTTGTGCATGAACCTACTTTGCAATTCTGATAATCAAAACTAAGATCCTTTGGCCAATTATCCATTGATACAACATTAATGTGGGAAAAGGACTTGAAGCCATGTTGGTATCCATCAGGAAAAAACAGCAAGGAAGAGCAGAGTCTGTAGACAGCCTGACCTAAGCCACCACCCTTAACCCCTTGAGTGGAAAGAGAAAAGAATAGAGGTGGTGGGAGGAACTGCTCAGATCTGACTCAAAATTCTTAAGTTTCTCATATAACCTGCTAAAAGTCAACAAAAACAGTCCCATCAATGACACCACAAGTGCACTCTATCTCAATTACTGGATGACAGAAACATGTGCCAGGATGTATAGCAAGCATGGGTTCAAAAACATCTTTTAAAGCATTTACCATGTAGACCCTCTAATTAGCACCAAAATTTATCACAAAATTTGTCTGTGCTTTCATCTATCCTTGTTAAAAGATGATCAAATGGACCAAATAGAGTGACTCTCACTAATAGAAACGGCCAGTCAACCATCGGACCACCTGAAATTCACAGATAAATGCATATCTCCCATATGGCTTATTGATTTTCTTAGAAAAAATGTTCCAAAAAATCAATTTGTTTTAGAACTCAAAAACATGTAATTAATAGAATCTACAGGCATTAAAACTCTCCATAAGGCCTCATTCCAAATAAATTCCCTCTCGACCTATAAATTTTTATTTTTGAAAATAAATGTGTGTGAGGCCCTTCAAAGTAATACATAGATTCCACAAGCAATGGACTACAAATCACTGTTCCGTGATAACTCCCACACAAGATTGACAGTGAGCAAAGGCAAGGCTCCCAACATACTAACCATGTTTATATTAAAGCCAGCACAATTACTATTCTGGCCAAGCATATTAAGATCATTTGAAGCACAAATAATGTGCTTATGGAACAAGTCATCATCCACCAAGCAATATTAGTGAGAGATTATTGCCTTTTCCATTTCTGGAATGCGTTGCCAAATTTTTATTAAAATGTCACTTCAATATTTAAACTATTTCTATAACTCATACATTTTGATAAAATACATTTAAGGTAAGATGAACTGGATACCATATTCTGTCATGCCTTACACTCTATTTGAGACCCCAATAGATCAGTAAAATCCTCTTATTGGCAAGCTTAGGCAACTTACCTACAGATCTAAGGCACCCCAAGGACATCTTCCCATCAAAGAAGCTAGTTCTTTGATAAATAGCACAGACATCTCTTCCATCAATAGAAAACAATTTACATCAGACTAATGTTTGAATTTAGAGAATATGCATGTTCTATAACCTTAAGAGTCGATGTCGATTTAAGTTTCATAAACATGCACATATTGCAAATTGTAGATAGAAAGCCAACAACCATAAGTTCAATCAACAAGCTAAAATGCCTAGATGTTCCCGCTCACCAAAACATACAACTAACAATGGGTTTTACACCCATACTATTAGCATGTTCCTTGAAAGATTCTATTGCAAGATCCTTGGTCGTAAGGTCTGCAAGATTATAAAGTATGAACAAAGAGAACTATTAAAGAATAAATATGATTTTTTTCCAGATCTCCTGAAAAATACATTGATACAATATGCTTGAGTTTGAAAAGGCATCTTGCTTCATCGGTAAGAGATATAAGTATATTATCATAATAGAGTAAATAAATTTGTATATATCAACACCAACAAATGTAATAAGAATAAATGGAAATGTTTAAAATGCAGTGTGTTCCTAGCAAGCCTACAAACTGCAATATTTTCTGTCTTTCTAAATTATTGTGTCAGAATAGTTTGTTCTTTACCACAGCATGTAATGTCCCACCATCCATTACAAAAATATGCTCCGACATTGTTTTAAAAGTATTCTCACATCCTCTCCCATAAAAGTCAAGAAATTCAACATCTACATTTTCAAATCTGCTAAATAAAATACAAGATCATCTAGTTCTGTTCAAGTATCAAAGATCCTTTTACTACCATTTTTATGAGCCATCCTACGATTTCTTTGGTATTTACCAAGCAGATCCTTAGCTAATGCTAAATCTAGACACAAACAAGTCACTTCATACATAGCCACCAAATGCAAAGGCTTGCAAAGGCACATGCCAAAAGTTTAAATTATTACCTTTGATGATAAACTACTCAATTGGGTGGCTATTTTGCTGCCATATTTTCAAAAATCTTATTCAACAAGACTAGATCATCAATCTCTTTGTTTCTGAACCTTCGGATATCAAATACCTTTGAATAATTGCTAAGGCTTATCAAAAACATCAAAAAGGATAATATATATGCTTATACACACACACACATATGGAGGCAAACAAGAATCTGATCGACCAGACTTCAACTCAGATTTGATCATATTTTGATTGGATGATGAGAGTCCCACATCAATGATCCAATATATCGGATGTTATCTACCATTTCTAAATTGCATGCATACCAAAAAAAAAACCATGTTATTGAGAGACTCCTAACATATGCATCAAGCTATCAAAAATTAAATAATTTAGATAATATAAAATAATATAAATTTTTTGACCGCTTATGCCTAGCTATGTATTCAAATCACATGATTTTTGATATACAAGCAGTTTATAAGGCAACATTGAACAGCTCAAATCGTTAATGTGAGACTTCCACCACCCAATCAAGATTGACTGGATCTATTTTAAAATCAAATCATCAATGTGAGACTCCCCCCCCCCCCCAACCCAAACCAAAAAGAAAAAAGAAGAAGAAAAGAAAAAGAGAAAGAAAGTTTTCTTCACTATAATTCTTCCTCTAATGGAAACATATAATTTCCAGAAACTAAAGCCAAGAGAAACAAAGTCAAATGAGCATCATAAATGCAAATCAACATGGCGGCAGAGCACTACTTGACTATGTTGTTGTGTTGCATTTCCTTCAAGAGGGAGATCTCTCTTATGGCTGTGCTGGGAACTCCCTCATCTTCTTGCTCCAGGCGAATCTTTTTCAGAGCGATCGTCTCATTGGTGAGACGGTCTCGAGCCTTGTACACCACTCCATAGGTCCCTTCCCCAATCTTCTCCACCTTCTCGTACTGAGACCAAAATCGCTCACATTATCACTATTCTAGTACAAGAAGAGCTGTAGAAGGATGAAAACATATCACTGCTAACCTGGTCCATTCAATCCCAACCAAACTCTTCCGTGGCACGAACACAAGAAATCCAAAAACCTAGCATTCCATAAAGAAGAAGAAATGAAGAATGTGAGCAAAGAGCAAACTCGATCGAACAAGAAGAAGCAATTCAAAAGCACACAAGCTACATTCATTCAAGACATACATATAGATCAAGATCACAGAAATCGACGGCATTTAACCATAAACCAGTTCCCATCGGCGAAGCCAAAGGATTCAAATCAAAACCCTAGATAATCCGATCGAATCTATCTTCAATCATGCAATCCATCGGCCCACTTTCCACAAGTATTCGTATTGAAGAAAAAAATCGGAAACAAAAAAAAAAAAAAAAAGAAACGAAAAGAGAAAACTCAAAAGAGGTTTACAGGTACCGAGCTACGACGGAGGATCGGATCCCCGAGACAGTGGACGAGCTGCCGGAATCGAACGGAGCCGGCGTGGAAGCCGCAAGATGAGGGAAGAAGGGAAAGAGATGAGAAGACGATGGAATGAGTCGCGTGTTTTTACCCCTGAGCGTTGGGTTGGAAAGAAAGAGAGAAGAAAGGATGCGCGACCGAGAAACGGAGATGCCTGAGAGCGGCTCCGCCCCTCTCCTTCCCTCCTTCTCTCAACCCTTTGTCGTCCCTTTCTATGCCGCGGATGAGCACTGCCGTCGCCGTCAAATGGAGAGTATTTTCTCTCGCCCTATACCAGACTATATAGTAATCACAAATTAGCTTGCCAGGCAACGCTCATGCAGGCTCCTCTTTATAAGTAGGCTGTATGGTCGACCGGAGTAAAATCCTTCTCGTGGAATATTAGAGCAGCGTTAGCATTTGCCACGCTAAAGCTATCGGACGTGCACGAGTTCAAATAGCACGTGAGTCGCTTCGTTACATCCGGCTGAATCATTTTGTTAGGCTAACGTAGCTTTCTTTGAGCAATTTTCTCAACCTCAATGTGGAACTTGCATCAATACCATGCAATGTGGGTTACATTAGACACATAAATTAATTCAGCATACCAATCGATATACCTAATTCGTGGTCGCTATGATGTAATATATCAGTATTGTTGAAATAAATGGTAGTAAAAATTGAGTCCCACATTTAAAAGACAGAAAAAAGTTGAAAGCGGTAATAAGCCAGTGTTAATTTATGATAACATGCGTCTAGATGTATCAAATATGTAAGTAAAATAAATATTTAAATAAATGAAAGGATAATTTGATAATTGAGCATAAAATTGGTCAATAGATACTCTCATTTTTTATTTCAAATTTAAATTTTTAATTTTTAATCATCTGAAAATTATCAAAGGTAGAATTGTGTTTTTGCAGCAGTCGTATTTATTCATCAATTACAAATAGATTTCTTCTTCCTCGTTCGGTGAATCTTTTTACTAGTTTTCTTACAAAGAGTTTTGGCACTAAAGATGTATTGCAATATCATATTTAAAAAAATTATTTGAAACATACCTTAGAGTCAATTCTTTATTTTTATTTTAGCCTATTGATCTGACCAAGTATAATATATCATGTTTATCATGAGATCCCCTATTGATGTTAATCAAGATTAGCTTGATTAGATTATAGATATAATGTGTTTACTATATAAAAATCGAGCTAAGGATCCTCCATGTTTTTTTTATTAAAATTGTAAAGATTATTCTTCTGAAACTGATTATATCATTCAGAACAAATATTTTTATCCAATAAAATATAATACCATTATTTTCCTGCTATTATTCATGTTTCTTAATGTAACATTATTTAAAAATAGTACAATAGTTATTATTATTATTATTATTATTATTATTATTATTGTTACAGGCGGATGATCATATCAGTTTAGGACGAATCAAGTTCGATATATCAGAATACAAAATCTAGGTAAGAACTATTGGACAAGGATCTTCTGGCCTTCATAATCAGGGACCAGAATGTGGGCAATCCGAGCAGCAACTTAGTCAGCCGCTGAGTCTGCTTTCGGTATACATGCCGAATCTGAACACTATAAGCCTGATAGAGCATAGTCCTGATGTCGCATAACAAAGAGTTGTCGACATAGGATCTCCTGCGTCCTGTCGGAGCCGATGGACAACAGTACTAGAGTCTTTCTCAACAATAAGGCTACGGATGCCCATACTGCAGATAGCATAGGATATACCAGCCCACGCATTATATAACTCAGCAAGTGGCACAGAAAGGTCTAGAGAACTAAATCCATCAGCCATAAGCAACGAACTATTCGAGCCACTGATCACAAAAGCCGAACCAGCCAATCGACCTTGAACACTGCCATCAAAGTTGACTTTGACAAACCTTAGTGAGTAGGTTCCCAAGAAATAAAGACCGTAAGCAGAAGCAACAGGGGATCCCCAGATGCTAGGGCTGTCAAAATCGTAGCATGATGGAACACATACTAGTTATTATCTTAATTTAAAACGTCTCACTAGATTTTTAGATAAATAATTATTATCATAATGATGAATAATAATTTTGGTGCGTATTTATTTAAAATTTGGGTTCGAGATATAATCACATCCATCACCCTCCGCGTGACGTACCGTAAATGATATGACTATCATATTTATGTTACTGTTAGTGCAACGACCTGACTAGCGTGTGGCTGGGCGTGAGTTCCTGCTAACACGCAGGCACGCGTGACTACGGTGATGCGATAATGGTGCTCCGTAGCCTCATAATTTGGGGTGGGGTCATGCATGGTTCCGGTGGGCTCAATTGCGGGACACACCGTACATCGATCTGATCCGACGGCGTGATCACCAAATGGCCTTTTTGGAAGCCAGGACAGCCCGGGCGAGAGAGGATCAGCTGTGGCGGTTCCCACCGCGAGAACCGTACAAAGGCGGCACCAGCCGCTGACACGTCGCCAGCTTTTCATGAAAGGATTCACGGTCGATTAACTGACGCTAGGCGGCCGTGGGGCTCGGCACCGAAAGCCATCCGCAAGCCTGGTACGGATGGCTGCCATTTGGTCCAGACCGCGGGCCCCATCGCACAACAAAATTTTAGATGGCGCGTTACACACCGCACGATAGACCTCCAGAAACTGCTTCCAACTGCCACGGTGAAGGTTATTTATCTAAGAAGCGGAATTTCAAGCTTTTGATATAAAAAATGACAACTTTTCTAGTGGCTGCTTTAGTGACATTACGATGAAAAATAAAAATGTAGTCTTTCCACTCACTTTTCATCGAAGAAAAAATAATTATATTCGAGCCATTGGATCGCTTCCTTAAGAAAATAGGATATCAAACTTTAACTTAAAAAAATAATATTTTATATAATAGGTAAAGAAAAAATTATAATTATTAAATAAATAATGTCTAATAACTACTATTATTTCTTTATACACATCTTTCTCCTATACAAACACACATACATACATACATATATACATACACACATATATATATATATATATTAACTTCATTCAAATGTAGCTAAATTTAAAATTTATTCTTCTTTTTTATTCTTAAAACTACGCAGATCCTAAATCATCCTATATATTTTTTCTTTTTATCTTTAAAATTTATGAGCTGTACGAATTCAAAAATGAAACAAATAACTAAATTTACATTTGACTACATAAAAAAATGTAAATAAGTTTACATTATATATATATATATATATATATATATATATATATATATATATATATATATATATATGCGCATATGCGCGCACGCGCATAAGATCAAGTCCTAATCCCAAGCTAAAAAGCATATCTATTTGCACCAGCAAGCAACAGCTTATTTTATTTAAGCTTTTTTAACAAGAGCAATTCTCTCTTCATAGAGATCTTTCAATAGAATAATGGCATCAAATCTAACTCATTTTTTTCTCTTTTCGGCTTAGCCTACCTTATCCACGATCTTTTGATCATATTAAAGGATCTCTAAAAACTAAAATTCTCTCTTTTCTTCTATCATATCACAGACTATACTATTTTTTATTCTCTACCAACTTTTGAAATAAGACTACATTAGTAAACAAAATATTCTCTCCTTATCTTACTTCACTGTCTTCAGAGAAAATAGTTCCCACAAAAGATGAAAAAGACACCCAAATGGTACTCGCTTTTCAAGTTATAAGAGGATGTTTTTATAATAATTACTATCTCTTCTTTATATAAAACCATTTGTCTAGAGTTGAAAAGTTCAAATAGGCTCCTTCACAATGTGCTTTCTCTCTCTTTGTACGCATGTAGAAAAATAAAGATATTTTTTCAATATCATATCTAGATCTGTATCATAGGCTCTAATATAGAAGGGAGATTTTTGAATGAGGATATTTTGTAACCATTTGATGGTAACGGTACATACTTAATTTAGAGCATTTTCTTATTGTTATAATTTTTAGAGTTAATCTTATTTTCAATAATATACTTAATTTAGAGCATTTTCTTATTATTATAATTTTTAAAGTTGATCTTATTTTTAATAAATAAATATATGTATGTATGTATATGATCATGAGGAGAGGTTCAAATCATTTTAAAATTTATAATGCCATTATTTAAAACTATATCAATATTATTAAGAAAAATTTTTAAAAGATCATCAAAATTGGATACAACTCGAGTTTATCTTTCAGGGTAGTTTTGGACCAAATATTTTATCTCATGACCAATTATATATCATTATAACCCAAAATTAGTAATAATAACCAATATTGATGCAACTATATTTTTTTAACTTTTAGAAAGTTCTTTGCCAAAAATAATTTATTTTAATAGTAAAAGAAACCATAAAAGTTTCAAGCCAGTTATAAGCAACAACATTTATTCTTGCAATCGCACTAATGAAAAAATGATATCCTAAACTAATGAGGAGTCTGGAGCACCTTTGCATGCTCATTTAATTTATACTATTATAGGTGTCTACATTCTTCTTGAAATTATTATGACAAGAGAAGTTGGAACTTCTAAAGCCAATCTTAATTTAGTTTTAGAGAAAAACTAGGAAAACATAAGATAAATACTAAAGGATATGGTCATTGGAGTTAAATCATAAAGTTTCAACACGTCCAATGCAAAAGCCTACCTCTAAAGTAGTCCAAGGAATTTTCTAGGTCCATTATACTCACCACTTGCAAAGTATTCTGAGAGGCATTCTAAATTTGAAGATGGAAAATATTTAGAGATCTAAACTAAACAGGATCAGACCTACAAGCTAAACTAAATTTTAACATAATTCAAGGAAATATAAAAAATAAGATGAGAAAATAAAAGGAAAAATGCTAAAGCAATTAGAAGGCTAATCTAGATTAATTGCCATAAAAAAGAAACGGTCTATTAAGCAATACAAAAGTAAGTTGAAGCAAAGAGAGAGATGTTACATGAGTCTTAGAAGATGTTAGAGCAATCTTTTAGGAGGACCCCATTAGGAGGAGAAGGGGGGAGCCTTCTTTTCTGAAATGTTTTTTGACGCTTCATTTGAAGTTTCTTAAATTGATCTTATCAAAATAGGATTCTTAATTATAGACTTAAATCGTGAAAAGAAAAAGCAAAGATGATAGGGTTGCTCAAAAAAATTTTTAAAGAGGGATTAAATAAGCTTTAAGGTCCTCTCCACCTTTCAAAAGGGGTATCTATAGTTGAGTATAGGCATTGGATCAGGGCTAAAATTAATTCTAGTGAGCAAAATTAATTGGAGCGTATCGAAATAGTTTGACACTTTTGGCACAGATTAGAGCAGACTTCTGCAGAGATTTTATTTTGAGCTTATTTTAATTCTAATTTGAGTGCCATTTGAACTGTTGAATTTCTAAAATCGAGCTCTTCGAGTTAGCAAGGCTATTTCCTAAAAATATTATATAAAAATATTAAATTTGAAAGAATAATAATAATTAACTATCGAGGGTAAATTAAAAATTTTGTTAAGTCACTATTCATGCCTTAGCCCCTAAGCAACCAAAATATAAAGGGAAAAAGGTGGTTTTAGCCAGAAAAAAAAAAAAAGAAAGAAAGGAAGAGAAGAGAATCGGCTTGAAAAGAAGGAGAAGAAGAAGAAGAGGAAGGAAAAGGGAAAAGCTTGATGGCCTTACTAGCTTCTAAGGTAAGCTCTAATTTTCCTAAGCTTAGTATAGCATGGATCTTACTTGTATTTGTTGTTATGAAGATGATAGCATATGAATCATTGAGGAATAAAAGGGTGAAAGAAAATAATGTGATGTTTGAGGATTTAGCATGCATATGTGCAATGTTTCAAGGAAACCTTTTCAAGCATGAATCTTGATGATGTATATGTCTATGTATGACGACATAGGTCTGGACGTGATTTCAGGGAGCCGAAGCATAGAAGATGAGTATTAGTTGGGATACTAGCAGCTAAGGTGAGTGGGTTCCTCATCTGGCTATGTAGTTTATTTTGAGATATTGTATGGATGTTTGCTATATCATAGATTTAAATGGTGCTATGTAAAGTATGATATTCTAAAACATGGATTTTGAAAATAAGGGGAATGAGAACTAAAGTTATATATGTATTTTTTAAAAGTATGAGTTAAAAGAAAAAGAATTTATGTATAGAATGCCCTAAAGCATAGTGTGAGATTTTCTGATAAAAATCTGGGTTTAGAAAGATTTCAAGTATCAAAGAGATATGAGATATAGGAAGAATATGAGCTTCCTAGAAGTTTGAATATAAACATGGGAAAAGAATATAATATATAAAAGAATTTAAATATGAGGAGAAGTATAAATGAGAGAAAAGAATTAAAATTTTAAGAAAAGAACATGAATGTCATAACAAGAGTATCAAATAGAGTAAAGAACAAGAGTTATATGCTGAGCATGATATGAGTTTATATGTATGAATTGATAGATTGAGTTTAAGCATATCAATATTTTAAGAAAAAAAAAAATGCATTGTAGAGGTATAAAAGGATACCTATTAAGATGTGAGGATGATATGATTCCAACGCATATGTTTGATAGCATAAATATTAATGAATAGTATAGCTTAAGTTTTAGAAAGAAAGTATAAATATGAGTTTCAGGAATGTTATGACATGTGATAGCATTATGATGCTAGTTTATGATGTGAAAGGCTTAGTAGAACACTGTATGTGGATTGGATTGAGAAAGAAGAATCTAGTATATGATAAAATAAGATCATAACAATTGAATGTGAGTTACGGTATGATTCCTGAGGAAGAAGTTAGAATATATGTTATAGCTTGAGTTTAATACATGCGTCTAAGAGTTAAAGAAGGGTTATAAGTTTTACAAAGAGAATGGGATTGAGGGAAGAGTATAAGCTATGATAGGATCTTGAATTTAAGGCCAAGATATGAGTCTACGAGATGATCATATGATTATAGAAAAAGGTATATGATGTAAAAAAAAGAAAAGAAAAGAAAAGAAAAGCCTGGATATATATGAATAGCTAATATGGGTTAAGGCTGGATTGAATGAGAGTATGGATGTATATCGTGTGTAATGTATGACAAGAATTGTGGCATGATTTAAAGAAGACATGGGTTCATGATATATGTAAAGTCTGGTATAAGTTAAAGTATGAATTTGAGAACCTGAGTGTAAAGCATAGATTTAAAATAAGCATGAGTATAAGATATAATTGAAAGAAAGCCCGTGGTCATAGCATATGAAAAGCATGGTATAAGCTTAAAACTTAAGTTAATGATACTTGAGTGCACATTATATATAAAGAAAAGTATGAATTAAAAATAGAAATAAAATGCATGAGTTTTAAGAAAAAAATGTTTATAGCTTGTGGAAAGTAGAGCATGATCTTGTAACTTAAAGTGTAATAGGAGGTATACAAAGGATATGACTTGAGAGGTATGCATGAGCATGTGTTTAATATATATATATATATATATGCAAGGTAAATGTAAAGTACTTCATAAAATGAAATGTGAGCCTAAGCCTGAATTTCTAAAGCATGAGTATATTAGCATATGTTTAAACATGAGCTGAGCATGTGTTTAAAGAAAGAGGTTTGAGCATGAGTTTTTATACATGAGCTTTTGATGCCTGCATGGGTATTTAGCATGTTTTTATAGCATGAGCTGTAGTACATATTACAGTATGAGTTTTAAAAGTAAAAGAATTGACATGTGAGTTTCATATGCATACATGGCATATGTGCATGAAAAGAATGTTAAAAAGAATATGTTTGATGCATTGATCATACAAAGCATTCAGGCAGTAATGGGGCTGATCACTCTGTAAACTGTGCTATAGCATAAGCATTGCACACTACTATTGAGCCGGCACTTCCTTACGATCCAATTGTACGATGATCCCTGAGGTCAGGGGTGAGTGCATACTAGACCAAGCCCAGTGGGGCAAGTTGCAAGTAGCCCATGGAGGCAAAAATTATAGCTTAGTGGAGCTAGTTATTATATAGCCTATGGGGGTAGAGAGAAAACCCGAGGCTTCAGAGTTAAGGAACAAAGCATTTTGCCGGATGAACAACACGGATAAGGGGTGCTATTTGTGCAGGGATCCTGTTGCTAGTTCATACACATGATGAGAGTACACCTGCAGGAGGACGACTATGGGATGGTATCTCAGAGGCATCACACACAATCCAACATCATGATGGTTTAAAATTAGGTATATGGTTTAAAAAAAAGGCAAGTGGGCCAATTATATTCTTAGTGGGGAAGGGTTTTCAAAAAGAAATGCCGGTAGGCAAGATTTAAAGAGCATGCATTGAGTTTTTAAAAAGGGCCAATGGGCCAGGTATATATATATTCCAGTGGGGATGATTTTATATGAGAGGCAGATGGGCCAAGTGTAGATCCCAGTGGGGACTAGAGAAAATGAGAAAAAAAAGCTGAGCTGTATAAAAAAGATTTTTGTGTTTATAAAAAAATGCATCATTCATGAATTTTCATATAAATGAGTTATTTTTGGTAGAAAAAGTTATTTATAGCATATTTCAGTATTAATATATTATTTAAAAAATAAGCTACATTTTACATTTTCTGATATCATGTTAAAAATATACTTTAGTTTATATATGCTATATTATATCAGCATACTATTGAAAATATAATTTTTATGGCTCTCTATTTTTCTTATGGTTAGATGGTTATCCAGTCACTAGGACTTTGGTCTCACCCCTCTATGGTTGATGTTTTTCTTGCAGATTAGTGAGCGGGATAGCAGGATTAGGTGATTGGCCTTAGCTTTAATCCTGGTCTGAGAGTTGGTAATTATACATCAAGAATATTGTTAGATTGAAAGAATTTAGTATGGATGTTAAAAAGGTAGACAAAGTCTTATTTGTATATGAAAATGAGAGTTATGTATGTATTTGTGTATGTGTGTTTATACAGTTGTTGCTCTATGTTATATTATGGACCCTTATGAAATGAGATAAAATTTTTTATTTTAAAAAAAATTATGAGTATAATCTATGTATTAGTGTGACTCATATGTTGATTGTGAATGTGATCTTATAAACTGCTTGAGGATGTTACAGATATATATATATATATATATATATATATATATATATATATATATATATATGAGCAGAGACACATGATGTTTTGAGATGATATTATGAAAAGTTTTTATCGGGATAGATTTTTTTGAGCAGGTAATTTATGGCAATTAGATAGAGTTCACTAATACTTTATGGTGCGTAACATAGAGGCTAGTAGAACTTTATCTAATTTTCATAGGTTACCAGATTATGTCAGTTGTCCTGGAGAGAGAGAGAGGGAGAGCTGACAGTAATTTACTCAAGCATCAAGCTAGCTAGCCCTAGGCCAACATATGAATATAGGTAATGCATGACTAAGATAATCTTCAAGAGACTAAAAAGTTAATGTAATATCTAATCTTAATTTAAAAAGATAAGGTGGCTTAAAACCATGGTTCTAAAACTACACAAAATTTAGCTAAGTATTGGAATCATTTCAGTTATACTATTTCAGACTAGTGAAAAATTAGGATAGGATTCTCAAATTAAGCTAAAATTTTATAAACTTAATTGTTAGAAATCCTATAAATAGAATCGCAAACAACTCAAGTTATAGGTGCAAGTAACCCACTTATTTGATTCTTATAGTACAAATTGTATAGTAAGTTAAGTTGCTTATTCGACTGCATCTCAATATTGATATCCTAATCAAAAAAAAAATCTTGCTATTCTATTTTAATTAAATCCTCAACACCTCATCCTATATAATCGCCCCTTCCTCTCCAATGCCCCCATCTGAACCTCACCTCCTACTAATTTTTTCTAGCCATGCCCTATTAGAACTCTATCTAACTTTGAATCAAACTACAATAACTCCACCAAGTATTTGCAAATCTAGTAGATGACCTCCTCTTCTTGATGCTATTATGTCGGAATCACTCAGTGTAGCACTACTCTATCTTCTTGATGATGGTAGCGATGGTAAAGAATGTGTAATAATGAATATAAGACTCCTAACTTAAGTACAAGTGATGAGAGGATCATCCTTCTACCTTTATAAGTCATAAAGGTTTAGGTGCAAGCATCAACAATAGATGACTTGATATAGTAGTGGATCGGCATTCTAGCCTCCACCAATTTGCATGTCGAACGTTGAAGGAGAGGCAGCAAGAAGTGAATGGTGTTGGAATGAATGGTGTGAAAGTGATAGATAGCAGATTAGGTTAGCAAAAGAGAATGTAAATGTCGATGATATACCAAAATATGGTTGAGGCATCTAAAATAATGAATTTGCACTAGGTTATTATAATGACTTGATCTTATAGGTACCAAGTTAATGTCAATCAAGCTCCTCTTCTTTCAAGCCTATTCATAAGCCCTGCTTCTCATGCTATAACTATGCACCCTAATAGCACCAAAGAAACCTATTAATCCCTTTCACAACACCTATTCCTCCTCTCACCACATTGCCACACCTCCTCTCCTCTCCATTTTTTTGTCTTTTTTCACTCCTCTTTTCCTGAAACTCTCCTCTAAACACAAGAAGTTAAACATCTTAGTAAGCCAACTTCTATAATTTAAATTGCAACACAACTTGAATTATAATGCAACTTCAACAAAAAAATTCCAAACAACCCTTAGAGTTGACATATAGCATAGTTGCTTATCAAAATTTATTTAGAATAAATGTTGAATTAACTATGCAATAACCAGGGTCAAACCGACTAACCAATAAGACTAAACTTGACCTAGATATCATAGCTTGGCATGTGGATTGGTTTTTCGGTCATTCAATCTAGAGGTACATATAATAGAAGGAAAAATTCAAGTTTGAGATGATGCTTAAAGAAATTTTATCTTAGATTGAACCTAGAGTTGCTCTAGGGTCCGTTTAGGGTTTGGATTTGAATAACCATTTTAAAAGCTTTTTTTTTTTACCCTACAACTTGTTTGATAATCCAATTGCAAACTAAAATACTGTAAGATAAGAGAGGATGCCTGGAGTATCTTTAATAGGTGACCATAAGAGGAATTTCATTGTAACATTCATGGCAAATGGAATTGGGAAAATAAATTCTTAATAATTTATTTACTATTATAATTTTCTCTTTCCATGATAATAGAACTATTACAAGTCTATTATATAAAATTTATTTAAAAAATTGTAGCAAAACCCAAGCAACAATGTTAGATGCACTAACCTAAGAGCCATTGTGGTATCATTATATTAAAAAAGATAGGTAGGATTTAATCAGCAAGAAATCTATAGTTTGTTGCTTATGATAATCTCTAATTTCAATACAATTATCATAAAAACATTTCAACGCCATTACATGGCAAATGATAAAAATATTAGCAGCAAGACACAAATTCTATGCTCTATCACCCTAAGACAGTTTTACGGCCATTGCATCAAATATAATTAAGAAATTTTGAAGGTACAACTCCTTTTAACTATTGATTTATAGAAACTTTTTGCTTTTATATAGTGCCATGATATCAAATGGACCATGTTGAGATTTAGTGTTGACATTTGTTGAATCCAACTTAACCTATTTAATCATTGGTTGCTTGCATTGGACCAACACAATATTAATCCAACCTATTGAAAACTTATTTAACCCATTTAACTTAATTTGTTCCCATCAACCAAAAAAAGAACAAGAAGAGGAGGAGGAGGGGAGAAGTTACTTGGATTCATTTAGATTATCTAATAAAAAATTTAGGTTTGATTTTAGGTTTATAACCTATTTAATATTCTGGATAGATTATGGTCGATGGATTCCTAATATAATCTGTTGCTGTGGAAATTCATTTTTTGGCTTGGGAATTGTGCACGTTAGGATCCGAGTAGCGCTCTTCCATATGAGTGGACCAACAAGACAGTCCTCACATAGGAATCACAGGGGGTGATCCCTGCAAAAGATCCTTCGACGTCCAAGTCAGTGAAGATTTTTAGCAAACAGATGAGAGGAGAAGGCTCTGATAGAAGGATCTCTCTCAGAGATAGTCTTTGGGGAGCAATGGACTTTGCTAGAGTTTTCTTTGGGCTTAGATTACCTTTGAGAGCATACTTTGGGGTCCTAAGACTTGGTATTTATATGCTGCCGAGGAGGTGAGCCATTGTCTGATTTTTTGGATGTATTTTAGGAAGTTGACATCCGATAAGGTCGGAATCCCAATGGTTACGGGGATCAATAGTTGATGAAGCTGATGCGCGCTTTATCGAAAATTTAAAATCTCGTTGATCATGGATGAAATGTTGTATTTGGCTTTCGTTTCTATTTTAGAAAGCTCATTCCGTGATCCTTTGCGATTAGGGTAATTTATCCTTTGAGATATCCGGCGTGGTTTTAAGTAGCAATGGTGCTTACGTTGAAGGGATGAGGATCAATCATGGCAAGGTACTAAGATAGCTCGACCCTACGAAGGTTCAAAGATAGCTCGGCCCTACTGAGATTCGGAGATAGCTCGGTCCTATCGAGGTTCAAAGATAGCTCAGCCCTTTCGAGGTACTAAGATAGCTTGGCCCTATCGAGGTTCGTAGATAGCTCGGCCCTTCCGAGGTACTAAGATAGCTCGGGCCTGCCAAGGTTTAGAGACCAACTCTAATATCGGCATCAAGACCAACGATGACGTCGGTACTAACTTTGGAGTCGGTGAGGAGACCGACTCTAACGTTGATGCTGAGACTGACTCTGACATCGGTACTAGGATCGACTCTTGCTGCATGTTGGACCGTAGTCTAGTCAGTTCAAACATGGTTTGATCAGCCAAATTAGAAATAACTCATCCTTTTTTAACTCAACCTTTGTCATTGAGCACGTTTATTGATGCAATGATAATTTTTTTTATATTACATGCCCTCCACTCCCTAGTCCAAAGCATAGGTTCGAGCATAGGAAGTAGAGTCTTCATATGGCCGAGCTAAGTAGGGACGACCGAGGTTGACTGTTGAAGGTTAAGGCCGGGGCCGGCTAAAAAATGTTGGCCCAGATGGCAACCCAAGAGGGAGGATGAATTGGGTTCTTAAAAATTTTAACACTTAAAAATAATTTCACAAAGTAATAGTACACAAAGATATATGCTATGAGTGTGGTGCTAAGAATGCAAAGCAGAGTATAAAAGATAGAGTAGAGAGAATGATAGACAAGCACAACAAACATAAGAAATTTATAGTGGTTCGGTGTTAGCTACACCTACATCCACTCCCAAGGAACTCTTGAGCTCACACTATAATCATCCTGATTATAGCAGAGTTGTTTTGCAAGCTCATAACTCAAACTTATTGTTTTACAACGGGATCACAACGAACCCAGCTGATTTTCACAGGATCATCAGCACAAAACCTATCATAAGCTTTCTAGCTTGAGCAAGGCCAAACTATCTCCCTTGATTCAATCCTCTGATTGAATCAATAAGAAAGAATAATAGAGAAATGATTACAACATATATAAAGCTTCTTAAATGAGCAAATAAGATAATATAATCAAGATAGAAATAGAAGAGCCTGATTAGAAGATTTCTAAAGTTGAACTTTCTTCTTTTTTTTTTTTTTTCTCAGAAATGATCTTCCTCAAGTTAGGATTGAAGCTTTGGAAGAATCGTTGATGTAGAGTCCTTTGAAGAACTAGGGCTCTTTTCTTCTCTTTTTGATTTGATGAAAATCCTTCAAGATTGACTTTCAAATGCTTTGGATTTCTCTAAACTCAGTTTCAAACAAAAGAAAATTTGAATTTGAGTTTTTCCTTTTTGTTTTCTCTCTTCTATTCTCTTTTGAAATGGTCTGATGGCTCTTATTTATAATCTTTTCTAAATCCTCTTTTAGATGAAAACTAGCAGTTAAAAATTCTTAAGGATGAGTTTAGCACGAAAGAGGAAAGAGTCGTTAAAATCCTTTGGAGAAATGTCAGACTTTGGAGTCATTTCTGACACTTCTGAAATTCGCCTCTAATAGGTTAGAGTCGGCTTTAGCAAGACTTGGACTCAGCTCTAACATAGGATATGTGAAATAGGAATATCCGTCTATCGCAGAGTCGGCTCTGGCTTTTCGAGGGATCGATATCTTTACGTGCGAGAGTCGGCTCTAGTGAATGCAGAAGCCGATTCTAATGAAGCTCCAAAAAATACACTCTTTGTATAACCATTAGAGTTGGCTCTAATCTCTACAGGAGTTGGCTCTAATTTAATATAGAATTGAAGAATTTCTATCTTTTTGGTGGATTCGGCTTTAATCTCTGCAGGAGTCGGCTCTACCACATGCCGAAACTGTTAAATTGTTTCGATACGCTCCAGAATTGGCTCTAATACTTTTAGAGTTGTCTCTAAATACTAAAACTTGACACTAGACATATAGTCAAACTTAATTTTTCTTAGATTTTAATTATTAAAATATTTAAATTTCTGAAACACTTAATCAAAATCATTAGTAACATAAGAAATATACTCATGTGGTTTTTGTTATTCATCAAAATTAATAATTAGGTAAACAAAAAAGGTCGAGGCTCGAGTCAAAAGGTGGCCGAGGTCGACACCAACTGCCAAGCAGAAGGGACCGACATCGAGGCTGAGGTCAAGTAGAGGCCGACGTCGGGGCTGATGCTGAGACCAACAAGCCGATGCTGATGTCGGCTCGCCATGGTCGATGCCTAGACCGTTGCCGAGACCGATGGGCCAAGACCAAAGCCGACTTACCAAGGCCAATGCCGAGACCGATGCCGAGGCCGATGCTGACTTGCCAAGGCTAACACCGACTTGAGATTGGCTGACTAACCGAGGCCGATTGGGGGGTTTGACTGAATGCAATCACCGTTGCCCATGGGGTTTACTGGCACCATCAATAAACATTACTATGTTCAGCTGTACCGAGGTATGGAGAAATTTTTACTTGTCCTAGCTAAGGTTCAAAGAATGTTGCTCAACCGTTCTAAGGTATGAAAAAATTTTTACTTGACTCTACCAAGGTTCAAAGAATCTTGCTCGGCCATGCTGAGGTATAGAGAAATTTTTACTTGGCCCTGCCAAGATTCGAAGAATGTTGCTCGACCGTGCCGAGGTATGAAAAAAATTTTACTTAGCCCTGCCAAGGTTCGGAAAATATTGCTTGGCCCTACCGAGGTACGAAGGAATTTTTTTACTTTGCCCTACAAAGGTTAGGAGAATGTTGCTCGGCCGTACTTAGGTACAAAAAAAATTTTACTTGGCCCTGCCAAGGTTTGAAGAATGTTGCTCGGCTTTGCCAAGGTATAGAGAAATTTTTACTTGGCTCAACTAAGGTTCGAAGAATGTTGCTCGACCGTGCTGAGGTATAGAGAAATTTTTACTTGGCCCAGTCAAGGTTCGAAGAATGTTGCTCGGCCATGCCGAGGTACAAAAAAATTTTTACTTGGCCCTACCAAGGTTCGGAGAATGTTGCTCGACCTTACCGAGGTACAGAGAAATTTTTACTTGGCTCAGCCAAGGTTCAAAGAATGTTACTCGGCCTTACTGAGGTACGGAGAATTTTTTTACTTGGCCCTGCCAAGGTTCAGAGAATGTTGCTCGACTGTGCTGAGGTATGAAGAAATTTTTACTTGGCCCTACCAAGGTTCGGAGAATGTTGCTCGGTCGTGCAAGGTACGAAGAAATTTTATCCATTGATTCAAAAAACATTTATCCATTGATTCATACTATTCAAATTAATCAATTCAAGTAATTCAAATTAGATAAGCTCTAATTCTAAGCTCCCTCTGAGTGGTTTCTCCCCCTATGTATGTTGATGGGGCACAAAAAAAAATTGGTGGAATGAGGGGATGGTGATGTGTTCTAAGTGATTACCACCCTTAATGAACATTTGAGCCCAAGCTATGGTTGAATTCATGCATGGGAGAAATGAAGAACATCAAATCGGAAGCAGAAATCTAAACACCCTTGTTGTTGGTCCAGATAGCAACCCAAGAGGGGGGGGGGGGGTGAATTGGGTTTTTCAAAATTTAAACTCTTTTGAAAAATAAACCCCAGCGGAAATAAAACTTAGATTCGCATAGATTAAAATAGAATATGCACAAATAGAGAGTAAAGAAAATGAGACAATCACGGCAAACATAGGAGATTTTATAGTAGTTCGGTGTACCTACACCTACGTCCACTCCCAAGTATCTCTTGGGTCTACACTATAATCAATCTGATTACAGCAGAGTTGTTTTGCAAGCTCACAACTCGAATTTGTTGTTTTCCCGGGTGCACAACGAACCCAGCTGGTTTTCAAGGCTCACCAGCACAAAACCTTACACCACAAGCTAATGCTTGCACAAGGCTAATAGCCTCAACTGAATCAATCACCAGATTGACCCAGCAAACAATTTGTTTTATAAGATAAACGGCTCCTCCTATGAGCAAATATACAATAATGAAACAAGAATAAAAGATAGGAATCAAAGCCTGATTTGTAGATCTTGGTGGCTTGCTCCCTTCTCTTTTTTTGAGTGGATCTTCCTTTAAGGTGCTCTTGAGACTCAGAAGATCAGAGAACTAGGGCTTGCTTCTTCCCTTGAGATTTCTTCGAAATAGAACAACAAAAGCTTGGAATCTCTCTCTTTTCTTTTGGGGAATCAGTATGATCTTTCCTTATGAGTTTTCCCTCTTTTCTCTTTTGATTTTCTAATGGATTTCTAAGATTTCTCTCTATTCTTTTCTTTTTGTCTCTCTTCTTTTGGATGCAGCAAACCCTCTTCTTATAGATCCCGATTAATCCATAAATAGTTTAAACTATCCGTTAGAAACAAGTGTAAGAAGGATTAGAACAAAAATAGCAATAGCCGTTGGGATTAAAAAGATAAAGATAAAGTTTAGAGTCGTTCTGACAGTTCTGGAGTTGCATATGATATTCTGGAGTCGGCTCTAACTTTTCTGGAGTCGGCTCTAGTTCGAAAATCCCAAATCGCTTGAACTGGAGTCGTCTCTAACTTTTCTGGGGTCGACACAAAAATCTTCTGGAGTCGACTCTAACAGTCCGGGAGTCGACTCTAAGTCGTGGCCGGAAAAACCATCGTTCTGCCTTTTCTGTTGGAGTCGGCTCTAACAGTCCCGGAGTCGACTCTAAGTCCGTGCCGTTTTTCGGAGTCGACTCTGCGATTCCATGTGTCGACTCTAATGTCTGAAATCTTACCTTGACATTAGATTCGAACTAGAACTTAATTTATCTTATGATTTTGATTAATAGAACATATCATAAACTGAAAAATTAAACCAAAATCATTAGTAACTTCAAATGTTATACTCAAATAGTTTTGTTAATCATCAAAATCAATAATTGGGTCAACAATCTCCCCCTTTTTGATGATGACAAAAACTTTGAGTATATGCATTAAAAATTCATTTGAATTAAGAATTATAGACATTGTTAAAGCTTTAAAACTTCCTAACAGAGAATTTGATGCCAATTTTCAAAATGAATAAAAAAAGATACATGAGTCCTATTATAAACATCAATCAAGATGATTTAACTTTACGTAGGAAATTATTAAGCTCCCCCTGCATTAAATAACTCCCCCTATGTAAATAAACTGAAATCGATTGATACAAATTGATTAGAATTTATAAATCTCAAAATTTCTCCCCCTTTTTGATATGCCAAAAGATTGAAATCATATACTCCTTATATTCTTTCATTCTTATTTCTTTTATGCATATACAATTTTCTCTCCCCCTTTTTTGTTATCAGCAATAAGGTGAATTATCAGAGCGGGGTTGTTGGTTCATTTAATCATAGAGATGGTAATTGAATCTCATAGACAAATTTGCAATAAAAGGATAATTGTATTTCAATGCAAGATTCATTACATGTGTCAATTCAAGTACATTCTTAGAAAAGTAACATATTCAAGTATATAATTCCTAGATACATGCTATCAAAGCAAGAAAGCAAGAAATCCTAAGATACAACCTAGGATAAGATAGGGTATCAAAATCAAACATGCTTGTAAACTATTTTCTTCAAATGTCCAATCATTTCCATGATTTCATCTTTTTGGTCTTTCTTAAATTTTTCAAGACAAGCTTCAACTTGAGCGACAGCAATATCAGATCTTTCTTCAACTGACCAGTAGCATCTAAATAGACTCTTGATCCATCTGCTATTCCTTCTAGTCTTTCAAAATCTTTTGAAGCTCAGATGACATGGCATTCACTGATTTATCCAAAGTGGAAACTATCATGTCAAGCTTAGCAGATATCAATTTCATTTCACTTCTCATATCCGAATCATGCTCAGTCAGTAAGGCTCTGAGCTGATCAAGCTGCTCCTCTGAAAATCTTCCAGATACCAAGGCTGACTGATGTGGAGGTGAAGGATGAGTGCTCGGTCCAGCCTCTGAAGGTCCAGCAGTAGATGGTCCAGGGACATCCTCATCTCTGGCCTCTCAGTTCTGGCTTCTTGTCCTTTCCTTTGCCACTGGCCATTTACTTTTCTGAATCCCATTCTATGAATAGTGGAGATGCTGTAGTAGTCAGTATATGAGATTCCTTTGCAGTTCATTCTCCATTATCTTCACTCCATGGCTTCTGAATACTAGTGTAAGAACCATACCATATGGCAGTGTAGATCTTTTCTTTGTAGCAGCCTCTGCCATATAACCAATCATCATTCACCAAATTTACTGGTTGACCAGTGATGATACAGTCCATCATAAGAATGTCTCGCTCCGAGACATACTCAAATCTTCCAATTTTAGGAAATAGGATTCTCCACAAATATTATGAAGTAATCTGAGTTCCAGGTTGAGTTGATTTGCCATTACCTCTTCAAACTCAGAAACTTCTCTTCCTAACATCCTTGACAGGGCTCCACCTCTGTCATCATGCTGACATGCAGTCAAACCAACAGTGGGCAACTCCAAAAGATTTCCAAGCGACTCTGTAGTGATTACCACTTTGGTTCCTCTTACAAAACTCACTAAGACCTCCTTCTCCTCTACATAAATCATTGTAGAATTCTTTCACGAGGGCAGGGTAGGTCGGAACATCTAGTGAGCAAACTTTTCCCATCCCATTTCTTTTATTTGACTTCCTATTGAAAAACCTTCCAATCAAATAGGTTAAAATCTACCTTCCTTCCTGTAGTGATAACCTTTCCAGCTAACAAGTCGATGCGGGAGGATGATGGAGAAGCTTCCGGAGTGGAAGAAGAGGAGGATGAAGACTGGAAGAAGATTCCTCTCGGTTCTTTGAACGAAACGTCTTCGTGGGAACGGTCGCGCCAAACACGGATCCTCGCCTTTTGGGAGCCATTGGAGATCAATGGAAGTTGGAATCAAGGATTTTGAAGAGTTTGGAAAAGTTTGGAGTGCTTTGGAGAAGGATTTGAAAGGGATTGAAAAAGGGTTGAGTTTAGAAGTGTCGACTCCGCCCTTTATTTTGACCTATTTCTTAGAGTCGACTCCCGCAAAGTGAGGTGTCGGCTCCGAAACAAAAATCTGTCAGCGCTCGAATTAGAGTCGGCTCTACAGAAGCCAGAGTCGGCTCTAATGCAGACAGAAATCAAATAAAAGGTGTCGACTCCACAAACTGAGGTGTCGACTCCACAATAGTTTCAGTAAAAAAAATGAATTTCAAGGATCTGAAACTAATCAAATTAATCATCAAACTCTAGATAAGTGTTCCTTAATCAATTGGGGAAACAATGAATCAAATTTCTAGATAAATTTCCTTATTGGACATAGAGGATTTTCAAGAAATTAATGAAGTCTAGATAGTTGTTGTCCTTAAGAGTTTCAGAAAATCATTCTAAAGGATCACAAACTCCTAATTCTCCTCTAAGATAACAAAATCTTCCTCACTCAAAGGTTTGGTAAAAATATCAGCTAATTGATCATTAGTATTAACATATTCAAGACAAACATCTTTGTTAGTTACATGTTCTCTAATAAAGTGATGTCTAATTTCAATGTGTTTAGTTCTTGAATGTTGAATTGGATTTTAGTTAGATTGATAGCACTAGTATTATCACATTTAATAGGTATTTTATCAAGTGTGATACCATAATCTTCAAGTTGTCGCTTAATCCAAAGGATTTGAGCACAGCAACTTCCAGCTGCAACATACTCTGCCTCAGCAGTGGATAATGCAACCGAATTTTGCTTCTTGCTAAACCAAGAGATTAAGTTACTTCCTAAAAGTTGGCATGCCCCACTTGTACTCTTTCTATCTAATTTACAACCAGCATAGTCAGAATCAGAATAAGCAATCAATTTTAAGGTTGAGTCTCTAGAATACCATAATCCTACATTTTTAGTTCCATTTAAGTATCTAAAGATTCTTTTAACAGCAAGTAAATGTGATTCCTTAGGATTAGATTGATATCTTGCACATAGCAGACAGAAAACATGATATCTGGCCTACTTGCAGTTAGGTAAAGAAGTGATCCAATCATACCTCTGTAATGCTTCTGATCTACTTTCTTACCTCTTCATCCTTGTCCAGCTTGCATGAGGGACTCATTGGCGTACCAAGAGGTTTAGCAGATTCCATACCAAATTTCTTGAGTATTTCCTTTGTGTACTTTGTTTGGTTAATGAAAATTCCGCTTTCTCTTGTTTGATTTGAAGTCCAAGGAAGAAGTTTAGTTCTCCCATCATGCTCATCTCGAATTCTCCCTGCATTAGCTTAGCAAATTCTTGACAAAGGAGATTGTTAGTAGCACCAAATATAATGTCATCAACATAAATTTGAACGATTAATAAATCCTTTCCTTTTCTTTTTAAAAACAAGGTTTTATCAACATTTCCTCTAGAAAAATCATTTTCAATTAAAAATTTACTTAATCTATCATACCAAGCTCTAGGTGCTTGCTTTAAACCATAAAGTGCTTTGTGTAGTTTGAAGACGTGGTTTGGAAATTCATGATCTTCAAAACCAGGAGGTTGTTCAACATAAACTTCCTCATTTATAAAACCATTTAGAAATGCACTTTTAACATCCATTTGAAATAAGTTGAAATTCATATGACATGCAAATGCAAGTAGTAGCCTAATGGCTTCTAATCTAGCAACAGGTGCAAAAGTTTCATCAAAATCTATACCTTCTTCTTGATTATATCCTTTTGCAACTAGTCTAGCTTTGTTTCTAATTACTATGCCATTTTCATCTAATTTATTTCTAAATACCCATTTAGATCCTATTATAGGGTGATTTTTAGGTCTTTCAACTAGGGTCCAAACTTGATTTCTAGTGAATTGGTTTAACTCTTCCTGCATTGCTAACATCCAATAACTATCTTTCTCGGCTTCCTCTATAGTCTTAGGTTCTATATGAGATACAAATGCAAGATGATTATTGATATCTCTCATTGATGATCTAGTCCTTACACCTTGAGATGGATCACCTATGATTAGGTCCTTAGGATGACCATAAGCATATCTCCAATCTCTAGGTAGATCTTGATCATTTTGAACAGTATCAATACCATCATCCTTAGGTGAGTCATCATCCTTAACTTCAGGTTCTTGATCTGAAGATACATTTAATTTTTCAATATCTCTTTCAATCAAAGATGTATCTTCCTCATCATCAATTTTATCTGAACTTGATGCTAAAGACTCATCAAACACTATATGAATGGATTCTTCTACAACTAAGCTTTTCTTATTAAATACTCTATATGCTTTGCTAGATGTAGAATATCCTAGGAAGATACCTTCATCAGACTTTGCGTCAAACTTCCCAAGATTATCCTTACCATTGTTATGAATAAAACATTTACAACCAAATGCATGAAAATAACTTAAATTTGGTTTCCTA
Source organism: Calamus simplicifolius (assembly GCA_900491605.1). NCBI lineage: Eukaryota > Viridiplantae > Streptophyta > Magnoliopsida > Arecales > Arecaceae > Calamus > Calamus simplicifolius. Next base: position 404,321 of record UESW01004555.1, on the reverse strand, counting down.
TTGATCCAAAGTTCATAGGGAGTTTTCTTAAGGATAGGTCTAATTAGGGCTCTATTTAGAATGTAACAAGCTGTGTTTATAGCTTCCGCCCAAAAATATTTTGGAAGTTGGCTTTCACATAGCATGGTACGGGCCATGTCTTCTAAAGTCCTATTCTTTCCTTTCTACAACTCCATTTTGTTGTGGTGTTCTAGGTGCAGAGAAGTTATGATGTATGCCTTTTTCAAAACAGAATTTTTCAAATAAGTGATTTTCAAATTCAGTTCCATGATCACTTCTAATAGACACTATGGTAGTGTTTTTCTCATTTGTGACTTTCTTAACAAATTTCATGAATATTGAGAAAGTCTCATCTTTGTGAGCCAAAAACATTACCCAAGTGAATCTAGAGTAATCATCTACTATCACTAGACCATATTTCTTTCCTCCTAGACTTGTGGTTCTAGTAGGTCCAAAAAGGTCCATGTGTAGTAGCTCTAGTGGCCTAGTAGTTGAAACAACATTCTTAGATTTGAAAGAAGTTCTTGTTTGTTTTCCAAATTGACATGCATCACATATTCGATTATTTTCAAAATTTAAGCTAGGAATACCTTTAACTAAATCCATTTTTAATAATTTGGAAATTAGGTGTGTGCTTGCATGACCTAATCTACGATGCCATAGCCAACCAATCTCATTCATTTAGCATTATCAGCAACTAAGCAATGATTACTTGGAGATAAATTACTCAAATCAATTAAGTACACATTGCCATAGCGTTTACCAACAAGAATAATGCTATTATCAATGGGATTAGTAACAGTGCAAACAGAAGCTTCAAAGGAAACCTTGAAACCTTTGTCACACAGTTGGCTAATACTTATTAGATTATGTTTAAGTCCATCAACATATAAAACATTATCAATATGAGTAGATGGAGTAATTTGAATCTTACCAATGCCCATGATATGGCCTTGACCATTATCACCAAAAGTAACTACTCCACCTCTTTTTGATTCAAGGGTGATGAATTGATCTTTGTCACCCGTCATGTGTCTTGAGCAACCACTGTCCAGGTACCATTTTCTTTTCAGTCTGATGGCTGCAAGACACTCCTGCAAAACATTTATGTCTTAATTTTAGGTACCCAAGCCTTCTTGGGTCCTTCATGGTTAGAAGCATTAAAATTGTTCCTTTGGGAACCCAAATCATCTTTTTCTTTTATGTGAAGATTTACACATATATGATTTATGTCCTTTGTTTCCACATTTAAAACAAGTAATGTTTAATGATTTTTCAGCATGTACAAAAATATTTTTCAAAGATTTTTGCTTTTTAAGTGGATTATATCCTAATCCAGCTTTATCAAAAACAGCCTTTTGATTTTCCAAAATCATATTAAGTTTGATAGAGCTTAGTGTAAATTTATCAACTATAGGCTTAAGTCTATCAACTTCATTTTTCAAACTTTCTTTTTCTTTTATAAAAGTTCTTTATCAACAACATGCTTTTCATTTTCTAATGATAGTTTTTGCATTTGAGTTTTCAAATCTTTGTTCTTTGAACTTAGGTTTGCAAAATCATCCATTAATTCATAAAAAGCACTATGTAATTCATCAAAAGTGAAGTCATCAAGAAAACTCGGACTTACCTCATCATTGTCCGCCATGAAGCATAGATTGGCCATTTCACTCTTTTCTTCTTCTTCGGAACTTGTGCTTTCCGAATCGCTCCATGTGGCCATCATTGCCTTCTTTTTGAACCTCCGGGTGCCTTTCTTTAGTTGAGGGCATTCAGATTTAAAGTGACCCGGCTTCTTGCATTCAAAACAAATAACTTCCTTTTCTTTGCCCTTGTCCTCATCTTTTCTTGCAAAGGGCTTTTTCTTTTCAAACTTCTTCTTCTTCATGAATCTTTTAAATTTTCTTGTGATGAGTGCCATGTCCTCATCATCACTTTCATCCTCGGATTCATGAGGCTCTTCCATATATTCAGAAATCTTAAGAGCCATATTTCTTCTTCTTCTTTGACTCATCATCAACATGTTGCTTGATTTGAAGCTCATGAGTCATCAAGGATCCCAACAGTTCTTCTAGGGGTAGTGTACTTAGATCCTTTGCCTCTTGTATTGCCGTCACCTTAGCTTCCCAAGTCCTAGGCAAGGAACGCAAGACCTTTCTCACAAGATCAGAATTATCATAAGATTTACCAAGACTTTTTAAACCATTAACTATGTCAGTAAATCTTGTAAACATATCAGCAATAGATTCACATGCATCCATTTTAAACAATTCATATTTATGAACTAGCATGTTAATCTTGGATTCCTTGACTTGATTTGTTCCCTCATGGGTAACTTCAAGTCTATCCCAGATTTCCTTAGCAGAAATGCAAATAGATATGCGATTGAATTCATTTGCATCTAATGAGCAGTATAAGACATTCATTGCTTTGGCATTGAGTTGTGCCAATTTTCTATCATGTTCATCCCATTCCGTTTCCGGTTTAGGAATCTCCATGCCATTAACTCTAGCAGTGGGTGTGTGTGGTCCATTGACTATAATACTCCATAGATCATAGTCAAGTGCTTGAATGAATATTTTCATTCTAGCCTTCCAATAACCATAGTTTAGAACCATTAAATAAGGGTGGTCTATTAGTAGATTGACCTTCGAAAAAGATGAACCAGCTTGAGTTGCCATGTGGATCTTTGACTCTTGATCGTTAGATCAAATCAAATGAGCACTAGCTCTGATACCAATTGTTGGTCCAGATAGCAACCCAAGAGGGGGGGTGAATTGGGTTTTTCAAAAATTAAACTCTTTTGAAAGATAACCCCCAGCGGAAATAAAAACTTAGATTCACAGATTTAAAACTAAGCAACTATAAATAGAGAGTTGAAGATAAAGAGACAATCACGGCAAACACAATAGATTTTATAGTGGTTCGGTGTACCTACACCTACGTCCACTCCCAAGTACCTCTTGGGTCCACACTATAATCAAACTGATTACAGCAGAGTTGTTTTGCAAGCTCACAACTCAAACTTGTTGTTTTTGGTGCACAACGAACCCAGCTGGTTTTCAAGGCTCACCAGCACAAAACCTAAAACCACAAGCTAATGCTTGCACAAGGCTAACAGCCTCAACTGAATCAATCACCAGATTGACCCAGCAAACAATATTTGATTTTACAAAAGCAAACTGCTCCTTCAATGAGCAAATATACAATAATGAAACAATAAATAGAGATTAGGAACCAAAGCCTGATTCGAAGATCTTGGTGGCTTCTTCCTTCTCTTCCTTTGAATGGATCTTCCTTTGAATATGCTCTTGAGGACTCAGAAGATTCAAAAACTAGGGCTTCTTCCTTCTTTTGAGATTTCTTCTAATAGAACAGCAAAGGCTTGGAATCTCTTTCTCTTCTTTTGGGGAATGAGTATGATCTTTCCTTACAGTTTTCCCTCTTTTCTTTTCTGATGGATCTCAAGGATTTTCTCTATTCTTTTCTTTTTGTCTCTCTTCTTTTGGGATGCAATCAACCCTCTTCTTATAGATCCGATTAATCCATAAATAGTGCAAAACTATCCGTTAGAAGCAAGTGAAAAAGGATTAGATCCATAAATAACAATAGCCGTTGGGATTAAAAAGATAAAGATAAAGTTTAGAGTCGTTCTGACAGTTCTGGAGCCGTGTCTGACATTCTGGAGTCGGCTCTAACTTTTCTGGAGTCGGCTCTAATTCGAAAATCCGCTCGATCTGGAGTCGTCTCTGACTTTTCTGGGGTCGACACAAAATTCTTCTGGAGTCGACTCTAACAGTCCGGGAGTCGACTCTAAGTCTGGCCGAAAATCCACGTTCTGTTTTTCTGATAGAGTCGGCTCTCACAGTCCGGAGTCGACTCTAAGTCCGTGCCGTTTTTCGGAGTCGGCTCTGCGATTCCATGTGTCGACTCTAATGTCTGCAGTCTTACCTTGACATTAGATTCAAACCAGAACTTGATTTTCCTTTGATTTTGATTAATAGACTTATAAACTGAAAAACTTAAATCAAAATCATTAGTAACATCAAATGTTATACTCAAATAGTTTTGTTAATCATCAAAATCAACAATTGGGTCAACACTTGTGCATGCTTCTTTCAAAGAAATAAAAAGATTAGGATCTAAAGGTATGGAAACCTTCAAACTAAGTTAAGCCACCTTTAAAACTTCAGATCTAAAGGACCAAAAGGTTTTTTTTATTTTTCCAACAATGAAGTAAGATCTTAAAGTAAAAGGATGCACTCAACACTCAAAGAATTGAGGGTTGGTTGACAAGATCTACACTCCTTACTTAAGAACTCACCTTAGCACTTGATCCTTGACATGGAGCCATCATCCTCAACTCTAACATCCTCAAGAGAACCTGCAAGTGATCAGAAGTAAGACCGTGGAGGCAAAGGAATTGAAGGAAATAAAAAAATCAAACAAGGAAAGGAAGGATTTAAAAAATTTTGCTGAGACTTGGGTAGCACTTGTCCTTCTTTGAAACTATTATGGAACCTTGGTAGAATGGTTTAGAGTAGCAAATTGGGCTTCTCACCCTCTCCCTCAAGGAGTGATCTAGATCTAAGACTAGGGAAACATGAGCCTCAACTCAACCTAAGAGCATCTCACCCTCTTCATACTCAAAGATGAACAAGGCACTTGGCAAAAGAAATCAAATAAACTTGATTTTATTTCTCAAACTTCATATCTACAAGAGGAAAAGCTTGGCCTATTTATAGGCCAAAGGACTTCCAGAAATTTCAGCCTAAAAAACTAAAAGATCATAACAATCTAAGGACTAGTTATGATATAGCTAACTAATTACAACCAATCCCTAACAAATTTGGTTGCACAAGCTTCAATGTGGCACCTCCTTAGTTTGCCATGTGTCATCATCAGATATCTCCATGTGTCCTCCAAGATTTGACTTCTAAGTTGCTATGTGTCATCATCAGATACCTTCATGTGTCCTTCAAGATTTGACTTCCAAAGAGAAGACTTGATGTCTCGATAGCAGTGTTGACTCAAGGCAGGAAGTATCGATACTTTGAGACTTGGCAGAAGTTGAAATTTTACAGCATGAGTTGCCACTTGAGAAATTGAAACTCTTGGCTCGAGTAAGTGGAACATGCGGAAAGTGGATTAACTACAAAACCAAAGAGTGGCAGTCTGCAACCTTTTCTTCTTGCTGATGTCCCCATCATATGTGCATGATATAAAATCATTATGCATATATACATCTCCTTATTTTTTGACATCAACAAAAAAGTTAAGGAAGCATAGGGTAGACCTAGCTCAGGATAAGATACAAATCAACCAAATTAGAATTAAATATCATAGAATGACTTAAGAATATAATCATCTCAAAGATATCCCAAGAAATTTCATTAAGACATAAAAGCATTTTATACAATTTTTTTTGATTACATTGAACAAAGTATAAGTCAAGTGAAGTACAAACTATGTGTGAAACAAACATAAAACAATAACATAATATAACTTTCAGTTAATTCCCAAGTACAAGCTAACATTTCAATGAGATTCTAACTATAGATTTCTAAGAGTAAACTAGGATAAGTTGTTGGGTTGGCTGGATTGGATTGGCTGGATCGGCAAAAGAGAAAGGGGACATTTACTTCAAAATCTTAAGAGTCTTTGCAATTCTGCCAAAATCTGTACATTTCATCTTTTTGTATTTTCAAAAATTCATTCAATAACATCTCAACTTTGAAAGCAGCTATATCAATTTTGCCTTGAAGCTCTGCATTATACTTGGAGTATGTATCTGAATCATCGCCAATACCTCTGATTTTATCAAAAATATCTTGCAATTTTATTTTCAAACTATCAGCCAAGGTATTAATTGACTTTTCAATCATCTCAACTTTCTCCTCCAAAATGTAAACCAGCTGCCTTATACCCAAAAGTTGATTTCGAAAGTTTTCATTAATCCTTTCCTCTTGCTCGGCAAGTGTAGCTTTGATTATCTTTCTGAATTGCTCAACTTGCTCAACAGAAAAAGCAGTGGAAGGTCCTGTAGATGCTGCCGATGGTGGCGTTGATGGTCCAGAAGCAAATGATCTAGGTGCAGATACTGAAGGCACAGGAACCTCCTCAATATCATCATCATCATCATCATTAGCTCTGGCTCCTCTGACTGGCTCTGGTATATCACTAGGTCTCCGCCTTTGCCATTGTCCATTAATATTTTGAAAACCCATGCGGTGTAGGGTAGAGATATTGTAGTAATCAGTGTGTCTCAGCTTCTTCAATGGTGTATTATCTAAAATATCTACCCCTTGGCTTCTGAAAATTAGTGTTAACACCATCCCGTAGGATAGAGTTGATCTCTTCTTTGTGCTAGCCTCTGCCATATATCCAATCATCATCCCCATCAGATTTATAGGTTGCCCAGTCAGCACACAGTCCATAATGGCTATATTCCTCTCAGAAACATACTCAAATCTCTCAGTCTTGGAAAAAAGAATTCTATTATAGATGTTGTGTAACAGCCTCAACTCCAAACCCTGTTGGGTTGGTAAAAACTTCTTCCAATTAATTGACCTCTCTTCCTAACATCCTTGATAAGGCATCACATCTATCAAAAAGATATGTAGCAGTTAATCCATAAATAGGCATTTTCAAAATATTTCTCAAAATCTCTAAAGTTATGTGGACTCGGGTTCCTCTCACATAACTAACTAAACCACCATCTCTTTTTCCTACATTACAATAAAATTCTCGGACAAGGGCTGGGTAGGTAAGAACATCCAAAAAACATACTTTTTTCCAACCCATATTCCTCAAAAGCCTTCCAATGTTAAAACCCTCAAGGTCAAGAAAGTGAAAATCTACCTTTCTTCTTATTGTAATCGCTTTTCCAACTAAGAAATCAATGTAAGGTGAGGGTGAAGTTGGAATGCCGTCTGGAGTGGAGGTAGAAGAAGTCGAAGGTGTGCACGAAGAGGGTTGCCTCATCGGACAATGCGCGAACCATCTTCTAGTGGTGATGGAGACTCCGATAGCTGATGCTCGACGCTTGAGTGCCATAGGAGATCAAAGGAAGTTGAGAATCAAAGATATTTTGAAGTTTAAAAGGAGTGGAAGGAAGTTTGAAAAGATTTGGAGATGATTTATTTAGGAAAAGAGTCGGCTCAACCCTAGAAATATTGACTAGGGACAAGTTAGAGTTGGCTCCCGCAAAGTATGGAGTTAGCTCTGCATCAATAAAACAGTCAGCACTCGAAATAGAGTCGGCTCCTGCAGTAACTAGAGTCAGCTCTAATGAGCAGATAGAGAGTTGTAAACTCTCGAGTCAACTCCAACTCCAGTGGAGTCGGCTCCATGATAGTTTTAGTGAAAAATAAGAGTTTCAAAGATCTGAAACTTATCAAGCCAAGCATAAATCTCTAGATAAATTTTTTTTAAAATATAAAGGATCACATGATTCAAACATCTAGATAATTTTTCTTAAAAACATAAGAAAGTTTTCAAGAAAATGGATTGAAATCTAGATAATCATTCTTAGGGGATTCAAATCTATTCTAATGGATAACAAACACCTAATTCCCCTTTAAGATAATAAAATCTCACTTCACTCAAGGGTTTTGTAAATATATTAGCTAATTTAACTTCAGTACATACATAATCAAGAAAGACATCATTGTTAGGAACATGTTTTCTAATAAAATAGTGTCTAACTTCTATATGTTTAGTTCTAGAATGTTGAATTGAATTTTTAATAAGGTTTATCGCACTAGTATTGTCACACCTTATGAGAATCCTATTAAGTGTGATGCCATAATCTTCAAGTTAACGCTTAATTCAAAGGATTTGAACATAACAACTTACAGCTGCAATATATTTAGCTTCGACAGTTGATAATGTAACTGAATTTTACTTTTTACTAAACCAAGAGATTAAGTTACTGCCTAAAAATTGGCAAGCACTACTTATGCTTTTTCTATCTAGTTTACAACCAGTAAAATTATAATCAGAATATGCAATCAAATCAAATGGTGAGTCTCTAGAATACCATAATCCTATATTATTTATTTTACTTAAATATCTAAAAATTTTACAGTAATTAAGTGAAATTCTCTAGGATCAGATCGATATCTAGCACATAAGCATGCAGTAAACATGATATCAGATCTACTAGCTATTAGATAAAGTAGAGACTAATCATACCTTTATAAAGCTTTTGTTCTACTTTTTTATCATCTTAATCCTTATCAAGTTTGCATGAAGGGCTCATTGGTGTGTAAAAAGATTTGATAATTTTCATTCCAAACTTCTTAAGAATTTTTTTTGTGTATTTTGTTTGATTAATAAAATTCCCTCTCTTTCTTATTTGATTTGAAGTCCAAGAAAGAAATTCAGTTCTCACATTATGCTCATTTTAAATTCTCCCTGCATTAGTGATGTGTGTTGTAGCGCAATGATTAAAACACCATAATTTCACTAATAGAATAGCAAATAAGGGATCGAATCCAGCGGTTATCTTGAAATAAATTTATAAATTTAAATAAATATATAATTAGTAGTGAAAAGTAATTAAGATATGATCTATCTTATAAGAGCACGGCCCGTACCTATAGATCACAGCACATCCCTTCTAAGAATAGATCAATCAAGAATTATTTTCACTTAAATAGAATTCAATAAAAATTAAACATGAATAAAAGTTTTATTTCATAGATCCAACAGTACATATTAAAATTAAAATTAAAAAGTTTTATTTTTTGACATTAAGAAGGCAACAGACTCTTTCTGAACCGAACCGAAGATGGGCTGAACCAGGCCGAAGACAGGCTGAATCAGGCTCTCTATTCTTCCTTCACAGACGTCTCCAAGCTGCGAACGCCTTCGAGCAAAGCCTCTACAGACGCTTTAGGAACCACGAACAAAGCCTCCGAGAAGAGCATCCACGAACGTCACTTGGGACCTAGGAACAGCCGCCTACAGAACTCCTCCGAACAGAGCTCCGAGCAGAGCCTCTACGAATGGCTCCTGGGCACTCCCAATGGCTCCCTGAACTCTCCTCCTTTGCTGCTATTTGTAGAGGCCCAGACATGGAGAAGACGCGCTCCCTGTTTCCATATCAGATGCCTGGACGCAGAGACAATGCGGACGCGGAGAAATCCTAGAGAGATCACGGACGGAATCAAAATTCCTTCCATCTGAAGTTCATACTTCCAATTTTAGAATTTTCAATTCAATTTATTTCTTGATTGGTGGAGGGAACGATTGAATCGGAAGAGAAGAAGAATTGGAAGGAAAAAAAATGAAAATTTGTGTGAAAAGATGATGAACTCGGCAATTGGTTTGCCGACTTTGCTTTGAGATGCATGCAGAAACAGATAAATCATTGTAAATTCAATTTTGAGCTCATTTTAAGTCCGATTTGAGTGTTGTTTGCATCGTTGGACTCCTAAAATTGAGCTCTAAGTTGATAGGATTTATCTAAAAATATTATAAAAGATAATAAAATATTAAATAATAAATGTAATTTGACCTATTAATTAATATATTTATGGTGATCATTTGTGCGTTTATCAATTAGCTTAGCAAAACTTGACAAAGAAGATTGTTAGTAGCACCAAATACTATATCATCAATATAAATCTGTACCACTAATAAATTCTTTTCTTTTCTTTTCAAAAACAGGGTTTTATCAATATTACCTCTAGAAAAATCATTTTCAATCAAAAATTTACTAAGTCTATCATACCAAGCTCTAAATGCTTACTTTAAATCATAAAGTGCTTTGTCCAGTTTAAAAACATGATTTTAAAATTCATGATCTTCAAAACTAGGTGATTGTTCAACATAAACTTCTTCATTTATAAAACCATTCAAAAATATACTTTTTACATCCATCTAAAATAATTTAATGTTTATGCAACATGCAAATACAAGTAACAACCTTATGGCTTCTAATCTGTAATGAATGCAAAGGTTTCATCAAAATTGATACCTTCTTCCTTATTATATTCCTTTACAACTAGTCAAGCCTTATTTCTAACAACAGTGTCATCTTCATCTAACTTATTTCTAAATACCCATTTGAATCCTATAACCGAATAATCTATGGGTCTATCAACTAAGGTCCATACCTTATTCCTAGTGAACTAATTTAACTCTTCTTACATAGCTAACATCCAATAACTATCCTTTTCAGCTTCCTCAATTGTTTTAGGCTCTATATGAGAAACAAATACAAGATGATTATTGATATTTCTTATAGATGATCTAGTTCTTACACCTTGAGATGGATCATCAACGATTAGGTCCTTTGGATGACCATAAGTATATCTCCAATCTCTAGGTAGATCTATATCATTACGAGTAGTATTAACATCATCATTCTTAGCTTCATATTCATGATCTGAAGATACATCAACATTCAATTTTTTAAAATCTATTCCAAGGATATTAGTATCTTCCTCATCATCTTTCTTTTCAGAACTTGAAGCTAAAGACTCATCAAACACTACATGAATTGACTCTTCTATAATCAAATACTTCTTATTGAATACTTTATATGCCTTGCTATATATAAAATATCATAAGAATATACCATCATCTGACTTGGCATCAAATTTTTCTAGATTGTCCTTTTCATTGTTGTGAATGAAACATCTACAACCGAATGCATGAAAATAGCTAATATTGGGTTTCCTATCATACCATAATTCTTAGAGTATTTTTTAAAAATTTGTCTAATCAGGGCTCTATTTAGGATGTAACATGTTGTCTTAGCTTCTGCTCAAAAGTATTTAGAAAGTTGAATTTCACATAGCATAGTATGGACCATGTCCTCTAGAGTCCTATTTTTTTTTTCTAGCACTCTATTTTGTTGATGTATCCTAGGTGCTGAAAAATTATAATCAATGTCATTATCAATGCAAAATTTTTTAAATAGATGATTTTCAAATTCAGTTTCATGATCACTTTTAAGAGATACTATATTTTTCTTATTTGTGACTTTCTTGAAGAATTTCAGAAAAATCAAAAAAGTCTCATCTTTGTGAGCTAAAAATAGTATCCAAATGAATCTAGAGTAATCATCGACTATCACAAGACCATATTTCTTTTCTCCTAGGCTAGTGGTTCTAGTAGGTCCAAAAAGGTCCATGTGCAGTAGCTCGAGTGATCTAGAAGTTAAAATAATATTTTTGGATTTGAAAGAATTCCTAGTTTGTTTTCCAAATTGACATGTATCATAAACTCTATTATTTTTAAAATTCATCTTTGGAAGACCTTTAACCAAATTCATTCTAAGCAATTTTGAAATCAAGTGTGTGCTTGAGGATATTCAGATTTGTAATGTCCAGGCTTCTTACACTTATAGCAAATTATAGGATCTTTCGCCTTCTCCTTATCCTTCTCCTTATCTCCTTCTAATTTAATACCATGTTTTCTTTTATGAAATGATTTCCTTCTTTATATAAATTTCTTAAATTTTTTTTGCAAGGATAGCGGTATCTTCATCATCTTCATCTTCTTCATTGCTGCTCTTCTCCTTTTTAGTAGCTTTTAGTACGATTGTCTTTTTCTTCTTCACATCTTCTCATTGTGAGTTCATGAGTCATGAGTGATCTAAGGAGCTCATCCAAAGATAAACTGTTGAGATCTTTGGCTTCTTGGATTGCTATCACTTTTACTTTCCATGCTCTTGGAAGAAACCTAAGAATTTTTTGAACAAGCTCAGAGTTAGTATAGATCTTTTCAAGACTTTTGAATCCATTCACTATATCAGTAAATCTAGTGTACATTGCATGTGATGGACTCATTCTGATCTATGTTAAAGAGTTCATATTTATGCACAAGAATATTAATCTTGGACTCTTTAACCTGGTTGGTACTCTCATAGGTAACTTCCAACTGATCACATATCACCTTGGCTGATATACAAGTAGATATTTTATTAAATTCATTTGCATTTAAGAAGCAGTATACAACATTCATAGCTTTGACATTAAGCTTGGCCATTTTCTTATCATTCTCATTCCAATCCCTTTTGGGCTTAGGATTAATGGATCCATCTACTAAGTATGTGCGAGTGCTAGGACAATTGATAATGATACTCCATAAATCATAGTCCAAAGTTTGAATAAATATCCTCATTCTAGCTTTCCAATATGAGTAATTAGTGCCATTAAATAATGATGAACGATTTATGGATTGTTCCTCAGAAAAAGAAGAACCAGCTTGAGCTGTCATTTGGATCTTTAGATCTTGATTGTTAGATCAAAGAAGGATGAGCACAAGCTCTGATAACCAATTGTTAGCCCAGATGGCAACCCAAGAGAGGGAATGAATTGGGTTCTTAAAAATTTTAACACTTATAAACAATTTCTCAAAGTCATAGTACGCAAGGATATATGCTATGAGTGTGGTGTTAAAATGCAAAGCAGAGTATAAAAGATAGAGTAAAGAGAAAGAAAGATAAGCATGACAAATACAAAAAATTTATAGTGGTTCGGTGTTAGCTACACCTACATCCACTCTCAAGGAACTCTTGGGCCGCACTATAATCATCCTGATTACAGCAGAGTTGTTTTGCAAGCTCACAACTCAAACTTGTTGTTTTACAATGTGATCACAACGAACCCAGCCGATTTTCACAAGATCATCAGCATAAAACCTATCATAAGCTTTCTAGCTTGAGTAAGGCCAAACTGCCTCCCTTGATTCAATCCCCTGATTGAATCGATAAGCAAGAATATTAGAGAAATGATTGCAACAGATATAAAGCTCCTTAAATGAACAAATATGATAATATAATCAAGATAGAAATAGAAGAGCATGATTAGAAGATTTTTAAAGTTGGGCTTTCTTCTTTTATTTTTTTCCTCACAAATGATCTTCCTCAAGTTGAGATTAAAGCTTTGGAAGAATCATTGATGTAGAGGCCTTTGAAGAAACTAAAGCTCTTTTCTTCTCTTTTGATTTGATGGAAATCCTTCAAGATTGGCTTTCAAATGCTTTGGATTTCTCTAAACTAAGTTTTGAACAAAAGCGATTTTGAATTTGAGCTTTTTCCTTTTTTTTTTCTCTTTACTGTTCTCTTTTGAAACGATCCGATAGCTCTTATTTATAATATTCTCTAAATCCTCTTTTAGATGAAAACTAGTCGTTGAAAATACTTGAGGATGAGTTTAGCACGGAAGAGGAAAGAGCCGTTGAAATCTGTTGGAGAAATGTTAGACTTTTGAGTCATTTTTAACACTTCTGAAATCCATCTCTGACAGGTTAGAGTTGGTTCTAGCAAGATTTAGAGTCAAATCTAACATGGGATATGCGAAACAGGAACATTCGCCCATCGCAGAGTCAGCTCTGGCTTTTCCAGGGGTCAACATCTTTACGTACGGGAGCTGACTCTAGTGAATGCAAGAGCCAACTCTAATAAAGCCCTAAAAATACACTTTGTATAACCATTAGAGTCATCTCTAATCTCTGTAGGAGTCGGTTTTAGTTTAACGCAGAATTCAGGATTTTCTGTCTTTTGGTATAGTCAGCTCTAATCTCTGTAGGAGTTAGCTCTACCACATGCCAAAACTGTCAAACTGTTCCGATACACTCCGAAGTCGGCTCTAATACTTTTAGAGTCAGCTCTAAATATTGAAACTTGACACTTGACACAAGACATATAGTTAAACTCAATTTTTCTTAGATTTTAATTATTTAAACATTTAAATTCCTTAAACACTTAATCAAAATCATTAGTAACATAAGAAATATACTCATTTAGTTTTTGTTATTCATCAAAATCAATAATTGGGTCAACAAAAAAAGCCAAGGCCCAAGTCCAAAGGTAACTGAGGCCGACATCGACTGCCGAGTAGGAGGGACCGACGTCGAGGCTGAGGCCGAGTAAAGGCCGATGCCGAAGCCGAGTAAAGGCCGATGCCGAGGCTGATGTCGAGATCAACAAGCCGATGCCGACGACGACTCGCCATGGTCGATGCCCAGACTAATGCTAAGACCGAAGCCAACTTACCAAGGCAACATTGAGACTGATGCTTAGGCCGATGCCGACTTGCCAAGGCCGATGCCGAGACCGATGCTAAGGCCGACGCCGACTTGCCGAGGCTGACACCGACTTTGTGATTGGCCGACTAACCGAGGCCGATTGGGGGGTTTGGCTGAATGCAATCATCGTTGCCCATGGGGTTTACTGGCACCATCAATAAACATTACATACTCGGCCGTGCTGAGGTATGGACAATTTTTTACTTGGCCCAGCCAAGGTTTAAAGAATGTTGCTCAGTCCTACAGAGGTACGGAGATATTTTTACTTGGCCCAGCAAAGGTTCAAAGAAAGTTGCTTGGCCGTGCCGAGGTACGAAGAAATTTTTACTTGGCTCTGCCAAGGTTCGGAGAATATTGGTCGGCCATGCCGAGATATGGATAAATTTTTTTACTTGACCCTGCTAAGGTTCATAGAATGTTTCTTGGCCCTATCGAGGTACAAAAAAAATTTTCTTGGCCCAGCCAAGGTTCGAAGAAAGGGACCCGTAGTTCAAAGATTGGGCGAGACCTACTTTCATCTACAACTTAAGAAAGATTATTATTCAAAAAGAAATATTTGAATCAAAGAATGAAGTTTTATTACAATGTGCAAAATGGCTCGGTTGAGGCATACTTCACTAGTAATATATTCAGGGTTTAATCTAGTTCCATATTTTCAGGATACTGCATCCCTTGAAGATCTTCATTACTCGGATATGATCCGAGTTCCATATCCTGGGACTACTATATCCCTTGAAGATATTCATTGCTCAGAAGTTATCTGAGTTTCATATCCTAGAGGCACCGTACCTCTTTGATATCCTCATTTGAAGAGGTGAGCCCCTCGCATCGGACCCTTTCAAACCGGTTCTCCTCTTCGCTTGGCTGTACCTGATAGGATCTGGCATGGGCAATCATTTTAATAGCATCAGCCGCCAGTAGGTTCATGCAGGTAGTTTTCATTGCAGCCCATCATCTCGGGCAGTAGGAGAGACGGGACGGGGGGATCGCAGCGTTGCATTGAGTCATGGCGAAAGAATACTGAAGATAAGGAGCGAGCTGGACGGGATCTGAGCAGGCTCCTATCTCCTCCCCTCCACGATGTCGGTTCAACTTCTTTATGGTCGGGTTATCGTGGGAGGCTGGTGGCTTTCAGTGGATTGGGCGAAGGGACCACTAGTAGGACTGAGATGACTATTCCATCAAGAAGCTATGAGTGGATGCAGCAAGAAGAGAAACTCTATGAAGCCTCTACATCAGTTGTGACAGGGCTTGAACTTGTTGGACCAGCATGGCAAACTGGTCCAAGGTGACCAGGGCTATTGGTGGTGGAGGAACTTCGGTCGATGACGACTGTGAGTGCACCGTATTATTTGTGGGATCAGGCCTTTGAAAGGTGGCCTGATCAGGAGCACTTGTGGTTACTCTCTTACTGTTGGTCGTTGAGGAATTGTCGTTCTTGTCAGGAACCTTGTCTCCTTGATTACAAGTTTAATGGGACTTGAGGCCCTTCCTCTAGCGCCAATTTGTTGCTGTGGAAATCCGTTCTTCGGCTTGTGGACAGTATACATCAGGATCCAGATAGCGCTCTCCTATCTGGGTAGACCTACAAGACAGTCCTCATGCAGGAATCATAGGGGATGGTCCTTGCGAAAGACCATCTGATGCCCAAGTTAGTGGAGATTCCTAGCAAACAGATGAGAGAAGAAGGCTCCAGCAGAAGGATCTGTCTTAGAGATGGTCTCTAGGGAGCAAAGGCCTTTGCTAGAGTTTTCTTTGGGCTTAGATTGCCTTTGAGAGCGTCCTGGAAGGTCCTGGGACTTGGTATTTGTACACTACCGAGGAGGTGAGCCATTACCTGATTTTTTGGGTGCATTTTAGGAAGTTGACATCCGATAAGGCCCAACGGTTACAAGGATCGGCGGTTGATGAAGCTGATGAGCACTTTATTAGGAATTTGAAATCCCGTTGATCATGAATGGAGTGCTATATTTGGCTTCCATTTTTATTTTGGAAAGCTCATTCTGCGATCAAGATGGTTTATCCTCCGAGATATCCGACGTGGTTTGAAGCAGCAATGACACTTATGTTGAAGGAATGAGGATCGATCCTGGCGAGGTACTAAGATAGCTCAGCCCTGCCGAGGTTTGGAGATAACTCGGCCTTTTCGAGGTACTGAGATAGCTCCACCCTGTCAAGGTTTATAGATAGCTCGGCCCTGCCGAGGTTCAAGATAGCTCGGCTCTATCGAGGTTCGGAGATAGCTCGATCCTTCCTAGGTTTGGAAATAGCTCGACCCTTCCGAGGTACTGAGATAACTCGGTCCTACCGAGGTTCGAAGACTGACTCTGGTGTCGATGTTGAGACCGACGATGGCACCAATACTAAATCTGGAGTGGATGAGAAGACCGACTCTGATGTCGATGCCGAGACCGAGTCTAGCATCGGCACTAAAACCGACTCTTCATGTCTACTGGACCGTAGTTCAGTCAGTTCAAACGTGGCTTGATCAGCTAAATCAAAAATAACTCGTCCTTTGTTAACTCGGCCTTTATCATCGGGCGCATTTATTGATGCGATGATAATTTTTTGCAGCATCATAACACATTGACAAATCTGTAAAAATTTTTAATCCATTTAATAGACGAGTTAGCAGGTTGAAATATGCAAATAAAATCCTATCCCCTGACTATGCCCACGTATTGCATTAACAAACACATTTTTGCCTCCACATAGAATGCATTCGTGCATGAGTTTAGATATGCACAAAGAACATTAAGATAGTGTTTGAAATAAGGATATCCCTCCTTATCCCTAAGGTAGTGTTTAAAATAAGGGATAAGAGGGGATATCCTCTCTTATTCCCAAAAGTCGTAACTATAAGGTAGTGTTTGAAATAGGGGATAAGAGGGGATATCCAGAGGATATCCTCTCTTATTCCCAAAAGCTATAACTATAAGGGATAGCAGGGAATAAAGTTAACCAAAGGGATAATCCATGGTTAACCATGGTTAACCATGGGATATCCCCTCAATTTATTCCCTAGAGAATGCAGGAATAGCTGGTTATCCCTCCAAATAAGAGTAAAAAAAGGTTATCCCATGGATTTACCTTTTTGCATTTGATATGATCAATGGGATAGTCAAGGGATATCCCTAGGGATAGCCAGGGATAAACTCTATCCCGTACACTTATCCATGGATAGCATTTTTCCTATCAAACACTACCTAAGGGATAGATGGGAATAAAGTTAACCAAAGGGATAATCCATGGCATGGTTAACCATGGGATATTCCCTCAATTTATTCCCTAGAAAATGCAGGAATAGCTGGTTATCCCTCCAAATAAGAGTAAAAAAAAGTTATCCTATGGATTTACCTTTTTGCATTTGATATGATCAATGTGATAGCCAAGGGATATCCCTAGGGATAACCAGGGGACAAACTCTATCTCGTACACTTATCCATAGATAATATTTTTTCTATCAAACACTATCTAAAAGCTATAACTATAGGGAATAACTCTGAAAAAATTTAATTAAAGGAATAATTCATGGTTAACCTTGGGATAACCATGGGTTATCCTTGGACTTATTCCTTAGAGATCCTAGAAGTAACTAGAGCTATTTCTTAATGATAAAGTTGTTATTTAAAAAATATGATTATCCCTTCAGCATGCTATACTGTATGGTTATCCAAAAATAATTTTTTAAAAACCAAACATTATCTAAGAAAAAAATATAAAAATAATAAAAATCATAAAACATGAAAAGAATACCGCCAAACGTCATGTGCGCTACAAATGTAAAACAATAGTATGCAATCGAAGTAACAAATTAACCATAATTTGGACAAAAATCATGAAAATGAATCAGCAATAAAAAAAATCTCTCCAATTTGGGTATGGAAAGGATTCAAATTTCCATTTCATTTACATTGAGTTCAACTAAATCAGATCCAACCTACGATATTTCCTCATACAGCACAGAGACAACCTTCCATCAATAAAGTCCATAAATCAATCATTCAAAAAAGAAGATGAGATTGTTAAAAAAACACTTTCAAATTTAAAAAAAAAAAAAAAACCGTCAAGACGCCCGACTCTTACCACCAGATCCATCAAACTTTCAATATCCCCGATGCGGAAAAGAAATTCTGCCTTCGATCAATAAAATGAGAGCGGTATCAATAATTTATATGGCCAAAGCAAGCAACAGAGCAGAGAACTACGGTTTAGGTATCAATCAAGAAGGTCCTAAATGAGTCAACAACACAAGAAAGTCTGTAAGTCTGCCACCGTTTTGCTTAAAAGAATATATAGTTTTGAAATTTAAAAAACAATAAAAACCCTCGGATCTTACCTCCTGTACGGCAATATCTGATCCACTTTTGGTGTCTCCTTGGGCCGGAGAGAAACCCGTGACTCCAATTAGAAAAAAAAAGTATTTAAGATCTATAAAAAGAAAAAACAAAAATTAGAAGCAGAATTAATAAATCTTAAGCTTAAATCGGCAAATCAGCGATCTCCTTGAACTTGTATGTTAAAAAATTAATCATAATTCTAGGATGGTTTTCTTTTTTTGTACAGTTATTCTTTAAATTTTAAATTCTAGTAATTAACCATAATTTTAGGATAGTTTCCTATATTTGTACAGCATTTCTTTAAATTTTAAAATTTAGCTATTATTAGAAATTAACCATAATTTTAGGATAGTTCTCTATCTTTATACATCTTTTCTTTAAATTTTAAATTCTAACTATTATTAGATAATTAACCATAATTCTATGATAATTTTCTATTTTTGTATACCCAATTTTGTGTATATATATTCACTTTCATTCAATAAAAATGTGAAGCCATTGCTTCTCAATATTTCTCTCTCTATTTCAACATAGTATCCAGAGCCTAATCTTCTTGGGCATTTTTTTTTTCATCCATGGCTTTCGATGTGATCTTCTCCTTCACCAACAATTCAATCACCATCCAAAACTCACAGGATCCTCAACATGCCATCCTTACAATCAATCTCTTCAATATCACTAAACTGATATCCACCAATTATCTCACATGGAGCCTTCAAATCTAATCTCTTCTTGAAAGTTATGAACTTCGTTACTGATGGCACTTATACTCCACACCATCCACTATCACCGTATATTGCATCCCCAAATCCCACATACACAATCTGGAAGCATCAGGATTGTCTTATCTTTAGTGCTCTCCTTGATGCTATCTCTGTTTCACTACAACCACTTATTGCCCGCACCATCACTCTTATTGTCTGCACCATCACTTTCCTTGATGCATGGCAAACCTTAGCAAATACCTATGCCAAACCATCTCGGGTCATATTAAACAATTGAAGGAACAATTACAACGGTGTAACAAGGGCTCACAATCAATTAGTGAATACATGCAGGCAATAAAGACTCGTGTTGATGAACTTGCTCTTATAAGGAAGCCAGTTGATGCTGAGGATCTTATTGATTGAGTTCTTGTATGACTCGGTGATGAGTACAAATCCATCATTGATGCAATTAATGCCCGTGACACGTCAATTTCCTTCACTGAGCTATATGAGAAACTTCTAAACAAAAAAGCATCTTTTCAAATTGCTCAACCATCTTCTCTATCACTTCCAGCTACAGCAAATCCCATATCCTTTTGGAATTGTCCAAATTGGCATCCACCAGCCACCAATCGACAACAACCATGCCCTACCAATGTGCTTTCTCCTCATGATCAATGCCAACCCAAACCTTATTTTGGGTTTTCTCAAGCATGCAGCATTTAAGGACACACTGCCAAATAATGCCCGATGTTTTGACTTGTCACTAATCAACAATCTATGACACCTTATCCTCAAGGTTCTTATGGATATCACCCCTCCACACCCTGGAAACCATGAGCCAAACATGCTATTCTCAGCAGCAACACTACTTCTACTTGTCTGCTAGATAGTGGAACATCTCACCACGTTACGTTTGACTTGAGTAATCTTTCTATTCATAGCCCATATCAAGGATCTGATGATGTCATGATTGGCGATGGATCAGCTCTTTACATAAATTACATCACCCATACTGGTTCTAGTTTTATCACTATACCTACTTCCTCTCGCTCTTTTATTTACAAAACATCCTTTGTGTTCCTTCCATGAAAAAAAATATTCTTTCGATTTATCAATTTTGCACTAATAACCATGCTTCTGTCGAGTTCTCACCCTCTGCCTTTCAGGTGAAGGATCTAAACACTGAGGCAATTCTTTTAATGGGTGAACCTAAGGATAGTGTATATGAGTGGCCAACTATATCCCCTTCAGTTACATCTTCTCCATTGCTTGCATTTTCTAATGTCAAGACCACTTCTTCCGAGTGACACTCTAGACTAGGTCATTAATCATTTAATATTATGAAAAATATTATTTCCAAGTTTTCTTTACTATTGTCTAGCCCGTTATCCTCTTTCATACATTGTAATGCTTGTTCATATAATAAAAGTCATAAAATTTCATTTTCTTCTTCTACCTTAACCTCATCCCATCCACTTGAACTTCTCTGTTCTGATGTATGGACCTCTCCTGTTTATTCTGTTGATGGTTTTCAGTACTATATTTTTTTTATTGATCATTATATGGTATATTTGGAATTATCCACTTGAATGAAAATCTCATGTGTATGATGTCTTTGTGCATTTCAAGGCATTAGTCGAAAATCAATTTAAACATCGAATTGTTACTCTCTATTCAGATAATGATGACGAATATCAAGCCCTTGATAGTTTTCTCTCCACCAATGGTATATCTCATCTTACTATACCACCCCATCACCATAACACAATAGTCTTTTCAAACGACGTAATCGCCATATTGTTGAAACTGATTTTTCTCTTCTCACTCATACATCAATACCTCTAACTTATTGGACTTATGCCTTTGCCACTGCTGTATATCACATCAACCATATACCCACACCCACACTACATCTTTTATCACCTTTTGAAAAACTCTTTGAGTCTCAACCCAACTACTTTAAACATCGGGTGTTCGGTTGCTTATGTTATCCGTGGCTTAGTCCTTATACCAACATAAACTTGAATCTCGTTCCACTCCATGTGTTTTTTTTGGTTACTTCTCAACACAAAGTGCCTATATCTATCTTGATCTATCCACTTCTAAAACATATATTTCTTGTCATGTCAAATTTTTTGAAAACTCTTTTCCCTTTACCACTCACCTATCCCATCTAGCTCATCCCACCCCAGAGATCATTTCCAAATGGCTTCCACTTGTCCAACTTCTACCCACTTCAAGTGGCTCACTCAATACGCCTCCACAAAGGGATTCCTCGTGTCAACATCTGACACAAAATGCCGACTGCCCCTCCTCACCAATCGACCATCGTTCTCTGTCCACAGACCTTCCTCTACTCAGACACAGTTTGGTTGACCGACAAGCAACCACAGTTGACTATTTACCAACAGAACCACATAATTCTGAGACCTCTTCTGCTTCAACCATAGCTCAAACTATCCATCAAAAATACACATCCCATGACCACTAGAGCGAAAAACAACATCCACAAGCCCCTAACCAAAATGAATCTCACTGCTATCTTTTCTTAACCATCAAACATTGAGCCTCATACTGTTAATCAAGCCCTAAAAGATCCCAAATGGAGACAAGCTATGAATGATGAATTTGATGCTCTTATTCGGAATGGAACCTGGAAGCTTGTTCCATCTTCTTCTCTACAGAATCTTGTTGGATGTAAGTAGTTCTTTCGTATTAAATAGTTTCCTAATGGTTTTGTTGAAATGTACAAAGCCAGATTAGTTGCAAAAGGCTTTCATCAGCGATCTGGAGTGGATTATCACAATACCTTTAGTCTGATTGTCAAGCCGACAATAATATGCCTTGTTCTAAGCCCGGCAGTCAACAGAGGTTGGTAGTTGCGACAATTAAATATTAATAATGCCTTTCTTCAAGGCCATCTTTCTGAAGATATCTACATGGCCTAGCCTTCGTAATTTATTGATAGAGAAAATCCAACACATGTATGCAAATTAAAAAGGCTATATATGGGCTAAAGCATGCCCCACAAGCTTGGTACCTTAAACTTCGCAAGTTCCTCATTGAGTCAGGGTTTACAAACTCTCATGCAGACACTTCTCTCTTCATTCTCTACTCCGGTGACATTACTATATATATCTACTTGTTTATGTGGATAACATTATTATCACAGGTACCAACACTGATATTATTCGGCGCTACATCGATCTTCTGGCACAAAGCTTTTCAATCAAGGATCTTGGTGTTTTGTCTTATTTTCTCGGCATTGAGGTTCTCACCACTCCATCTAGTCTATTGCTTACTTAAAAGTGCTACATCACTGATCTTCTTGCTCAGACAAAAATGTTTGGTGCAAAACCAGTTGCTACACCACTTGCTACAGATGAAAATCTCACACTTCATTCAGGTATAGCTCTGACTGACTAACATAATATAGAATAATTATTGGCAGTCTACAATATCTTTGTCTCACTCACCCAGACATCGCATATGCTATTAACAAGCTTTCTTAGATCATGCATTGCCCAACGTCTAAACATTGGAATGCTGCAAAACGACTACTTCAATATCTACGTGGCACATTAACTCATGGATTATTTCTTCATAAGAAAAATTCACTTTCTCTTCATGCCTTCTCAGATGCAGATTGGGCTAGCAACAAAGATGATTATACCTCTACGAGTGCTTATGTTATCTATCTTGGTTGTCATCCAATTTCTTGGTCATCCAAGAAATAGCGTACAGTTGCTCGATCATCCACAGAAGCTGAGTATCGATCAGTTGCTGCCACTACTTCAGAAATCAATTGGATTTGTTCCCTTCTCATAGAGCTTGGTGTCATCCTTATTACACAACCTGTTATCTATTGTGACAATGTTAGTGCCACCTATTTCTGTTCTAATCCAATCTTTCATTCGTACATGAAACATGTGGCAATTGACTATCACTTTATTCGGGATCAAGTTCAATCAGGTGCTCTTTGTGTTACTCATGTTTCGTACGCTTCCAAGAATTACGGGTAAGATTGGCATCTCCTCTGGAGCTCCATCTTGAAAGGGCATATTAGAGAATTAACCATATTCTAGGATAGTTTTCTATCTTTCTACAACATTCCTTTAAATTTTAAATTCTAGCCATAGTAGAGAATTAACCATAATTCTAGGATAGTTTCCTATATTTGTACCATTTTTCTTTAAATTTTAAATTCTAGCCATTATTAGAGAATTACCATAATTATAGGATAGTTTCTTATCTTTGTACATCTTTCCTTTAAATTTTAAATTTTAGCTATTATTAGAGAATTAACCATAGTTGTAGGATAGTTTTCTATTTTATATACCCAATTTTATGTATATATATTTACTCCTAATCAATAAAAATATTAAGCCATTATTTTTTAATATTTTTCTCTCTATTTCAATATTGTAAACTCTCTCAATATCGCCATTCAACGCACCTATATTGATAGAGATCCGAAACTTTAGGCTTCGAGGGAGGAAGAACAATAGGTTGTATTAGAAGGAAGAGGGGAAGAACGAGAGAGCATGTTGGATCCTGAGGGTAGCTCGTTGAAATTTCTTGGCCGAGGAGTTCCATCTAGCGTTCCCTGCTCTTTATGGCCGGAGATGATGGCAACGGCCAATGGGGGAAAATGGAGGAAGAAGCGAACTCCCCTCTCGCGAGTCCCGTCCCCCCAACTTTCCCGCTTAGGCTGGTTTGAACTTGAGCCAGCCCATGGCCCCGTTTATCACCCGAGCTGATGGTGGTGGCGCCGCCGTTACGCTTGGACCGGATCTTTTCTAAAGAACACCATCAGGCCTCCGCTGTGGCTGCGGGTGATTCTTAGCGGCCGTCGGGCCGGTGCCTTCGGAACATTCGGGATCCCAACAATGGGCCAGGGCATCAAATACGCAGGAAAGTTTGGAGTTTCCTGGGCTCGCCTAGTTCTTTTTGAATTTCTGATACAATCGGCCCGATATCGAGGCCGTGGGGCTGGTGCCTTCGGAACATTTGGGATCCCAATAATCCTAGATGGCAACGCCCCATGAATGGCTCGAGATGGTCTATATTGATTTTCATTCCTGTTAGAAAAAAATATTTTATTTCTCACCCCGTTAAGCCATTATAGTTAACGGAACGGGGATGGGGATACCCGGCCAGAAAAAACGTTCCCGTTTCTCACCTCGTTAAGCCGTTATAGTTAATGGAATGGGAACGAAAATACCCAACCGGACAAACGGGTATCCATTTGCCCATTTATATAAAAAAATAAAATTATTTTATTAAATTTATAATTTATTAAAAATTTTAAAAAAAATTAGGATAAGATAGATCAATCGCCAACAACCAATCGTTGATATTGATACATCTAACACATTAGCTTTAACACAGTAATAAACCACATAGAAAATGATCTATCAAATTCTAATTGCATTTCAAACGCGCGTGTGTATATATATATATATATCTTATTTATTTTTATTTTTTAATTTTAAGTATATTAATATATTAATATACTTAAAATTTAAATATATTATATAAATCTAACGAGGATGGGGATGGGGCAGAGAATATCATCCCTTGGCTGTTTACCCATTTAACCGTTAATGAAAAATCCCCATTACTTGTTAAGCCGTTTAAACAGGGAATTTTTCGACCCATTAGAAATGGTACCGGTCGAGTAAACGGAGAAACGGAAAAAATCCCTACCAGTCGAGTAAACAGAGAAACGGAAAAAATCCCTACCAACAATGGGCTAGGGGCATCAAATACTCAGGTAAGTTTTGAGTTTTCTGGGCTCGCCTAGTTATATTTGAATTTCTCATCCAATCGGCTCGATGTCGAGCCAGAGTTGGAAATGAAGGAAAAGTTATACATTATCTCTAGGGGAGCTACTATATACACCACAAAAATTACTCTCTGCACCCCTAAATTTTAAAATTTTTTAAATTACTCTCCATAGCCACAAAATTTCTCTCCACACCCCTTTAAATTTTAAAAATTTTAAAATTACCCTTACATCTATTCCCCTTAGAAATTCCATAAAAATCATGGGGATAATTAAAAAAAAAAAGGAGGGAGGCCTCCAGGAGCTGAACGCGTTCTGGGTGGATTGAATACGTCAACACTGGGAATCGAATGCTAGGAACATTTATGAAATGTTCGGCCTATCACCGAACAACATATTTATGTTTGGCCTGATCAAGCCGAATATGTATTGAGAGGAATGAGGGGTTGAGGAAACTAAAACGGTAAGGGGTGAGGGGGGTGATTGAGAGTGGGGTATTGAGGAAAATTTCAGAGGATATAAAGGTTATTACATAATGGGGTCAATTGGGTATTTTATTTTTTTAAGTATGGATATAGAGAGTAATTTTTGTGGTGTATAAAAAAATTCCTTATTTCTGGTATGCATTGAGCGTGATGATTCACTCGTGCGTGAGCCTATACCACAGGGCTCATTTGTAGGTTCTACATTGCTGATGTGCGAACCCGCATGAGAACGAATCATCATGCTCGTTGGAGACCATGCTGCATAAAAATGATGTAAAAAACATTTCCTAGAAATGAATGGTTAAAGATTCGGCTCACTTGAAACCAGTCCCACATTAGGTATCGCTGTGCAAAATGGTGGAAATTCACCCAAATACATTGCTGAATCTACGATCCATTTGGAACACCACACCTCATTGGTTTCTACTATTCTCTTGTTTGAATGAGAAACTAATCAACCGTTCATATTCCTATCTCAGCTTGGTGAAGGGTGCGTTAAGCATGGAGATAAAAAGATGAGCGGGAAAAATTAAAGAGATATTTTTTTATTTTGTAAATTTGAAATATCTAATTTTTTTTCTTAGTTACATTTGATTGTAAAGTTAGTAGAATTATTTAATATTTTGTTAGGCTTTATATTTTAATTTTTAAAAATATTTTTTATCTTTAATCTTCAATAATCGATCCTTTATGTTAACAATTTGATGGAAAGGTATAAAAAATATTTTAAAAAAAATTTATAATGAAGACTTTTTATTATTCTTATTATTATTTTAAAAAATATTTTTTAATCCTATACCAAGCCTACCCGTAGTACGATCAAGTCGTATCCCGACGAGAACTTTTCGTCTTCTGTAATTCTATATCAAATGCACCTGAGGTATAATTAAATCACACAAAATCACCTCAAATGCTATACCGAAAGCTCCCAAAGCAGATTCACGTCATGTCGATTGTCAAGTCTCCTCCAAATCTACCTGATGATGCTCAATCACCTTTTCTGGATATCAAAAATGGAGTGCTTCTTCCGGTTATTCTTCACCAAGTTACCTACAGAAAAGTTTCGGAATCGGAAGGGGTCTCCGGTGGGACCCTCCGACGGCCAAGTTAGCGACTGAGGTCACAGCTGAAGAAGGGCTCGAGTGAGCCCTATTTTGTATGAAAAAGAGGGATCTCCGAGAGGAGGAATCCCTTTCTGAGAGTTGAGATGGCAATTTTGGGGGTTATCACGCATACCTGTTTACTGAGTGGATTCACCTTTTTATAGGGGTTGATCCTGGCATGATCACGTGGAATTGCGTGAAGTCAGAAGATCTGCTGAGCCCCTACGTGAATCTGGGCTGGTTGGTGGGTTACGTCCCATCAGTCAGCGAGGCTGTTGAGTTGTCGGATCTGGCGCTGTCGGGCGGCACGCGTCAGAGAGGCGGTTCCTTGAACCGCCGGGGCTGATCTGACGGGAACTGGGAAATCTCGTCTTATCAGGGCCGAGCCGGGTCGACCCGAGATGGCTGGGGCCAATCCCGCTGGAAAGACAGTGCCGGGGCAGAGCCGAATCGAAGGACTTGGAGGCGCCGGGGCCGAGTTGGGCCGGCCGGGGATGGCCTTGGCCGACTCGGCGGAACTGGAGATGCCGGGGCCGAGTTGGGCCGGCCGGGGATGGCCTTGGCCGACTCGGCAGAACTGGAGACGCTGGGGCCGAGTGGGAGATGCCGGGGCCGGCTAAGAGGTTGCCGGGGCCGGCTGGGAAGTGCCGGGGCTGCCTAGCTTGGAGACGTAGGGGGCCGGCTAGGAGAGTACCGGGGCCGACTGGGAGGTACCTGGGCCGCCTAGCTTGGAGACGTAGGGGGCCGGCTAGGAGGGTGCCGAGGCCGACTAGGAGGTGCCGGGGCCAACTTGGATCAGGCGGGGCCGGCTGGGATGGAAGCGCCGGGGCCGACTTGGATCAGGCGGGGCCGGCCGGGATGAGAGTGCCGGGGCCGACTTGGATCAGGCGGGGCCAGCTGGGATGGAACTGCCGGGGCCAACTTGGATCAGGCGAGGCCGGCTGGGATGGAAGCGCCGGGGCCGACTTGGAGGTGTCGGCATTGGAGGTGTCGGCCTTTGGGGCCGTCGGCCTTGGAGCCGTCGGTCTTGGAGGTGTCGGCCTTTGGGGCCGTCGGCCTTGGAGCCATCGGTCTTAGAGGTGTCGGCCTTTGGGGCCGTCGGCCATGGAGGTGTCGGCCTTTGGGGCGGTTGGCCTTAGAGGTGTCGGCCATGGAGGTGTCGGCCTTTGGGGCCGTCGGTCTTGGAGCCGTCGGCCTTTGGGACCATTAGCCTTGGAGGTGCCGGCCTTTGGGGCCGTCGGCCTTGGAGCCGTCGGTCTTGGAGCCGTTGGCCTTTGGGGCCGTCGGTCTTGGAGGTGTCGGCCTTTGGGGCCATCGGTCTTGGAGCCGTCGGCCTTTGGGACCGTCGGTCTTGGAGGTGTCGGCCTTTGGGTCCATCGGTCTTGGAGGTGTCGGCCTTTGGGGCCGTCGGTCTTGGAGACGTCGGCCTTGGAGCCGTCGGTCGTGGAGCCGTCGGCTTTTGGGGCTGTCGGTCTTGGAGCCGTTGGTCGTGGAGCCGTCGGCCTTTGGGGCCGTCGGTCTTGGAGCCGTTGGTCATGGAGCCGTCGGCCTTGGAGGTGCAGGCCTTTGAGGTGCTGGTCTTGGAACCGTCGGTCTTGGAGACGTCGGTCTTGGAACCGTCGGCCTTTGGGGCCGTCGGTCTTGGAGCCGTCGGTCATGGAACCGTCGGTCATGGAGCCGTCGGCCATTGGGGCCGTCAGCCTTGGAGCTGTCGGCCATTGGGACCGAGGTTGGCCGTTCAAAAATTTTTATTTTTCATGGGGTTAACTAGCCCCATCAAATGCCCCCCACACTCCTTGAGCTTGCGTGCCCTGCATCAGCTTAAGCGAAAGGAGTGTAGAACTTCAAGAAATTTTTTGGAGGCAAATTGATTACCTCACGCCCGCCACTGAAAGCAGCGTACGCTAACTTTTTGGGGGGATGCTCGTCAGTAAGCCGTTGAGGCGAAGTTGAGGCCGTCGAGAAACTTTTGAACCCCAAAGGATGACCAGAGGGTGCTTGGGCCAGGCTCAGGTGCCTTTGTACCGACGCAGAGTCGGTCTTTGTGCCGACGCGGAGTCGGTCTTTGGTGCCGATGCGGAGTCGGTCTTTGGTGGTTTTCCTATAATGCATTCAGATGCTAATGAAAAGAAACTTTTTTCTCAAAGTGCAGTGTACTTAGCTTTTTCATAGCTGTTTGCCTTTGCGTCGTGTTTGGTCTTTGTTGCCGACGCAGAGCGGGTCTTTGTTGCCGACGTGGAGCCGGTCTTTGGTGCCGACGCAGAGCCGGTCTTTGGTGCCGACGCGGAGCCGGTCTTTGTTACCGATGTGGAGTCGATCTTTGGTGCCGACGCGGAGTCGGTCTTTGTGCCTGGCTGGCCCAGGGCTTTTTGACGCCAAAGCGAGGTTGGCGTTGGATGTTGATGCAAGGTAGGTCTTCCCTGCATGCATTTTTAAGTATTAATGAAAGAAAACTATCTTTAGTGCAATGTACTTAGCTCTTGTAGCGAGCGGATCACTAGCCCACTGGTGCAGCTATCATGGGCGACGTGAGAGGCTTGGGGTGCTGTTGAGTGGCCCCCGAGCGTTGCTTCTGCAGTTCATGAACTGCTACTTTCAAAGCTTGATCTTTCCGATTGAGGATGGCCAGCTGGTTAATCAGAGCAGCTGAAGTTGGCGGTGAAGGAGGGGCAGAGATAGAGAGAGACTGGTCTTTTGTCGCTCAGTGCAATGTGGATGCCCCCAGCACGATTGGTAAGAACCTCTGGCATGCGCATCACCACCATAGCAATCTTAGAGGGGACGAGGCTTATAGCTCAAGGAGACAGAGCTTTCCTTCAGCGCGTCCCCCCTTCCTGGTGCGCCAATCTGATGACGCTCAATCACCTCTCCTGACGTCGGGAACGGAGTGCTTCTCCCGGCTCTTCTTCACCAGGTTACCTGCAGAAAAGTCCTGGGACCGGAGGGGATCTCCGGTGGGACCCTTCGACGGCCAAGTTAGCGACTGAGGTCACAACTGAAGAAGGGCTCGAGTGAGCCCTGTTTTGTGTGGAAAAAGGGATCTCCGAGAGGAGGAATCCCTTTCTGAGAGTTGAGATGGCGATTTTGGGGGTTATCGCGCATACCTGTTTACTGAGTGGATTCACCTTTTTATAGGGGTTGATCCTGGCATGATCACGTGGGATTGTGTGAAGTCAGAAGATCTACTGAGCCCCTGCGTGAATCTGGGCTGGTTGGTGGGTTACGTCCCATCAATCGGCGGGGCTGTTGAGTTATCGGATCTGGCGCTGTCGGGCGGCGCACATCTGGCGCTGTCGGGCGGCGCGCATCAAAGAGGCGGTTCCTTGAACCGCCGGGGCTGATTTGGCGGGAACTGGAAAATTCCGTCTTATCAGGACCAAGCCGGGTCGACCCGAGATGGCTGGGGCCAATCCCGCTGGCAAGACAGTGTCGGGGCGGGGCCGAATCAAAGGACTTGGAGGTGCCGGGGCCGAGTTGGGCCGGCCGGGGATGGCCTTGGCCGACTCGGCGGAACTGGAGAAGCCGGGGCCGAGTTGGGTCGGCCGGGGATGGCCTTGGCCGACTCGGAGGTGCCGGGGCCGGCTGGAAAGTGCCGGGGCCGCCTAGCTTGGAGACGTAGGGGGCCGGCTAGGAGAGTGCCGGGGCCGACTAGGAGGTGCCTGGGCCGCCTAGCTTGGAGACGTAGGGGGCCGGCTAGGAGGGTGCCGGGGCCGACTGGGAGGTGCCGGGGCTGACTTGGATCAGGCGGGGCCGATTGGGATGGAAGCGTCGGGGCCGACTTGGATCAGGTGGGGCCGTGGGATGGAACTGCCGGGGCCGACTTGGATCAGGCGGGGCCGGCTGGGATGGAAGCGCCGGGGCCGACTTGGAGGTGTCGGCATTGGAGGTGTCGACCTTTGAGGCCGTTGGCCTTGAAGCCGTCGGTCTTGGAGGTGTCGGCCTTTGGGACTGTCGGCCTTGGAGGTGTCGGCCATGGAGGTGTCGGCCTTTGGGGCCGTCGGTCTTGGAGCGGTCGGCCTTTGGGACCGTCGGCCTTGGAGGTGCCGGCCTTTGGGGCCGTCGGCCTTGAAGGTGCCGGCCTTTGGGGCCG
Source organism: Calamus simplicifolius (assembly GCA_900491605.1). Classification (NCBI taxonomy): domain Eukaryota; kingdom Viridiplantae; phylum Streptophyta; class Magnoliopsida; order Arecales; family Arecaceae; genus Calamus; species Calamus simplicifolius. The sequence continues at coordinate 373,759 of UESW01004555.1, read as the reverse complement.
TCAGCCTTGGAGCCGTCGGTCTTGAAGCCGTCGGTCTTGGAGCCGTCGGCCTTTGGGGCCGTCGGTCTTGGAGGTGTCGGCCTTTGGGGCCATCGGCCTTGGAGGTGTCGGCCTTTGGGGCCGTCGGTCTTGGAGCCGTCGGCCTTTGGGACCGTCAGCCTTGGAGGTGTCGGCCTTTGGGCCGTCGGTCTTGGAGACGTCGGCCTTAGAGCCATCGGTCGTGGAGCCGTCGGCCTTTGGGGCTGTCGGTCTTGGAGTCGTTGGTCATGGAGTCGTCGGCCTTGGAGGTGCCGGCCTTGGAGGTGCCGGTCTTGGAGCCGTCGGTCTTGGAGACGTCGGTCTTGGAGATGTTAGCCTTGGAGCTATCGGTCTTTGGGGCCGTCGGTCTTGGAGCCGTCAGTTATGGAGCCGTCGGCCTTAGATCTATCGGCCATTGGGGCCGTCGGCCTTGGAGCTATCGGCCATTGGGACCGAGATGGGTCATTCAAAAAATTTTATTTTTTATGGAGTTAACTGCCCCATCACTACCCAAGTGGACAAACAACTACGATTCAATTCACGTCCACATAACGTAACATCAATCGCCGGCTCAACAAGTTTAGATTTAACATCGTGGCCACATGAGCTAGCTGCGCCTTTCCTAGGCAAATCTCAAGCCAACGGTGCCTTTTTTTACGCAGCACGAACCAGTTCTACTATAGACTATAGTTGTCAAAATAGAGTACTTCTAAAGCAAAGTTTAGTTGGTCAAGTGTAAGAATATTTATGCATGCCATGGGCTTCGTGTCGGATTGATAGCAATAACTAAGTTTGCTTTGCACGTGTGTAAACTCGTGCGAGGCTACTCATTTAATGTTTTCAAGTTTCAACGTACTTGCTGGACTTACTCCAATAGATTGAGACCGGAAAGAGTGGAAGCAATTGAAGGAAATTTACTGCAGAACTCATCATTCAAAATTTGCTGTTATAATAGTATTTTTTTTTATTTATAATTTTCTTAAAAATTTTAGAAAAATCAAGAAAGTCTCATCTTTATAAGTTAAAAATAATATCCAAGTGAATCTAGAGTAATCATCTACTATCACAAGACCATATTTATTTTCTCCTAGGCTAGTGGTTCTAGTAGGTTCAAAAAGGTCAATGTGTAGTAGCTTGAATAACCTAGAAGTTAAAATAATATTTTTGGATTTAAAAAAAAATTTAGTTTATTTTTTAAATTAACATATATCACAAACTTTATTGTTTTCAAAATTTAACTTTGGAAGACATTAACCAAATCCATTCTAAGCAATTTTGAAATCAAGTATGTGCTTGAGAACGTTCAGATTTGTAATGTCTGGGCTTCTTACACTCATAGCAAATTATAGGATCTTTCTTCTTCTCCTTATCCTTCTTATCTCCTTCCAATTTGATACCAGATTTTCTTTTATGAAATGGTTTCCTTCTTTACATAAATTTCTTAAATTTTCTTGCAAGGAAAGCAGTATCTTCATCATCTTCACTACTGTTCTTCTTCTTTTTAGTAGCTTTTAGTACGATAATCATTTTCTTCTTCACATATTTTCATTGTGAGTTCATGAGTCATGAGTGATTTAAGGAGCTCTTCCAAAGATAAAATGTTAAGATCTTTGGCTTCTTGGATTGCTATCACTTTTACTCTCAAGCTCTTGGAAGAAACCTAAAATTTTTCGAACAAGCTCAGAGTTAGTATAGATCTTTTCAAGACTTTTGAATTCATTCACTATATCAGTAAATCTAGTATACATGCATGTAATGGACTCATTCTGATCTATGTTAAAGAGTTCATATTTATGCATAAGAATATTAATCTTGGACTCTTTAACCTGGTTGGTACTCTTATAAGTAACTTCCAATTGATCACATATATCACCTTGGCTCAGATACAAGTATGTTGACCCAATTATTGATTTTGATGATTAATAAAAGACATGAGTATATTCATTTGGTTTCTAATTGATTTAACAAGTGTTTCAGGGATTTAAAATGTTTGATCAATCAAAAGGACAAAGAAACATGTTTTGAATCAATGTTTTAAAAAAAAATTTCAAAGTTCAGAGCCTGGAGTCGACACCCAAATGGTAAGGAGCCGACCCCAAGGCGTATCAGAAAGTTTTTGGGATTTTGGCACGGTCCGGAGTCGACACCCAAGGTTTCGGAGCTGACTCCAACCTGAGATACAGAGAAGTGCATTCTGTTTCAGTTTCTGGAGCCGACACCTAAAATTCAGGAGCCGACACCCAAGATTTCGGGAGCCGACACCTGAGTTTCTGGAGCCGACTCTAACCTGAGAACAGAGAGCGTATTTTATGGACCATTCTGGAGCCGACACTTACAGTTTTCCGGAGCCGACTTCCGAAAGCGACGAGCCGACACTTACCTTTTTTAGAGCCGACTCCCCAACAACTTTTTCTTTACTATTTTTGAACACCCGACTTGGAGCTGACACCTAAAAAGTTGGAGTCGACTCCAACCTATCAGGAATGGATTTTTTATCTGTTAGAACGTACTTCAACGGTAAGATTTCTTTTCACCTAACCTCTAACTGCTATTTTCTTTGTATGCAGAAGAATCCAAACATCTCTAACGGCTATATTTTCCACCTAAAAACTGGATTGAGAGTTCTATAAAAAGGGAGAAACCGTCCGGTTAAAAGTGTGAAAAAAAAAGAAAAAAAAAAAAAGGGAGAGAAATTTTCAAAGAGAAATCTTCAAATCCACGTTTATCTTCTAAAAAGAGATTCAAGAGAAATCCAAGTGATTCAAGTTCAAAATCGAAGGATTTTCCAAGTGAAGAAAAAAAGAGCAAAAGCTTTGATTTTCCCAACTTCTCAACTGCAATCTTTGTGAAGAATCTGAGCTGAGGCCTGATTCAACATTTCAAGGAGAAAGGAAAAGAAGAAAAAAGCTCACATCAAATTCGCTTCAAACAGGCTTTTCTAAATCTTTGTTTACTTATACTGAATATTTGCTCATTTAAGGAGCTTTGCATTGTTGTAAACCTTAATTAATTTGTGTTTACTAATTCAATCAGGGGGATTGAATTAGTGGAGGTTGTTTACCTCGGTCAAGCTAGATTAGCTTGGGTTTGGGTTTTGTGCTGGTGAGCCCGTAAAACCAGCTGGGTTCGTTGTGATCCCGGGGAAACAACAAGTTTTGAGTTGTGAGCTTGTAAAACAACTCGGCTGTAATCAAGTAGATTATAGTGTGGACCCAAGTAGATACTTGGGAGTGGACGTAGGTGTTGGATACACCGAACCACTATAAAATCTTTGTGTTTGCCGTGTTTTGTCTCTCTCTCTATCTCTTTATTGTGCTTAATATTTATCCTGCACTCATCTTATATATTCCAAAGCACATAGTTTTTAAAAGGTTAAATTTTTAAGAACCCAATTCACCCCCCCTCTTGGGTTGCCATCTGGGCCAACAATTGGTATCAGAGCTTGTGCTCATTTTATTTGATCACACGATCAAGAGCTAAAGATCCAAATGGCAGCTCAAGCTGGATCTTCATTTGCTGAAGGTCATTCTACAAATAGACCTCCTTTGTTTAATGGTTCAAATTATTCTTATTGGAAAGCTAGAATGAAAATTTTTATTCAAGCTTTAGATTATGAACTTTGGAGTGTAATCACTAATGGACCTAGCACACCCACACACTTGGTAGATGGTTCAATGTTCCTAAACCCGAAAGGGATTGGAATGAGAACGATAGAAAATGGCTCAGCTCAATGCTAAAGCCATGAATGTTTTATATTGTCTTAGATGCTAATGAGTTAATAGAATTTCTACATGTATTTCCGCAAAAGAAATTTGGGATAGATTAGAAGTTACCCATGAGGGTACTAATCAAGTTAAAGAATCCAAAATCAATATTCTGTGCATAAATATGAATTTTTGCATGGAACAAACTGAAACCATCGCATGCATGTACACTAGATTTACTGATATTGTAAATGGTTTAAAAGTCTTGGCAAGACCTACACTAACTCTGAACTTGTTCGTAAAATTCTTAGGTCTCTTCCAAGAACATGGGAAGCAAAAGTGACTGCAATCCAAGAAGCAAAGGACCTCAACACCTTACCTTTGGAGGAGCTACTTGGATCTAATGACCCATGAACTGACCATGAAGCAACATCAAGAGGAGGAAGTCAAAAAGAAGAAAATAATTGCTCTTAAAGCTGCAAAAGGAAATAAGCAGCAGTGAGGAAGAAGAGGAAGATGATGAGACAGCTCTCTTGCTAGAAAATTTAAGAAATTTATGCAAAGAAGGAGACCCTTCCATAAGAAGAATTGGAAAAAATGGAAGGAGAAAAAGAAAAAGAGAAGGACAAGGACAAAGAAAAGAGAAAGACCCCCTCATATGTTATGAATGTAAGAAACCGGGGCACTTTAGATATGATTGTCCTCAACTGAAAAAGGGGCACAAGAAGAAGAAAAAGGCATATGTTGCAACATGGAGTGAAAGCGATGAATCCTCATCCGAGGAGGAACAAAAGGAAGTTGCCAACATTTGCTTTATGGCAAACGACGATAATGAGGTAAGTTCTGAAACACCTTGTGATGATTTTACTTTTGATGAATTATATGATGCATTTAATGAAGTTAGTTAGTGATTTTAAAGTTTTGAAAAAGAAAACAAATCTTTAAAAAATGATAATTTAAATCTTGCCAAAGAGAAGGATAAACTAACTCATGAAATTGAAAAACTAAAATCTGAAAATGAAAATTGCTAAAAGAAAAGATCAATTTCTAATGAAAATGTTAATTTAAAGAAAGAAGTTGATAAATATAAAAACATAGTTGATAAATTTACATATAGCTCAAAAAACTTAATTTGTTATTGAGTAATCAAAGAGCTGTATTTGATAAGGCTGGATTAGGTTATAGACCTAATAAGAAAAAAAGTATGTTAAAAATTTTTTAGAAAAGAACGGATAAGAATAATTTTTTATGTTATTGCTGTAACAAGAAAGGACATAAAGCATATGAATGCAATTTAGAAAACTTAATAAGAATTTAATATTAAAGGAAAGAAAATATGGGTTCCGAAAGGAACAATCTTTGTTGCTACTAACCATGAAGGACCCAAGAAAGCTTGGGTACCTAAACAGAAAGTTTGATTACCTTGCAGGAGTGTCTTGCGGCCAAAAGATCAAAAGAAAGTGGTATCTTGATAGCGGCTGCTCAAGGCACATGACGGGTGACAAGGAGCAATTCATCACCCTTGAAGATAAAAGAGGAGGAGTTGTCACATTTGGAGACAATGGTAAAGGCCAAATTATGGGATTTGGTAAAATTCAGATAACTCCCTCCACTTTTATTGAAAATGTTTATATGTAGATGGTTTAAAACATAATTTAATTAGTATTAGCCAATTGTGTGATAAAGGTTTTAAAGTTTCATTTGAAGCTTCTATCTGCACTGTTTCTAATCCCATTGACAATAGCATTATATTTATTGGAAATAGAAATGGCAATGTATACTTAATTGATTTAGACAATTTGTCTACTAGTAATCATTGCTTAGTTGCTAATAATGCTAATGAAATGAGATTGGATGGTTATGGCATCGTAGATTAGGTCATGCAAGCACACACCTAATTTCAAAATTAATTAGAATGGATTTAGTTAAGGACTTCCAAAGCTAGATTTTGAAAATAACAGAATTTGTGATGCATGTCAATTTGGAAAACAAACTAGAAATTCTTTCAAATCAAAAAATGTGTTTCCACTTCTAGGCCATTGGAGCTACTTCACATGGACCTTTTTGGACCTACTAGAACCACTAGTCTAGGAGGAAAGAAATATGGTCTTGTGATGTAGATGATTATTCTAGATACACTTGGGTATTGTTTTTTTCTGGCTCATAAGGATGAGACTTTCTCAATATTTCTGAAATTTTTCAAGAAAGTCACTAATGAGAAAAAAACACTATAGTGTCTCTTAGAAGTGATCATGGCACTGAATTTGAAAATCACTTATTTAAAAATTTTTGCACAGAACATGGCATTCATCATAATTTTTCTGCACCTAGGACACCACAACAAAATGGAGTTGTAGAAAGAAAAAATAGGACTTTAGAAGACATGGCCCGTACCATGCTATGTGAAAGCAACCTACCAAAGTACTTCTGGGCGGAAGCTATAAACACGGCATGTTACATTCTTAATAGAGCCCTAATTAGGCCAATCCTTAAGAAAACACCTTATGAATTATGGAATAATAGAAAACCAAACATAGTTATTTTCATGCATTTGGTTGTAAATGTTTTATTCATAATAATGGAAAAGATAATCTTAGTAAATTTGATGCAAAATCTGATGAAGGCATATTCTTAGGATATTCAACAACTAGTAAAGCCTATAGAGTATTTAACAAGAAAAACTTAATTGTAGAAGAATCTATTCATGTAGCTTTTGATGAGTCTTTAGCATCAAGTTCACAAAAGATTGATGATGAGGAAGATACAAATATACTAGAAAGAGATATTAAAAAATTAAATATAGATGTATCTTCAGATCATGAACAAGAAGCTAAAGATGATGATTACCTAGGTTGATATTGATACTAATTATAATGAAGTAGATCTTCCTAGAGATTGGAGATATGCCTATGGTCATCCAAAGGAATTGATTATAGGTGATCCATCTCAAGGAGTAAGAACTAGATCATCTATGAGGAATATCAATAATCATCTTGCATTTGTATCTCAAATTGAACCTAAAACTATTGAAGAAGCTGAAAAAGATAATAATTGGATGCTAGCTATGCAAGAAGAATTAAATCAATTCACTAGGAATAATGTATGGTCCTTAGTTGATAGACCTAAAGGTCATTCAGTTATAGGATCTAAATGGGTATTTAGAAATAAATTGGATGAAAATGGCATAGTAATTAGAAATAAAGCTAGATTAGTTGCAAAAGGATATAATCAAGAAGAAGGAATTGATTTTGATGAAACTTTTGCACCTGTAGCTAGATTAGAAGCAATTAGACTACTACTTGCATTTGCATGTCATATGAACATAATTTATTTCAAATGGATGTTAAAAGTGTATTTTTAAATGGTTTTATAAATGAGGAAGTTTTGTGGAACAACCACCTGGTTTTGAAGATCATGAATTTCCAAATCATGTTTTTAAATTGCACAAAGCACTATATGGTTTAAAACAAGCACCTAGAGCTTGGTATGATAGGTTAAGCAAATTTCTGATTGAAAATGATTTTACTAGAGGAAATGTAGACAAAACCTTATTTTTGAAAAGGAAAGACAGATTTATTAGTAGTACAAATATATGTAGATGATATTGTATTCGGTGCTACTAACAATCTTGTGTCAAGAATTTGCTAAGTTAATGCAGGGTGAATTCGAAATGAGCATGATGGGAGAACTCAACTTCTTCCTAGGACTTCAAATCAAGCAAAGCAAAGAGGGATTTTCATCAACCAAGCAAAGTACACAAAGGAACTTCTCAAGAAGTTTGGAATGGAGTCAATCAAACCCCTTGGAACACCTATGAGTCCTTCATGCAAATTAGACAAAGATGAAGATGGTAAGAAGGTAGATCAAAAATACTATAGAGGTATGATCGGATCTCTACTTTACTTAACAGCTAGTAGACCAGATATCATGTTTGCTGTTTGTCTATGTGCTAGATTTCAATCAGAACCTAAAGAATCTCACTTAATTGCTGTGAAAAGAATTTTAAGATATCTAAGTGGAACTAAAAATGTAGGATTATGGTATTCTAGAGACTCAACACTAAACTTAATTGCATATTCTGACTTTGACTATGCTGGATGTAAACTAGATAGAAAAAGTACAAGTGGTGCATGTCAATTCTTAGGAAGTAACTTAATCTCTTGGTTTAGCAAAAAGCAAAATTCGGTTGCATTATCCACTGCTGAAGCAGAATATGTTGCAGCTGGAAGTTGCTGTGCTCAAATCCTTTGGATTAAGCGACAACTTGAAGATTATGGCATAACACTCGATAAAACTCCTATTAGATGTGATAATACAAGTGCAATAAATTTAACTAAGAATCCAATCCAACATTCAAGAACTAAACACATTGAAATTAGATATCATTTTATAAGAGAACATGTAGCTAACAATGAAATTTGCCTTGATTATGTTAATACTGAAGAACAATTAGCTGACATATTTACAAAACCCTTGAGTGAAGAGAGATTTTGTTATCTTAGAGGTGAATTAGGAATTTGTGATCCTTTGAATGATTTTGAAACCCTTAAGGAATGACTATCTAGACTTCTATCAATTTCTTGAGATTCCTTTGTAATTTTAAGGACAATTTATCTAGTCATTTGAGCAATCTGATTCTCCACATTCCAAAGATTTTTTTAAAAATTTATTGATTTTATTTTGACAAGTTTCGGCTATTTGAAACTCATTTATTTTCTCAAACTGTCAGAGGAGTCAACACCTCAATTTGAGGAGTCGACACCTCTTCTGTGTCGCTCTCGGTCCTTGACCTTGGAGCCGACACCCGCTTAAGTAGAGCCGACTCCAGTTCGGGCGCTAACTGTGTTAGCGACTTGGAGTCGACACCCGACTTTGCGGGAGTCGACACCTGATGGTCCCAAATTGACTTTATTAGGGCAGAGTCGACACCTTCGCGATTTCTATCTTCTCCAAACCCTTTCCAAATATTTCCAAACCCTCTCAAAACCTCCCAAAGCCAAATACTCCCCAAATCAATCATTTTCTAAGATTTCTATGGCACCTAAGCGTAGGGGATCGGTCTTTGATGCTCCCGTTGCTACGAGGAAGCATACGGCGAGACGTCCCATCCGAGAACCCACTCCGAGTGATGATTCTTCTTCTACACCATCAGATAGTCCTGGCCCCTCATTTCCACAGGTAGATACTCTAGCTGGGCGAGTTATTACCATGGGTAGAAAAGTTGATTTTGATTTCTTTGATGTCGAAGGGTTTGACATTGGAAGACAAATTAAAGAACTCAGTTGGGATAAAGTCTGCTCTTTGGATGTACCTACTTATCCAACACTTGTTAAAGAATTTTACTGAATTTAGCTAGAGGAGACGGTGGATTGTTAGTTCTGTTAGAGGAAAGAATTCATCTTACTTTCCAAATTTTAGAAATCTGTTAAGTATTCATGTCACTGGATTTGTTACAAATATTCATAGTGAGAGATCATCTGCTTTGTCAAGGATGTTAGGAAGAGAAATAACTGAATTTGAAGAGGTTAGGGCAAACCAATTACCACTTGAGCTTAGGCTGTTACATAACATATGCAGTAGGATTCTATTTCCCAAGACTGGCCGTTTTGAGTATGTCTCAGAGCGAGACATTGTTGTTATGGACAGTATCTTGATGGGTCAGCCTATAAATCTTGCTGGAATGATGATATGGTATATGGCTGAGGCTGGGGGCAAGAAGAGATCTTCACTACCTTATGGAAGATCCTAACCTTGGTTTTTAGGAGTCAAGGAGTAGCTATTTCTGAAAATGAGTCTTCGAAGAACCTAAGGCACACTGACTACTACAACTTAGCCACTGTGCACAGGATGGGATTTGTAAAAGTAGATGGTAAATGGGAGAGAAAAGGTCATACTGGCGATAGGGTTGCTAAGACTAATGTGCATGGCCCTTCTGAGGCAGGACCTTCTGTGAGACACAGCTCACCTGAGCCCAATCAGGATGTACCTCCAGCTCCACCAGTTCCTTCTGCTTTTGATCAGTCATCTGTTGGTTTTTCAGATACTTAGTTAGAAGCTTAGAGGTATTTTTGCTATTCACAAGGAAGAGATGAAATCTGAGTTAGATAGCCAGTTCATGAACTTGAGAGAGACTCTCTATTCTTTGGATGAAAGAGTTAGAATAATGAATCTACACTTGGAGCCTCCGCTGAATCCTTAAAGAATGATCTCAAGAATATTTTTGATAAACTTAAAGACATTGGTGGAGACTCAGAGACTTATTCCAAATGTAATGCTGAGCTTCAGGATAAGATTGCATTTGCATGTACATTTGTTGATGAAAGATTGAAGGCTTTTGTCAAGACTCAGAGTGAAGGAATGGCAGAATAGTAGAAGAACTGCAAAGATGCATTAGAACTAATTTTTGATTATCTTGTAATGAAGTCTCTTTAATGTTATTAAAAGCTAATGTTTAGTCCAATTTGATGTTGATTTACAGTTCTAATGTCATGAAGTTTAGTTTGAAGTTTTAATGCAATGAAGTTTCTTTTTGCAAAATAATGTAATGTTCGATTTCTTGATGTAATGAACTTATTTGATACTTAATGAATGTCATTTGATCTTTGAAGTAACTATCAATTTTGTCATTTCACTTGAAACTTTTTGACCTTTTTGTTGATTACAAAAAAGGGGAGAAGTAAAAGTATTTGATAATAGTATATGCATTGAAAGTAAAAAAAGGGGAGAAGTATAAAACGAGAAGTATTTAGCTTTTGTATATGCATTGGATCAAGTAAGCTTAATTTACTGGTATCTAATTAATTGCACATAAGGAGAAGCAATTGTATTTTCAATTCTATATATGCATTGAAAGGATGAATAGATGTTACAATAGATATAATTGTTTAATTGGTATCAAACATTAAAAGTTTACTGTTAAAAGGAAGAACAGATGTCAAATTGAGTATCATAGGGGGAGCTACCTCATTCAGGGGGAGCTTACCTGTGAGGAATATATATTTGAGAAATTTGAAGTGAAAATCTTATTGTTTACTCATGCATATACTCAATGTTTTTATAATCATCAAAAAGGGGAGATTGTTGACCCAATTGTTGATTTTGATGATTAATAAAAGACATGAGTATATTCATTTGGTTTCTAATTGATTTAACAAGTGTTTCAGGGATTTAAAATGTTTGATCAATCAAAAGGACAAAGAAACATGTTTTGAATCAATGTTTTAAAAAGAAATTTTCAAAGTTCAGAGCTTGGAGTCGACACCCAAATGGTCAGGAGCCGACCCCAAGGCGTATCAGAAAGTTTCTAGGATTTTGGCACGGTCCGGAGTCGACACCCAAGGTTTCAGAGCCGACTCCAACATGAGATACAGAGAAGTACATTCTGTTTCAGTTTCTGAAGCCGACACCTAGAATTCGGGAGCCGACACCCAAGATTTCGAGAGCCGACACCTGAGTTTCTGGAGCCGACTCTAACCTGAGAACAGAGAGCGTATTTTATGGACCATTCTGGAGCTGACACTTACAGTTTTTCGGAGCCGACTCCCGAAAGCGACGAGCCGACACTTACCTTTTTTGGAGCCAACTCCCCAACAACTTTTTCTTTACTATTTTTGAACATCCGACTTGGAGCCGACACCTGAAAAGTTGGAGCCGACTCCAACCTGTCAGGAACGGATTTTTTATCTGTCAGAACATACTTCAACGGTAAGATTTCTTTTCACCTAACCTCTAACGGCTATTTTCTTTGTGTGCAGAAGAATCCAAACATCTCCAACGGCTATATTTCCCACCTAAAAACTGGATTGAGAGTTCTATAAAAAGGGGGAAACCGTCCAGTTAAAAGTGTGAAAAAAAAAGAAAAACAAAAAAAGGGAGAGAAATTTTTAAAGAGAAATCTCTGAATCCACGTCTATCTTCTGAAGAGAGATTTAAGAGAAATCCAAGTGATTCAAGTTCAAAATCGAAGGATTTTCCAAGTGAAGAAAAAGAGAGCAAAAGCCCTGATTTTTCCAACTTCTCAACTGCAATCTTTGTGAAGAATCTGAGCTGAGGCCTGATTCAACATTTCATAGGAGAAGAGGAAAAGAAGAAAAGCTCACATCAAATTTGCTTTAAACAGGCTTTTCTAAATCTTTGTTTACTTATACTGCTTATTTGCTCATTTAAGGAGCTTTACATTGTTGTAAACCTTAAATTAATTTGGTGTTTACTAATTTAATCAGGGGGATTGAATTAGTTGAGGTTGTTTACCTCAGGAACAAGCTATATTAGCTTGGGTTTGGATTTTGTGCTGGTGAGCCCGAAAAACCAGCTGGGTTCGTTGTGATCCCGGGGGAAACAATAAGTTTTGAGTTGTGAGCTTGTAAAACAACTCGGCTGTAATCAAGTAGATTATAGTGTGGACTCAAGAGATACTTGGGAGTGGACGTAGGTGTTGGATACACCGAACCACTATAAAATCCTTGTGTTTGCCGTGTTTTGACTCTCTCTCTATCTCTTTATTTGTGCTTAATATTTATCCTGCACTCAATCTTATATATTCCAAAGCACATAGTTTTTAAAAGGTTAAATTTTTAAGAACCCAATTCACCCCCCCTCTTGGGTTGCCATCTGGGCCAACAAAGTAGATATTTTATTAAATTCATTTGCATCCAAGGAGCAGTATACGACATTCATATCTTTGACATTGAGCTGGGCCATTTTCTTATCATTCTCATTCCAATCCTTTTCGGGCTTAGGATTAATGGATCCATCTACGAAGTGTGTGCGAGTGCTAGAACTATTGATAATGACACTCCATAAATCATAGTCCAAAGCTTGAATGAATATCCTCATTCTAGCTTTTCAATATGAGTGATTAGTGCCATTAAACAACGATGGACGATTTATGGATTGTTCCTCAGAAAAAGAACCAGCTTAAGTTGTCATTTGGATCTTTAGCTCTTGATTGTTAGATCAAGGAAGGATGAGCACAAGCTCTGATAACCAATTGTTAGCCCAGATGACAACCCAAGAGGGGAGGTGAATTGGGTTCTTAAAAATTTCAACACTTCAAAATAATTTCTCAAAGTGATAATACGCAAGGATATATGCTATGAGTGTGGTATTAAGAATGCAAAGCAGAGTATAAAAGGTAGAGTAGAGAGAAAGAAAGATAAGCACGACAAACACAAAAAATTTATAGTGGTTCAGTGTTAGCTACACCTACATCCACTCCCAAGGAACTCTTGGGCTCACACTATAATTACCCTAATTACAGCAGAGTTGTTTTACAAGCTCACAACTCAAACTTGTTGTTTTACAATGGGATCACAACGAACCTAGCCGATTTTCACAAGATCATCAGCATAAAACCTATCATAAGCTTTCTAGCTTGAGTAAGGCCAAACTGCCTCCCTTGATTCAATTTCTTGATTGAATCAATAAGCAAGAATAATAGAAAAATAATTACAACAGATATAAAGCTCCTTAAATGAACAAATATGACAATATAATCAAGATAGAAATAAAAGAGCCTGATTAGAAGATTTTTGAAGTTCGACTTTTCTTCTTTTCCTCAGAAATGATCTTCCTCAAGTTGAGATTGAAGCTTTGGAAGAACCGTTGATGTAGAGGCCTTTGAAGAAACTAAAGCTCTTTTTTTTTTTCCTTTTAATTTGATGGAAATCCTTCAAGATTGGCTTTCAAATGCTTTGAATTTCTCTAAACTCAGTTTCGAATAAAAGGGATTTCGAATTTGAGCTTTTTTCCTTTTTGTTTTCTCTTTATTGTTCTCTTTTGAAACGATCTGATGGATCTTATTTATAATCTCCTCTAAAACCTCTTTTAGAAGAAAACTAGCTATTAAAAATGCTTGAGGATGAGTTTAGCATGAAAAACGAAAGAGCCGTTGAAATCTATTGGAGAAATGTCAGACTTTTGAGTCATTTCTGATACTTCTTAAATCCACCTCTGACAGGTTAGAGTCGGTTCTAGCAAGACTTGGAGTCAGCTCTAACATGGGATATGCGAAATAGGAACATCCGCCTATCGCAGAGTCGACTCTGGAATTTTCGAGGGGTCGACATCTTTACGTGCGGAAGTTGGCTCTAGTGAATACGGAAGCCAACTCTAATAAAGCCCTAAAAAATACACTGTTAATATAACCATTAGAGTCAGCTCTAATCTCTGTAGGAGTCGGCTTTAATTTGACGCATAATTGAGGATTTTCTGTCTTTCTGGTATAGTCAGCTCTAATCTCTGTAGGAGTCGGCTCTACCGCATGCCAAAACTATCAAACTGTACCGATATACTCCAAAGTTGGCTCTAACACTTCTAGAGTCGGCTCTAAATACAGAAACTTGACACTTGACACAAGACATATAGTCAAACTCGATTTTTCTTAGATTTTGATTATTTAAACATTTAAATTCCTGAAACAGTTAATCAAAATCATTAGTAACATAAGAAATATACTCATTTCATTTTTGTTATTCATCAAAATCAATAATTGAGTCAACAAAAAGGCCAAGGCTAGAGTCCAAAGGTGGCTGAGGCCGACACCGACTACCGAATAGGAGGGACCGACATCGAGGCCGAGGCCAAGTAAAGGCCAATGCCGAGGCTGATGCCGAGATTGGCAGGCCGATGCCGACGCCGACTCGCCATGGTCGATGCCCAGACTGATGCCAAGACCGAAGCCAACTTACCAAGGCGACGCTGAGACCGATGCTTAGGCCGATGCCGACTTGCCGAAGCCGACGCCGAGACCGATGCTGACTTGTTGAGGCTGATGCCGACTTGTGATAGGCCGACTAACTTAGGTTGATTGGGGGGTTCAGCTGAATGGCATCATAGTTGCCCATGGGGTTTACTGGCACCATCAATAAACATTACTATACTCGGTCGTGCTGAGGTATGGACAATTTTTTTACTTGGCCCAGCCAAGATTCAGAGAATGTTGCTCGGTCCTACCGAGGTACAAAGATATTTTTACTTGGCCCAACAAAGGTTCAAAGAATGTTGCTTGGCCGTGCTGAGGTACGAAGAAATTTTTACTTGGCTCTGCTAAGGTTCGGAGAATGTTGCTCGGCCGTGCCAAGGTACGAAGAAATTTTTTTACCTGGCCCTGCTAAGGTTCATAGAATGTTTCTCGGCCCTATCAAGATACGAAAAAAATTTTACTTGGCCCAGCCAAGGTTCGAAGAAAGGGACCCGTAGTTCAAAGATTGGGCGAGACCTGCCTTTCATCTACAACTCAAGGAAGATTATTATTCAATAAGAAATATTTGAATCAAAGAGTGAAGTTTTATTACAATGAGCAAAATGGCTCGGTTCAGGCATACTTCACTAGTAATATATTCGGGGTTTAATCTAGTTCCATGTTTTCGGGGTACTGCATCCCTTGAAGATCTTCATTGCCCGGATATGATCCGAATTCCATATCCTAGGGGTACTGTATCCCTTGAAGATATTCATTGCTCAGAAGTTATCCGAGTTTCATATCCTGGAGGCATCATATCTCTTTGATGTCCTCATTTGAAGAGGTGAGCCCCTCGCACCGAACCCTTTCAAACCGGTTCTCCTCTTTGCTTGGCTGTACCTGATAGGATCTAGCGTGGGCAATCATTTTAACAGCATCAGCCGCCAGTAGGTTCGGTGCAGGTAGTTGTCATTGCAGCCTATCATCCCGAGCAGTAGGAGAGACGGGATGGGGGGATCGCAGCCACTGCGTTGAGTCATGGCGAAAGAATACTGAAGGTAAGGAGCGAGCTGGACGGAATCTGAGCTGGCTCCTATCTCCTTCCCTCCACGGTGTCAGTTCAACTTCTTTATGGTCGGGCTATCGCGGGAGGCTGGTGACTTCCAGTGGATTTGGCGAAGGGACTACCAGTAGGATCGAGATGACTGTTCCATCCGGAAGCTACGAGTGGATGCAACGAGAAGAGAAACTCTATGAAGCCTCTGCACCAGTTGTGACAGGGTTTGAACTTGTTGGACTAGCATGGCAAATTGGTCCTAGGTGACCAGGGCTGCTAGTGATGGAGGAACTTCGGTCGATGACGACTACGAGTGCACCGTGTTGTTTGTGGGATCAGGCCTTTGAAAGGTGGCCTAATCAGGAGCATTTATGGTTACTCTCTTACTGTTGGTCATTGAAGAATCGTCGTTCTTGTCAGGAACCTTATCTCTTTGATTATAAGTTTAATGGGACTTGAGGCCCTTCCTCTAGTGCCAATCTGTTGCTGTGGAAATCCATTCTCCGGCTTGTGGACGGTGCACATAAGGATCCGGATAGCGCTCTCCCATCCGGGTGGACCTGCAAGACAATCCTCATGCAGGAATCACAGGGGATGGTCCCTGCGAAAGACCCTCCGATGCCCGAGTTAGTAGAGATTCTTAGGAAACAGATGAGAGAAGAAGGCTCTGGCAGAAAGATCTCTCTGAGAGATGGTCTCTGGGGAGCAATGGCCTTTGCTAGAGTTTTCTTTGGGATTAGATTACCTTTGAGAGCGTCCTGGGAGGTCCTGGGACTTGGTATTTATATACTACCGAGGAGGTGAGCCATTATCTGATTTTTTTGGCGCATTTTAGGAAGTTGGCATCCGATAAAGCCAGAATTCCAATAGTTACGAGGATCGGCAGTTGATGAAGCTAACGGGCACTTTATCAGGAATTTGAAATCCCGTTGATCATGAATGGAGTGCTGTATTTGGCTTTCGTTTTTGTTTTGGAAAGCCCATTCCATGATCCTTGCGATCAAGATGGTTTATCCTCCAAGATATTCGATGTGGTTTGATGGAGCAATGACATTTACGTTGAAGTAATGAGGATTGATCCTGGTGAGGTATTAAGATAGCTCAGTCCTGTCGAGATTCGAAGATAGCTCGGTCCTTTTAAGGTACTAAGATAGCTCGACCTTGCAGAAGTTTATAGATAGCTCGGCCATGCCAAGGTTCAGAGATAGCTTGGCTCTATCGAGGTTCGGAGATAGCTCGGCCCTTCCGAGGTATTGAGATAGCTGGGCCCTACCGAGGTTCGGAAACCGACTCTAGTGTCGACATTGAGACCGACGATGGCGCCAGTACTAAATCTGGAGTGGATGAGGAGACTGACTCTGACGCCGATGCCGAGACCGACTCTGGCATCGGCACTAAAACCGACTTTTGATGTCTATTGGACGGTAGTTCAATTAGTTCAAACGTGGTTTGATTAGCCAAATCGAAAATAACTCATCCTTTGTTAACTTGACCTTTATCATCGGGTACATTTATTGATGCTGTGATAATTTTTTGCTGCATCATAACCCATTGACAATTCTGTAAAAATTTTTAATCCATTTAATAGACGAGTTAGCATCAGGTTGAAATATGCAAATAAAATCCTATCCCCTGATTATGCCCGCGTATTGCATTAACAAACACATTTTTGCCTCCACATAGAATGAATGCATGCATGAGTTTAGATATGCACAAAGAACATTAAGGTAGTGTTTAAAATAGGGGATAAGATATTCCTTCTTATCCCCAAAAGCTATAACTACAGGGGATAACTCTGAAAAGGTTTAATTAAGGGGATAACCCATGGTTAACCATGAGATAATCATTGGTTATTTCCTGAACTTATTTCCTAAGGTAGTGTTTGATAGCCTAAAAGCTATCCCTGGATAAATGTACGGGATAGCATTTATCCAGGGGATAGCTGAGGGAATAAGCAATTTTTAAAATTACAAGTTTGCCATCAAGGGATAACATTAGTTGTTCCTGGGTTCCCTAGGGAATAAGTTCAAGGGATAACCCATGGTTAACCATGATTAACCATGAGTTATCCCCTCTAGTTAAATTTTTTCAGACCTATTCCTTCTAGCTATAGCATTTGGGAATAAGAAGGGATATCAGGGGATATCCTTCCTTATCCCCATATCAAACACTACCTAAAGACCTCAAGAGTAACTAGAGCTATCCTTGGATGGTAAAGTTATTATATAAAAAATGTAATTATTCCTTCAGCTATACCTTGCATAAATGCTATTATGTATACTTATTCAAATATAATCATAAAAATCATAAAACATGAAAAGAATACCGCCAAAGCATATACCGCTATGGATCAATAAGGCTCTGCTCCCGTCTCTGGATGTTGCCCAACTAACATCATGTGCGCTACAAATGTCAAACAATAGTTGTATGCAATCGAAGTAACGAAGTAACTATAATTTGGACAAAAATCACGAAAATGAATCAGCAATAAAAAGAATCCCTCCAATTTGGGTATAGAAAAGATTCAAATTTCCATTTCATTTATATTGAGTTCAACTAAATCAGATCCAACCTACGATATTTCCTCATACAGCAAAGAGACAACCATAGCTTAGTCTTCAATCAATCCATAAATCAATCATTCAAGAAAGAAGATGAGATTGTTAAAAAAAAAACTTTCAAAAAAAAAAAAAAACCCGTCAAGACGCCCGACTCTTATCACCAGATCCATCAAACTTTCAATATCCCCGATGCAGAAAAGAAATTCCTGCCTTCGATCAATAAAATGAAAGCGGGATCAATAATTTATGTGGTCAAAGCAAGCAACAGAGCAGAGAACTACGGTTTAGGTATCAATCAAGAAGGTCCTAAATGAGTCAACAATACAAGAAAGTCTGTAAGTCTGCCACCGTTTTGCTTAAAAGAATATATAGTTTTGAAATTTAAAAAACAATAAAAACCCTCGGATCTTCCCTCCTGTACGGCAATATCTGATCAAACTTTTGGTGTCTCCTTGGGCCGCAGAGAAACCCGTGACTCCTGTTGGTGGGTATAGTGTGGCAGATGGTGGCTACCTACTTAAATCAGACTGAGGCTAGAGTTATACTCTATGTCCTTAAGACAATTTCGTCCCGCAATGGTGCTCACGGTCAGTATGACGATTGTCTCCCAGGATACAACAGTCTCCTTTTGATGAAAGCAGCACTACAATTCACCAAAATAATCGAACCAAGAATGCAACTCTCTTTTCAATGCACTATTGCTATACTATCCTTAGGAAAGTATGCAAATGCCTAAGAGAGGAAGAACTGAATTGAATTTGAACTCAATTCGGAATGGATTTGGATGAATGAAATGAGAGGTCTCTAGTCCTATTTATAGTTTTTAGATGCCCTTTGGAAGCAACCTTATGCCCTTTGGAAGCAACCTTATGCCCCTTGGAAGCAACCCTTATTAATTCGAATTCTTTTGATCAAAGGATGTTTGATAAGCCCATTCACTTCGTGATTTTCAGATCATGTTATCAGATAAGCCTTTTCAAGGCTGTGATCTGAAGATCTGAAGATCAGATAAGCCCTTTCATAATTGTGATCTGATGATCACGTTATCAGATAAGTCTTTTCACAATTGTGATCTGATAATCACGTTATCAGATAAGTCTTTTGACATGACTTATCTACAACCGTTTGATTGAAGGGACGCCTTATCATCAACGGTTCGATTGACTTATCATTTGATCGAAGGGATGCCTTATCAACGGTCCTGATGGTCAACCGTTGACCGGTCAAACGTTGACTGGTCAACCTTGACCATTGACTGGTCAACCTTCAACGGTCAAATCATCAACGGTCATGATCAATCCTGATCAGCGATCACCAATGGTTGTGATCAATCCAAGTCATCGTTTGATCTCAGCCCCTCATCTCAATCCTGATCAGTTTCTACCGTCTGATCTTCATCATCAAAAGATTAAAGCCCCTCAAGCTCCTCGCGACGATGAACGTGCGAAGTGCAAAGTGCGCCTACAAAGCGCCCATTGCGCCCTTCGCACACGTGCGCGTGCGCGTGCGCGAGGGTGATGCTTCGCATCACCCTCAAGCTCTCCTTCTATGGTGAGCCGAAGGAACACAAGCTTAAGGAGGAGGTTTCCATATAAGTGAACCTTCCTTCCTTGTTCTTTTCGATGTGGGACTAAATGTCCCCGCAATTTCTCATTCACATACATAAGGGGTTAATGGGCTTTCAAGGCCCATTAGGGTTTTCATGACCTATTTTGGCCCATTACCCAACAATCCCCCACATGAATGGAAATTGGACTTAGATCAAAGATTAGCAAAGATTGGCAAGGCAAACCCCCACATAAAAGGATTTTAATGCAAATGAATATGCAGACACACTAAAGAGAGTATAATGGGATGAAGTTGTATCGGGATAGGTAGCTTGTGGCTTTGAACCTTCCTTAGTGAGTTGTTATCGAGTTTACTTGCTAAAAGGTGAACGCGATGTCTTGAACCTTTCAGCGTTTTGTGTAAACTAAGACAATAACAATCACGCAACTTCTTCCCGAGCATTCTTTTGGTTCTCATGGTTGTGTTCATTTTGGCCCCGAACAACTCCTGGTCTCATGAGTGCTTCAGAGAATTAAACCTTAAAATTCTCATAGAATTGGCCCAGTTCACACTCACATAGGTGATTCTTATTAAGAGTATCCTGCTATACCCCACATGATGTTCATGTCATAAGAATCATTAAAAGCAATGCTTATCCTAGTACCTTTAGCAGGTAGCACCAATTATCATAGGAATGAGTAGGATTGTACATCCTTAGTGCTATCAAGTCTCTTCATAATTTAGTTGTCCCTTTTGAACCTAGATCTTGGGATCTCCAGTCAGCTAGGTTGGGTATCCACTATGAAGATTTTTCAGTTATAGGTTTTAAACCCATTCCCCTCGATAAACAGTTTACTTGATCTCTTGGTAACCCCTTTGTTAATGGATCCGCTAGGTTTTTCTTTGACTGAACATAGTCAATAGAAATTACACCAATTTCAAGTAACTGCTTAATGGTATTATGTCTGCGACGTATATGTCTAGACTTACCATTATATATCTTATTCTGTGCTCTGCATATTGCCGATTGACTATCACAATGTATGCATATTGCAGACACAGGCTTTGGCCAACATGGAATATCTTCTAAAAGGTTTCGAAGCCATTCTGCTTCTTCAGCTGCCTTTTCTAAGGCAATAAACTCAGATTCCATAGTGGATCGAGCTATACATGTTTGCTTAGAAGATTTCCATGACACAGCACCTCCTCCTAAGGTGAATACATATCCACTTGTGGATTTTGTATCTTCTGTGTTAGATATCCAATTAGCATCACTGTATCCTTCTAATACAGCTGGATATCTTGAATAATGTAATCCATAACTTAGGGTATATCGCAGATATCTTAATACCCTTATTAGAGCTGTCCAATGATTTGGACCTGGATTACTTGTAAATCTACTCAACTTATTGACAGCATATGCTATGTCAGGACGAGTACAATTCATGACATACATTAAACTGCCAATTATACGTGAGTATTCCAATTGAGATATGGGTTCTCCAGTATACTTAGCCAAATGTAGATTAACATCTACAGGTGTTTTCACCGGGCTAGTATCATACTTTTTATACTTATTTAATATTTTCTCAATATAATGAGATTGAGATAATATTATTTCCTCAGATGTTCTAGTGATTCGAATCCCTAGTATAACATCTGCAACACCCATATTTTTCATATCAAAATGTTTGATCAACATTTTCTTTGTCTGTTTAATCATTTCAGTATTACTACCAATGATTAACAGGTCATCTACATATAAGCAGATTATCACATACCCTTCAGGCAGGGTTTTGGCATATATACATTTGTCACATTCATTTATTTTGAATCCATTTGATAACATACATTATCAAATTTTATATGCCATTGCTTAGGTGCTTGCTTTAATCCATATAAGGATTTAACAAGTCTACACACCTTCTTTTCTTGTCCTGGAACAATAAATCCCTCAGGTTGTTCCATGTATATTTCTTCATCTAATTCACCATTCAGAAAAGCAGTTTTAACATCCATTTGATGAATTTCAAGATTGTTAATGGCTGCAAAAGCGATTAACATTCTTATAGATGTTATTCTACTTACTGGTGAATAGGTATCAAAGAAGTCTATACCTTCTTTCTGTTTGAAGCCCTTAGCCACTAATCTGGCTTTATACTTGTCAATTGATCCATCAGCTTTAGCTTTTTCTTAAATATCCACTTGCACCCTAAAGGTTTCATACCAGATGGTAGGTCTACCAACTCCCAGGTATGATTATGCATGATGGACTCAATTTCATTATTGACAGCTTCTTTCCAAAAGGGTGCTTCTGGATTAGACATTGCCTCTTTGAATGTCTGAGGTTCATCTTGTAACATATAAGTTACATAATCAGGACCAAAGACTTTGCTATTCTTGGTCTCTTACTGCGTCTAGGTTCATCTTCAGGATATTCATCCTGATGACTACTACTAGCAGTATTATCATAAGTTCTTTTATTTGAACTTATTTCTAATTTCCTTTTGCTTGGAAATATATCTTCAAAGAATGTTGCATTCCTTGATTCCATGATTGTATTTATCTGTATATCAGATATATCTGATTTATGTACTAGAAAGCGATATGCACTACTATTATGTGCATAGCCGATAAATATACAATCAACAGTTTTAGGTCCTATTTTGACCTTTTTGGGGTCCGGAATAGCTACTTTAGCTAGACACCCCCACACTCTTAAGTAATTGTAAGAAGGCTTCTTTCCTTTCCATAACTCATATGGTGTAACATCCTTCTTCTTAAGAGGTATCTTGTTAAGAATATGATTTGCTGAGAGAATTGCTTCTCCCCATAAATTCTGCGGTGTACCAGAATTTATTAACATAGCATTCATCATTTCTTTTAATGTGCGGTTTTTACGTTCCGCAATTCCATTAGATTGAGGTGAGTAAGGAGCAGTAGTTTGATGAATAATGCCATGCTCTTGACAGAATTTGTCAAAAGGTGCATCGTATTCACCACCTCTATCACTCCTTAT
This sequence comes from Calamus simplicifolius, assembly GCA_900491605.1. Classification (NCBI taxonomy): domain Eukaryota; kingdom Viridiplantae; phylum Streptophyta; class Magnoliopsida; order Arecales; family Arecaceae; genus Calamus; species Calamus simplicifolius. Next base: position 351,171 of record UESW01004555.1, on the reverse strand, counting down.
GGCCTTAATCCTTTTTCCAAGTTGATTTTCAACTTCATTCTTATAACATTTAAACACTTCTAAAGCCTCATCCTTAGACTTTAGTAGATACACATAGCAGTATCTTGTTGAATCATCTATAAATGTTATAAAATACTTTTTACCTCCTCTAGTTTGAATTGACTTTAAATCACATAGATCACTGTGAATTAAGTCAAGAGGTTCAGTATTTCTTTCAACTGATGGAAATGGTGTTTTTGCTAACTTAGCTTCAACACACACTTCACACTTGTAATGTGGATCGATTTCATGATTAGGTAATAATTCTAATTTCATTAATTTTCGTAATGAATTAAAATTTACATGTCCTAATCTATCATGCCATAGACAAGAAGAGTCAATCATATAAGCAGAAGAAGATGCTTTATTCATTTCAAGGTTTCTGTGTACAGTCATTACATTGACCTTGAATAAACCATTATTCAAGTAACCCCTTCCTATAAATATACCCCCCTTAGTGAGTACAAATTTATCAGACTCAAAGACCATCCTAAAGCCATGTTTGCTTAGGAGGGAGCCTGATATGAGATTCTTCCGGATGTCAGGGACATGTAGCACATCATTCAGTAGAAGCTCCTTGCCAGATGTCATCTTCATAACAATGCGGCCAATTCCTTCTATCTTGGATGTCGCGGAGTTACCCATGAACAGATTTCTGCCATTGATAGGAGTATATGATGAGAACATACTCTTATCAGAGCAGACATGTCTGGTAGCTCCAGTGTCTATGTACCACTCATTTGCTTTGTCAACCATGTTTGCTTCAAATACAACTGCTGACAGCATCATCTCGGATATCTCTTTGGATAGGGATTCAGTCATGTTGACCTCTTTCTTTTCTTTATCCTTGAAACGGCAGTCCTTGGATTTGTGTCCTTGCTTACCACAAACAAAGCACTTTCCCTTGAATTTATATTTCTTTGGATTGCCCTTCTTCTGTTTAAAGCCTTCGCCTGGAAACTTGCGTTTCTTCTTCCCTTCTATGAGGTTGGCCCTTGGCTCAGCAGGTTGTCCTCCTGCCTTCTTTTCTTGGCTCTTATTGTCCTCCTCGATCCTTAGGCGGACAATTAGGTCTTCAAGTCCCATCTCCTTCCGCTTGTGCTTCAGGTAGTTCTTGAAGTCCTTCCATAATGGTGGTAGCTTCTCTATGATAGCTGCTACCTGAAATGACTCGCTAAGAGACATTCTCTCTGCATGTATCTCATGCAGGATGATCTGGAGCTCTTGGACTTGCTCCATAACTGTTTTGTGGTCGACCATTTTGTAGTCTAGGAACCTTCCAACCACAAATTTCTTGTGTCCAGCATCCTCTATTTTGTACTTTTTATCTAGGGATGCCCATAACTCCTTGGCAGTAGCAATACTACTGTACACATTGTACAGGGTATTGTCCAGACCATTGAGTATAACTCTAGCCTCAGTCTGATTCAAGTAGGTAGCCACCATCTGCCACACTATACCCACCAACAACTCCAATTAGAAAAAAGGGTATTTAAGATATATAAAAAGAAGAAAAAAAAATAGAATCGAAATTAATAAATCTTAAGCTTAAATCGACAAATCAGCGATCTCCTTGGACTTGTATATTAAAGAATTAATCATAGTTTTAAGATAGTTTTATATTTTTATACAACTTGTTTTTAAAATTTTAAATTCTAGTTATATTAGAGAATTAACCATAATTATAGGTTAGCTTCCTATATTTGTACAGCTTTTCTTAAAATTTTAAATTTTAGTCATTATTAGAGAATTAACTATAACTTTAGGATAGTTTCTTATTTTTATACAACTTTCCTTTAAATTTTAAATTCTAAAATTAATAGTTTTCTATTTTTGTATACCTAATTTTGTATATATATTCACTCTTAATCAATAAAAATGTGAAACCATTGTTTCTCAATATTCCTTTCTCTATTTCAACCTGATATCCTGAGCCTAATCTTCTTGGACATTTTTTTTTTCGTCCATGACTTCCGATGTGATCTTCTCTTTCACCAACAATTCTATCGCCATCCAAAACTCTCAGTATCCTCAACATCCCATCCTTACAATCAATCTCTCCAATATCACCAAACTGACATCCACCAATTATCTCATATGAAGCCTTCAAATCCAATCTCTTCTTAAAGGTTATGGCCTTCTTCACTTTATTGATGGCACTCATACTCCACCACCACCAACTGTCACCATCTATGATATTGCATCCCCAAATCCCGTATACACAATCTAGAAGCGTCAGGATCGTCTCATCTTTAGCGCTCTCCTCAGTGCTATCTCTGTTTTACTGCAACTGCTTATGGCTCGCACCATCACTTCCCTTGATGCATGGCAAACCTTAGCAAATACCTATACCAAACCATCTCGGGGTTATATTAAACAATTGAAGAAACAATTACAGCGGTATAACAAGAGCTCACAATCAATTAGTGAATACATGCAGCCAATAAAGACTCGTACTGATGAACTTGCTCTACTAGGGAAGCCAATTGATGCTGAGGATTTTATTGATCGAGTTCTTGCAGGACTTAGTGATGACTACAAATCCGTCATTAATGCAATTAATGTTCGTGACACGTCAATTTCTTTCGCTGAGCTACATGAGAAACTTCTCAACAAAGAGCATCTTTTCATATTGCTCAACCATCCTCTCTATCACTACCAACTACAACAAATCCCACATCCTTTCGGAATCGTCCAAATTGGCATCCACTAGCCACCAATCCACAATAACCAGGCCCTACCAATGTGTTTTCTCCTCATGATCAATGCCAACCCAAACCTTATTTGGGTCGTTGTCAAGCATGCGGAATTCAAGGACACACTGCCAAACAATGCCCGATGTTTCAACTTGTCACTATTCAACAATCTGTGACACCTTATCCTCAAGGTTCTCAAGGATATCGCCCCTCCACACCCTGGCAACCATGAGCCAATCATGCTGTTCTCGGCAACAACACTACTTCTACTTGGCTGCTAAATAGTGGAGCATCTCACCACGTTACGTCTGACTTGAGCAATCTTTCTATTGATAGCCCATATCAAGGATCTGATGATGTCATGATCGGCGATGGATCAGCTCTTTACATCACCCATACTGGTTCTACCACTATACCTAATTCCTCTAACTCTTTTACTTTTCAAAACATCCTTTGTGTTCCTTCCATGAAAAAGAACCTACTTTTGATTTATCAATTTTGCACTAATAACTATGTTTCTATCGAGTTCTCACCCTCTGCCTTTCAGGTGAAGGATCTAAACACGGGGGCAATCCTTTTAATGGGTGAACCTAAGGATTGCGTATATGAGTGGCCAACTATATCCCCTTCAGTTACCTCTTTTCTATTGCTTGCATTTTCTAGTGTCAAGACAACTTCGTCCGAGTTGTACTCTAGACTAGGTCATCCATCATTTAATATTATGAAAAATATTGTTTCCAAGTTTTCTTTGCTATTGTCTAGCCCGTTATCCTCTTTCATACATTGTAATGCTTGTTCATGTAATAAAAGTCATAAAATTTTATTTTCTTCTTCTACCTTAACCTCATCCCATCCACTTGAACTTCTCTTTTCTAATGTATGGACCTCTCCTGTTTATTTTGTTGATGATTTTTAGTACTATGTTATTTTTGTTGATCATTATACACAATATATTTGGTATTATCCACTTAAACAAAAATCTCATGTGTATGATGTCTTCGTGCATTTTAAGGCATTAGTCGAAAACCAATTTAAACACCGAATTGTTACTATCTATTCAGATAATGGTGGCGAATATCAAGCCCTTAATAGTTTTCTCTCCACCAATGGTATATCACATCTTACTACACCACCCCATACACCAGAACACAATGGTCTTTCCAAACGATGTCATCGCCATATTGTTGAAACTGATATTTCTCTTCTCACTCATACATCAATACCTCTAACTTATTGAACTTACGCCTTTACCACTGCTGTATATCTCATCAACCGTATACCCACACCCACACTATATCTTTCATCACCTTTTAAAAAACTCTTTGAGTCTCAACCCAACTACTCTAAACTTTGGGTGTTCGGTTGCTTATGTTATCCGTGGCTTCATCCTTATACCAAACATAAACTTTAATCTCATTCCACTCCATGTGTTTTTCTTGGTTACTCCTCAATGCAAAGTGCCTATATCTGTCTTGATCTGTCCACTTCTAAAACATATACTTCTCGTTATATCAAATTTCTTGAAAACTCTTTTTTCTTTACCACTTATCTATCCCATCTAGCTCGTCCCACCCCAGAGATCATTTCCAAATGGCTTCCCCCTGTCCAACTTCTACCAACTTCAAGTGGCTCACTCAATACGCCTCCACAAAGGAATTCCTTGTGTCAACATCCGACTCAAAATGTTGACTGCCCCTCCTCACCAATCGATTATCGTTCTCTATCCACAGACCTCCCTCTACTCGAACACAGTTCGGTTGACCGGTAAGCAACCACAGTTAACTGTTTACCAATAGAACCACATAATTCTGAGGCCTCTTCTGCTTCAACCATAGCTTAAACTATCCATCAAAATACCCATCCCATGACCACTAGAGTGAAAAACAACATCCATAAGCCCCTAACCAAAATGAATCTCGCCGATGTCCTTTCTCAACCATCAGACATTGAGCCTCATACTGTTAACCAAGCCCTAAAAGATCCCAAATGGAGACAAGCTATGAATGATGAATTTGATGCTCTTGTTCGGAATGGAACCTAGGAGCTTGTTCCATCATCTTTTCTGCAGAATCTTGTTGGATGTAAGTGGGTCTTTCATATTAAACGGTTTTCTGATGGTTCTGTTGAAAGGTACAAAGCCAAATTAGTTACAAAAGGCTTTCATCAGCGACCTGGAGTGGATTATTACGACACCTTTAGTCTGATTGTCAAGCCGACAATAATAGCCTTGTTCTAAGCCTGGCAGTCAGCAGAGGTTGGTAGTTGCGATAATTGGATGTTAATAATGCCTTTCTTCAAGGCCATCTTTCTGAAGATGTCTACATGGCCCGGCCTTCGGGATTTATTGATAAAGACAATCCAACACATGTATGCAAATTAAAGAATGCTATATATGGACTCAAGTAGGCCCCACGAGCTTGGTACCTTAAACTTTGCCAGTTCCTCATTGAGTCTGGGTTTACAAACTCTCATGCAGACATTCTCTCTTCATTCTCCACTCTGGTGACATTACTATATATCTACTTGTTTATGTGGATGACATTATTATCACAGGTACCAACACTGATATTATTCAGCACTACATCGATCTTCTGGTACAAAGGTTTTTAATCAAGGATTCTGGTGTTTTATCTTATTTTCTTAGCATTGAGGTTCTCACCACTCTATCTGGTCTATTGCTTACTCAAAAGTGCTACATCACTGATCTTCTTGCCCGAACAAAAATGTTTGGTGTAAAACCGATTGATACACCACTTGCTACAGATGGAAATCTCACACTTCATTCAGGTACAGCTATGACTGACTACACAGAATATAGAACAATTATTGGCAGTCTACAATATCTTTGCCTCACTCGCCCAGACATCGCATATGCTGTTAACAAGCTTTCTCAGTTCATGCATTGCCCAACGTCTGAACATTGGAATGCTACAAAATGACTACTTCGATATCTATGTGCACATTAATTCATGGATTATTTCTTCATAAGGAAAATTTACTTTCTCTTCATGCTTTCTCAGATATAGATTGGACTGGCAACAAAGATGATTATACCTCTACGAGTGCCTATATTGTCTATCTTGGTCGTCATCCTATTTTTTGATCTTCCAAGAAACAGCGTATAGTTGCTCGGTCATCCACAGAAGCTGAGTATCGATTAGTTGCTGCCACAACTTCATAAATCAATTGGATTTGTTCCCTTCTCCCAGAGCTTGGTGTCATCCTTACCACACAACCTCTTATCTATTATGACAATGTTGGTGCCACCTATCTCTATTCTAATCGATCTTTCATTTGTGCATGAAACATGTGGCAATTGACTATCACTTTAGTCGGAATCAAGTTCAATCAGGTGCTCTTCGTGTTACTCATGTTTCCTCAGCAGATCAACTTGCCGATGCTCTTACCAAACCGCTTCCATGAAGCCGCTTCCAAAAATTATGGGTCAAGATTGGCATCTCTTCTGGAGCTCCATCTTGAGGGGGCATATTAGAGAATTAACCATAATTCTAAAATATTTTCTTATATTTGTATAGCTTTCCTTTAAATTTTAAATTCTACATAATTAATCATAATTTTAGGATAGTTTCTTATATTTGTACAACTTTGCTTTAAATTTTAAATTCTACATAATTAATCATAAAATATTTAGGATTGTTTCTTATATTTGTACAACTTTGCTTTAAATTTTAAATTCTAGTCATTTTTAAAGAATTAATCATAATTATAAATAGTTTTCTATCTTTCCCTTTAAATTTTAAATTCTAGCTATTATTAGAGTATTAACCATAATTATATACCAAATTTTGTATATATAATCACTCCTAATCAATAAAAAATGTGAAGCTATTGTTTCTTAATATTTCTCTCTCTATTTTAACATTGTAAACTCTCTATGTATCACCATTATAGGGAGTTACGAGAGCCGTTCTTGATATCCAAAACTCTAGGCTCTGAATCGCGAGGGAGGAAGAACAGTAAGGAAGAGAGGGAGGAAGAACAATAGATTGTATTGGAAGGAAGAGAGGAAGAACGAGAGAGGATGTTGGATCCTGAGGGTAGCTCGTTGAAATTTCTTGGCCGAGGAGTTCCTTCTAGCGTTCCCCGCTCTCTATGGCAGGAGACGATGGCAACGGCCGATGGGGGAAAACGGAGGGAGAAGCGAACTCCCCTCTCGCGAGTCCCGACCCCCCCAACTTTCCGACTTAGGCTGTTTGAACTTGAGCCAGCCCATGGCCCCGTTTATCACCCGAGCCGATGGCAATGGCGCCGCCGTTACGCTTGGACCGGATCTTTTCTAAAAAACACCATCTGGTCCATCAGGCGATCCAGGCCTCCGTTATGCTTGGACCGGATCTTTTCTAAAGAACACCATCAGGCGATTCAAGCCTCCGCTGTGGCTGCGGGTGATTCTTGGCGGCCGTGGGGCCGGTGCCTTCGGAACATTCGGGATTCCAATAATGGGCCAGGGGCATAAAATACGCAGGTAAGTTTTGAGTTTCCTGGCCTCGCCTAGTCTGATCCAATCGGCCGATGTCAAGGCCGTGGGGCCGGTGCCTTCGGGAGGATGTCTCTGTTCCTCATCCGTCAAGTCGTTAGTTTTTTTTTTTTGGAAGAGACAGGCAATCACATTAGTCTAGTGCGAATCAACCCAGATACATCAGAATGTAAAATTTGCAACAGCACAGGGGGCAAGGATCACCCACCCTCCATAGCCTATAACCTGCATGCTGAGCCACGACCGCTGTTGCCCAGTCAGCAGCCATGTTGGCTTCGCGAAAGACATGACGAATCTGGGCAGTATCCACCTGCTGAAGCATAGTCCAAATGTCCCTGAGGATCGGATTAGTGAAAACTTCAGGAACACTCTCCTTCCGCATCCACTGTATAACAGTCATAGAGTCTCCCTCAATCACAAGCCTCTGAGCTCGAAGAGTCTGGGAAGCATAAGAAATACCAGCCCAAGCAGCATAAAGCTCGGACATAGGGACAGAGGAATCCAGAGTGCCGAATCCACCAGCCGCCAACATGTCACCCTGAGGCCCACGAATGATGAAAGCCGAACCAGCTAGTCTGCCTCGGACACTCCCATCAAAGTTGATTTTGACATACCCTGGAGGAGGGGCTCCCAAGAAATGAAAACCGTACGCCGGTTCGCTGCCGGAGCAGCAGAGGAACCCCAGAGGCCAGAGATGTCATAACCAACAGAATGAATAGCACGGGCACAGTCCGCAGACATAGATCTAATCCTCCTCACAATCTGATGCAAAGAAATACAGTCCTCAGAGAAAATAATCTGATTCCTCGATAGCCAAATCTGGTAAGCCGTGACCGCCCAAAGACCACGAATATGCTGAGGAGCCTTTCGAAGATCCTGGAAAAAGATAGGACGAGGAGAGCCATAATCATCCACTCTATAGCCATACCCCATCTGGTGCCAAATCCCACTAGCTCTTGGGCATTTGAAGATAGCATGGTCAGTAGACTCATCCTCCAAACCACAGAGGGGACATGTCGGCTGGATAGACAGGCCCCTACGAGAGAGCAGAGCACACGTCGGTAAGCAGTCCCAAAGAAGCTTCCAGATAAAAAGCTGAACCCTAGGAAGAGTAGGAAGCGACCATATCCACGCAGCATCCTTTGATTCCTGAGGCTGAGACCTAAAGATCTCCATAAGATCCCTGAAAGGAGCCCTAGAGAGGGAGGATCTCTGCCATAATCTCACATCACCCGAGGGGCCCGAGATAATAGGAATAGAAAGGATCCGCTGAGAAAGTTCATCACCAAAAAGGCTGGTCACCATAGGGATATTCCAAGAGGGGGGATCTGATGAGATCAAATCCTTGACCCTCAAGTCAGTGGGAATATCAGAGCTGATAAATGATGGCCACCGAGACAGAGGAATCTCAGAAATCCAAGATTCCTGAATAGCATCAATAGAGTGGCCATCACCAACCATCCAAGAGACATTCTGCATGATATAGTCACCAACCTGACACACCTCCTTCCAAAAGAAGGAACATCCCCAGGGCGGCAATATGAGCTCCCCTGACTTCCAATCACCATATCTCGCACGCATCACAGAGCTCCAGAGGCAGTGCGGCTCCAGAAGAAAGCGAGAAGCATGTCTGGCCAACAAAGCTTGTCGCCTTACCACCAGGGATTGAATCCCAAGACCCCCTTCCTGAATAGGCCTACAGATCATGTCCCACGATAAGAGATGAATACCATGCCCGTCTTGCATAGAAGCCCATAAAAAGTCTCTAAAGTATCTCTCAATCCTCCTCAAACAGGTAGTCGGAATGGCCACATTCGACAGATATAGAGCGGAAGGGAAGAAAGGACCGACCGAATAATAGTAAGACGGGCCATCATAGATAGATCTGTGACATGCCAACCCTCGATACGCTGACGGACCCGCCTCTCTAGATCCACAAAGTCAGAACAACGAGGACGTCTGCCAGTCATGGGGATCCCCAGATACATGAATCGATCAGTCTGAATAGAGATTCCCAACCGATTAATAATAGCTACTCTGGTGGATCTAGGAGTCTTCGGGCTAAAGCAAATAGAAGACTTCTGAAGATTGACCTTCTGACCCGAAGCCTGGCAATAGCGCTGAATAATGGAATCAAAGGTAGCCGCATTAGCTGTAGAAGCCTGACCCAAAAGGATGCAATCATCAGCAAACAAAAGATGAGATATGGAAAGGCCCAGATCCCCCACCACAAAAGGGACAATCCTCAGATTATGCTGGGCCTGATGAAGAGCTTGAGAGAGATCGTCCGCCGCCAAAATGAACAGAAGGGGAGATAGCGGGCATCCCTGACGTAATCCAACCGATGAATAGAAAAACTCAGATGGGCTCCCATTGACGATCAAAGAGAAAGAAGGCCTCTGAATACAGGCTATAACCCAATCGATAAAAGCAAAACCAAACTCCTAAAGAGAGCGATGCAAGAAGGTCCAGCTCAGTCTATCATATGCTCTCTCCATATCTAGCTTAATAGCCATAAGACACCGTCTGGCAGGGGCTCTATGAAGATCATGCATAAACTCCTGAGTGATGAGGACATTGTCCGAGATAGACCGTCCTCTAATAAACGCCCCCTGCTCCTTAGAAATAATACGAGGGATCACAGCACGGAGGCGGGAAGCTAAGAGACGGGCACAAACCTTGTACAGAGTAGTGCAGAGGCTAATCGGCCTAAAGTGCTGAGGAAGAGAAGCATCCGAGTGTTTAGGCACAAGAGTAATAAGAGTCTGATTCCAAGCCTCAGGAATGTACTTAGATTGGAAAACAATTTGGATAGCCTGAACCATCTCCTGCCCCACAATATCCCAATAATGGCGAAAAAAGAAGGGCGGAAACCCATCCGGCCCAGGAGCCTTATCCTGACCAAGCTCCCAAAGAGCCCGACGAACCTCCTCCGCAAAAATAGGCATGACAAGCATGGAGTTATCCAAAGAGGACACCTTCCTAGAGTCAGAAATCTGAGTAACCGGACCACCTTCACCAGAAAATTCAGACCATCTGGATTGGAAGAAATGAAGAAGCTGAGACCGGATAGAATGAATATCCTCCTGATGGTGCCCCTCAGCATCAACAAGCCTCCGAATCCTATTAACAGCCCTCCGCCTCAGAGTAGCCTGGTGGAAAAATCTGGTATTCCGATCCCCTTCACGGATCCACAGAACCCTGGATCTCTGCCTCCAATATAACTCCTGCTGACGAAGAAGGGAGTGATGACGAGCAAGGTTCTCTCGCAATAGAGAGAGATCAGAGTCCAAGAGAAGACCATCCTGGTCCTCCTTCGACTGAATGGCACATATAATGGCTTCAGCCTGCTCCACTTGCCTATCCAGATCCCCAACCTCCAGCCTATTCCATTTGGAAAGTCTTCGACTGGCCAACATAAGGCGGCGAGATATCCGGTAGACAGTATTACCCCTGATAGGAAGGTGCCAGATCTAAGAAATGATAGCCCGAGCAGCAGAATGGACCGTCCAAAACCGTTCAAATCTAAACTGTTTTCTCTGCTGAAGATTAGCCTCCAAGGAAATCAAAATAGGACAGTGATCCGAGGCGATCCTAGGAAGGTGAGTGACGGTGACAGCAGGGAATTTATGGAGCCACTAAGCAGTAGCCAGAGCTCTATCAATTCTCTCCCAAACACGAGCTGTCCCCTGCCGATTATTACACCAAGTAAATTGGGGCCCCGAATACTCCAAATCCATCAGCCCCATAGATCCAATGAAAGTTCTAAATTCATTAATATCAACAGAGTTTGAGACTGGCCTGCCCCCTCGCTTCTCACTAGCCTCAGTAATGCAGTTGAAGTCACCAGCAATAATAGAAGGAATCCCTTGATCTAGGAGAGCGGATAGCTCGGACCAAAGAACCCGTCGCTCCCGGTAGTCTATGCTTGCATAGACCGCCGATAAGAACCAGGGGTCAGAAGTCCCATCAGAGACAAGGAGACCAATATGTTGATTACTCTGATGAAAAGCATCAATCGTGACGGCAGAGTCGCGCCAAATAGCCAAAATGCCACCAGACAGCCCAACAGCCTCCACCGCATATGAAGACCAGGACCGGACAATCTGCCTCCGAAACCGCACCAAACTGTCTCCAGACAACCTGGTTTCTAAAAGGACACAAATATCAAAATTATGTAACTGAATCAATCTACCAAAAGAGAAACGAAATGAGGGCTTATTAGCACCTCTGACATTCCAAATTAAGATCTTCATTAATTAACTAGAGATAACTGGGACCACCTCCTGGTCCTCTTCCATCACACTATCAGTATTCTTAAAAGAGCAGTCCTGCAGAACTGTTGAATCAGCATCAATGTCTCCTAAACCATGGCCCATGAGATCGACAGAAGTAGCCTGACACTCCTGATCTACAGGCCCATCTGGGTTACCCATTTTCATCTCCTGTACTGATTCCATGCAACATAGGGACTGGGGCAGATTTCGCGAGGAAGGAATGATGTCCAATCTGCATTTGGCCAGATTACCCTTGCCTTTCCCTTTTATCTTATCAGATTTGGAAATAGATCTGGGGGGCAGGCACTCGACAGGTCTCGCCCGCTTGAGGGGCGCTGAACCCCTTGCCCTATTCACCTCCTGCCATCACCAAATGGAGCCAGAGCCAAAGAAGCAAAGGGATTAGCTGAGACCAGGGATTGGGCATTAGCAGATTCAGAGATCCCAATTTGATCAACAATCAGCTTCCCCTTAACTAATCTTTTGGAAATGGCACGCTGCAGGAAAACTGGCACAGGTACCGTAGTTTGCCTATCTGAATCTTTCTCCCCATCCTCCTTAGCCGACATTACCTTCCTGTTAACAGAATCAAACGTTCCTTCAGCCACAACACCTTTGAGCTTCCCCTTAACTGAGCATTTGGAACTGGCACGCTGCTGGAAAACCGGCACAGGCACCAAAGACTGACTCTCAGAATCGATCTCCCCATACTCCTTAGCCAGCACCAGCTTCCGGTTGGCAGAGACGATCGATCCATCAGTCACAGCACCTGGAACAGAGCAATCCTTCTCCCCTCCCAGCACTTTGGAACCTGAAACAAACTTCACTGCTACAGGGAGCCGTCTTCGTCCCACCTTCGACGGAGACAACCAGCCTTCCATCTGATTCGAAGACATTGAACCTGGCTGAGGAGCAGCACTAGGAACAAAGGCCGACGAAGGAGGCTTAGCCAGGGGGACCTCTGCTTTCCTCCGTTGACGGACTGCAGCCAGCCACAGCCCAAAAACAAAGCTCCTGTCAGAAACCTCCGCCTCAGCCATGTCCTCAAGCCCGCACCGACCCTCCAGATGCAAAGAAGCACAAGACGGACAGAAGCCCTCCAAGGATTCGTACACAAACGACTGCCAGAAAGGACCATGCAACCCCTGAACTCTGGTCCTAGGCCGGAGGGGGAAGCTCAGATCAACACGAACTGCCAAGCAAAACCTCCCCTGGTCCCTGACGCAGTGGCAGCATCCACAAAGCAAAAGGACCCTGCTTGCTCCGAGATGGCTCTGAGGATTTCCTCCTTCCAGAACTCCATAGGAAGACTAGGCATCCTTATCCAAACAAGCGCGGAGGAGATGGAATTCTCAGCCGGAAAGAATTCCTGCCGCCATGCTTCAGTTCCAATGATCTGTCCGTTGATCACCCACGGACGAGAGAGGACCAGATCGACTGCCTTCGGGTCTTCGAATCGGAAAATGTGACAACGAAATGCCAGGGACACCGGGATGATGACTCCAGAGATGCCAGCACGCCTGAACTCCCGGATAAAGGCTTCAGCCGGCACCCATTTAGAGAAGGAACGGGACAAAACAACACATTGCTGCCACCCCGCCACCGCCTCTTGCAGAACCGGCACCGAGACCCGAACTACATCCGGGAATTTGGACTCTAGCTTCGCCACCTCCGACGGAGAGGGAGACGAAGATACCAATTGATAGCCAGAAACCTGAGCTTTCTCCCGTTAATCCGAACCTCCGCAACCGAATCGGAAGCCATAGGAAGACGGAGGGAGGCAAGACGAAAGCCGGAGGAGAAGCACTCTGACAATCGTCGTAGATCGCCGGAGATCGAGGAGGGAGAAAGCCGGAGCACAAATCTTAAAGCAAAGCACCGAGGAAGAACCAGGGAATCGCTCACACGGTTTTTAAAGCACCAAAAAACCCTCTACTCTGTCCAAGTCGTTAGTTAACGAGACCAGAATGAAGATATCCGACCATGTATAGTTAATGAGACCAGAATGAAGATATCCGTCAAGTCGTTATAGTTAACTAGACCAGAATGAAGATATCCGACCATGTATCCATTCCTTGCCCCATCAACCCCCGTCAACCCATGAGCATGGATATCCGTTACTTGCCCCGTCAACCCGTGAGCATGGATGAAGATACCGAATTGGACAAACTGATACCTACTAGGTACCCATTTATTTATTTACATAAAAAAATAAAATTATTTTATTAAATTTATAGTTTATTAAAAAATAAAAAAATAATTTTTTTTAGAATAAGATAGATCAATCATCAACAACCAATCGTTGATATTGATACATCTAACACATTAGCTTTAACATATTAACAAACCAGATAGAAAATGATCTATCAAATTCTAGTTGCATATCAAATCATATATATATATATATATATATATTATTTTATATATTAATATATTAATATATTTAAAATTTAAATATATTATATAAAGCTAACGGGAATGGAGATGGATAAACGGGGATTATCCGTTAAGCTGTTGAAAAAAAATTGCCATCCCTACCAACAATGGGCCAGGGGTGTCAAATACGCAAGTAAGTTTGAGTTTCCTGGGCTCGCCTAGTTATATTTGAATTTCTGATCCAATCGGCCGATGTTGAGCCAGAGTTGGAAATGAAGGAAAAGTCTTTATACATTATCTCTATGGGAGCTACTATATACACCCCAAAAATTACTCTATGTACCCCTAAATTTTAATTTTTTTTTTAAATTACTCTCCATAGCCACAAAATTTCTCTCCACACCCCTTTAAATTTCAAAAATTTCAAAATTACCCTCACATCTTTTTTTTTTTTTTCGTCACACCCTAAATTTCTCTTCACATCCCTTCTTCCCACATTAATCCTCTTCCCTTCTTCCTTCTTGGTGAGAGACAATGGCGAGAGGCAGGAGGCGTTGTTTCCAGTAAATAAAGTTAAATTTTTATATTTATCTGATAAGAGATAAAGCCAACTTATGAATAAAGTTAAAATTATATTTAATTTAATTTAAAATAAAAGGATTGAATAAAAGATGTCATGTTAAACAAAAAAAGGAAGGAGACGTTGCCTCCAATGGGTCCATCTTAGAAATTTCGCAAAAATCATGGGGATAAGATTAAAAAAAAAAGGAGGAAGGCCTCCACGAACTGAACGTATTCTGGGTTGAATAAGCTAATACTGGGAATCGAATGCTAGGAATCGTCATGAAATATTCGATTTATCATCGAACAACATATTTATGTTTGGCCTGATCAGGTCAACATGTATTGAGGGGAATGAGGGGTTGAGGAAACTAAAACGGTGAGGGGTGAGGGGGGTGATTGAGGGTGGGGTGTTGAGAAAAATTTCAGAGGATATAAAGGTCATTACACAATGGGGTCAATTAGGTATTTTACTTTTTTAAGTGTGGATGTAGAGAGTAATTTTTATGGTTGCAACCTGATAAATGCATAAATAATTATCATTAAACCTATTAATTAATAATTTAACGTACCTATTATTATTTAATATTTTAATATTTTATATAATATTTTAGATAAAATCTTATCAACTTAAAGAGCTCGATTTTAGGGATTTAATGACGCAAACGGCACTCAAATCGGATTTAAGATGAGCTCGAAATTGATTTTATAAGGATTTAGCACGGATTTTAAAGCAAAGTCGGCAAATACAGTGCCGACTTCATCGTTTCTTTCTGTTTCCGCCGATTCTTCTCCATTCAAATTTCCAATCGTTTCCTCCACCAATTAAGGAATAGATTAGATTGGAAGTTATCAAATTGAGAGAATTAAATTCCTTTAGAAGGAATTTGAATTTTATTGATTATTTATCTAGATTTCTTTTGTTATTTTCTTGCTTCCGCTGCGTTGTCTCTGTTTTGAAACAGATTCTTCTCCGCGCCGCGTCAAGGCCGCTTCTATAAATAGCAGAGGAGGGAGAGCAATCGGTGGAGGCAGTGTTCATTCCTGTTCGTGGGTTTGGAGTCCTAGGTGCTCTGTTCCAGCCGTTTGAAGAGCTGTTCCAGCCGTTTGAAGCTGTTCCAGAGTTCCGTGGGAGGCCCCATTCATCTGTTCATCCGTAGGTGTGGAGTTCTTGGATGCTCTGCTTCGAGGGCAGAAAGGGCCCGGTTTGGTTTAGGAATTTATTATAATCTGTTGCTTTCTTAATGTCATAACTCTTATTTATATGAAATAAAATTTTATTCATGATTAATTGTTATTAAAATTTAAGTGAAAATAATTTTAGACTGATCTATTCTTAAAAGGGACGGACCGTGATCTACGGGTACGGACCGTGCTCTTATAAGATAGACCATATCTTATTATTTTGCACTACTAATTATTATTAATTAAATTTATAAAGTTTATTTCAAGATAATCGCTAAAGTCCCTGTGGAATCGATCCCTTACTCTCGCTATTCTAATAGTGAAATTAAGGTGTTTAAATCGTTGCGCTACGACACGCATCAGATTTTTGGCGCCGTTGCCGGGGACTTAAGTGTGTTATTTTAAAAAAAAAAAAAAAAAAAAAAAATAAAAAATAAAAAATTAGATTAATTTTCTCTTAATTTTTGAATAGTTATTGGCTTTATTTTATTTCCTTAATTGTTAGAATTGCATATTTTCTTTTTAACAAAAAAATTATTACTTTCCTTTTTGCCACAAATCCAATTTTAACCTAATCAAATTTTCTTTTAATTAACTTACCTAAAAAAACCTTAAGACATCTTCCATAAAACATAATTAATTTAAAAAAAAATAAAAAAATTTATAAAAATAAAAAAAAAATATAAACAAAATAATTATTTTATTTTCTATGCTATAGATTGACTTAGGTGAATTTATTTTCTGCAAAACTCAAAATTTTTTCATTGACATCTCATAATTTATTAGGAAATTAGAAACTTAATTACAAAAATTAAATAAATAAATAAATAAATAAACTATTTGCTTTAGAGTCATTGGTAGGGTGTATGCTTGGTCGCCGATCGTTGCAACCCAACCTTATACCCTTAGATCCTGAGATAGAAAGAACTATTAGAGCAAACAGACTCAGAATTATGGATCCTAATAACGAAAATAATCAACCACGACAGTTGAAAGAGTATTTCACTCCTTCAAGGTATACCTACTCTCCCTGCATTCAAGTGCCTCCAGTAGAGGCTGCCCAATATGAAATTAAGTCAAGTGTAATCCAAATGTTACCATCTTTCTATGGACTTACAAATGAGGATCCCTACAAACACTTAGATGAATTCTTGGAAATTTGCTCAACTGTCAAGATTCAAAATTTCTCTGATGATGCACTTAGGCTTAAGTTATTCCCTTTTTCCCTAAAAGATAAAGCCAAGTATTGGTTAAATTCATTAGACACTGTTATAATTTCAACTTGGGATCATCTTCAGAGAGAATTTCTTAAGAAATATTTTCCTATAGGAAAAACGAATCAAATTAGAAAAGCCATAACAAGTTTTTCCCAGACAGATGGAGAAATGTTCCATGAGACATGGGAGAGATTCAAAGAACTGATTAGAAAATGTCCACATCATGCTATACCCAAATGGCAACTGGTTCAGTGCTTTTATGATGGATTATCAGAAAAGCATAGGCAAATGGTTGATGCTTCATGTGGTGGGACATTTATGTTAAAAAATGAACATGAGGCTTGGCAACTCTTTGAGACATTGAGTGAGAATTCATTACATCATATGTCAGTTGCTCGTCGAGACCCTCCCGTAGAACCTAAAAGAGGTGGAATATATGAAATAGGTCATTCTACAGATATCTATACTAAGGTAGATGAATTATCCCATAAACTTGACCGGATTCTACAAGTTGGAAACATCTCTTCCCCATCTACTCAATTACATGAGGTCTGCATAATTTGTTCGAGTCCAACCCATTCTATAGGTGAATGTCCAGCTGCATACCAATTTCCTGAACTTGTTCAAGAGCAAGCCCACCAAGCCCAAACCCGATTAGCTCCTAGAACAGGAAATGATCCATTTTCAAATACTTACAATCCTGGCTGGCGAAATCATCCAAATTTTTCTTGGAAACCTCAACCTGTAACCAATTCATCGATCAGACCTAATTACCAAGAAACCAATTTTAGAACATGCCATATTCACAATATCCAAACATCCCACAACCTCCACCGAATAATCAGCCTACTTTTGAAGACAAAGTGTTACAAGCATTGAAAGGGCTAGAAATGAATACTCAAATCCTTCACTCCCACACACAATCTATTGCAAAACTAGAAACTCAGATAGGTCAATTAGCCACAGCATTCAGTAGAAGGGAGGAGGGTAAGTTACCTAGTCAGCCTATCGATAACCCGAAAGGACAATTCATGGCTGAGGTTCCAATAGTCCTGACAAATTCCCAGAACATGCTAAATCAGTCATGACTCTCAGAAGTGGAAAACATTGAACCCACCTGAACCAACCCAGAAATTAGAAGTGGCTAAACCAGAAGAGAGAAGAAATGAAAAAGAAAAGGAATTCAATGATCAAGCAATCATACCTAAAGCCCCATTCCCTAGTGCTTTAGAATCTCCTTTGCCTTCAGATAAGAAGAATATAAAATGAATGAGATGCTTGAGTTATTTAAGCAAGTCCAAATAAACTTACCTCTTCTCGATGCTATCAAGCAAGTTCCAGCTTATGCCAAATTTTGAAGGATCTATGCACACAAAAACGGAAAGCCAAGACACAAATACCAAAAAAGATACATTTGACTGAGCAAGTCAGCTCAGTTGTTCAGCAAATAACCCCACCCAAACTAAAAGATCCTGGTACCCCGATTATATCATGTGTCATAGGAAACTTCACAATCAAGAAAGCATTATTAGATTTGGGTGCGAGTGTAAACCTTCTCCCAAGTTCAGTATATGAATTATTCGGATTTGGAGAGTTGAAACCCACTAGTAACACTACAATTGGCAGATAGATCAGTCAAAGAACCTCGTGGAATATTGGAAGATGTATTAGTAAAGGTGGATGAATTCTATTTTCCTGTCGACTTCCTTGTGTTGGATATGGAATCTAGTAGTAATCCTAACCAAATTCCCATCATCCTTGGAAGACCTTTTCTAGCTACTGCTAATGCATGCATAAATTGTAGAACAGGTGTGATGGATGTATCTTTTGGAAACAAGAAGATGAGATTAAATATTTTTAATGCTTCCCAAGGACCACCTGTGTATGATTTAAATGAAGTAAACATGATAGAGGAAGTAGTAGATAAGAAATTCCAAAGTTTGATTGATTCGGATCCTTTACAAACATGTCTTACACATTTTGGAATAGATGACTTTGATATTGATGAGTATACCAAAGAGATAAACATGTTATTAGAACCACCTAAGATCGACACCATCCCTCCTTGGACTATAAAATATGAACCACTTCCAACTAAACCAAGTCCTTTAATACCATCCTTGGAAGAACCACCCCAACTAGAATTGAAACCTCTTCCAGATAACTTAAAATATTCATTCCTTGGACCCAATGATACCCTTCCAGTAATCATTGCATCTACCCTAACCTCTGAGCAAGAAGATAAATTGGTAGATGTACTTAAAGAACATAAAGAGGCGATTGGATGGACAATAGCTGATCTTAAGGGAATTGACCCTTCCGTTTGCATGCACCACATTCATAGTGAAATTGAAGCCAAACCACATAGAGACATGCAACGAAGGCTAAATCCAAACATGAGGGATGTTGTTAAGAAGAAGTAGTAAAATGGCTTGATGCTGGTATTATTTATCCAATTTCAGATAGCCAATGGGTCAGTCCAATCCAAGTAGTACCTAAAAAATCAGGTATTACCGTGATTAAAAATGAAAAGGGCGAATCAATTCCTACTCGCACATCAACTAGTTGGAGAGTGTGTATAGATTATCGAAAGTTGAATGCCGTGACTAGGAAAGACCACTTTCCTTTGCCTTTTATCGATCAAATTCTAGAACGGCTAGCGGGACAAAGTTTCTTTTGTTTCTTAGATGGATATTCAGGATACAATCAAGTCCCAGTATTTCCTGCAGATCAAGAAAAGACCACCTTCACTTGTCCCTTTGGAACATTTGCCTTTAGACGTATGCCGTTTGGTCTTTGTAATGCACCAGCCACGTTTCAACGATGTATGATGGCCATATTTTCTGATATGATTGGTCAATTTTTGGAAGTATTTATGGATGATTTTTCAGTCTTTGGTGCATCATTTGATAGCTGCCTCGAGAACTTGACTAAGGTACTGAAACGATGTATGGAAATGAATTTAGTCCTAAGTTGGGAGAAGAGCCATTTTATGGTTCGTGAGGGAATTGTGCTTGGACACATTGTTTCAGAGAGAGGTATTGAGGTTGATAAAGCCAAGGTTGAATTGATCTCAAATCTATCACCCCCAACCTCAGTTAAACAAGTACGATCTTTCCTTGGTCATGCTGGTTTTTATAGACGTTTCATCAAAGATTTCAGTAAAATTTCTCGACCATTGTGTAATTTGTTGACCAAGGATAGTTCTTTTAATTTTGATAAAGATTGTCTAACAGCCTATAACATCCTTCGAACTGCTTTGACCACTGCACCCATTATCAAGCCCCCAGATTGGACCATACCTTTTGAAATCATGTGTGATGCTTCTGATTATGCTGTAGGGGCAGTTCTAGGACAGAAACTCAATCGAGAACCCCATGTAATTTATTATGCTAGCAAAACTCTTTCAGATGCACAAATGAACTATACTACCACTGAAAAAGAATTACTAGCAGTTGTGTTTGCCCTAGAAAAGTTTAGATCATATCTGTTAGGGTCTAAAGTTTTAGTTTATTCAGATCATGCAGCGTTGAGGCATCTTATATCAAAAAAGGATACAAAACCCAGACTGATTAGATGGATCCTACTACTACAAGAATTTGATCTAGAAATCTTAGATAAGAAGGGTTCTGAAAATATGGTAGCAGATCATATCTCTAGGATCTCAGTGGATACAAAAAGAAATAATCAGAGATAAGTTCCCTGATGAGCAATTATTTTCAATTTCCCATAGCAGTCTTCCCTGGTTTGCCCACATTGTGAATTATTTGGCAACAGGAAAAGTACCTTCCCACTGGACAAAACAAGAAAAAGATAGATTTTTCTCACAAATCAAATATTACTTTTGGGAAGACCCTGAATTATTTAAGTACTGTTCAGATCAGGTGATTAGGCGATGTTCCCGAAAGTGAATTCAAAAGTATACTTAACTTCTGTCATTCTCTTGCCTGTGGAGGACATTTTAGTGGAAAGAAAACTGCAGCAAAGGTACTGCAAAGTGGGTTTTATTGGCCAACTCTTTTTAAAGATGCACATGAATTTAGCCGTAATTGTCTCCAATGTCAACAAACAGGAAATATATCTCGAAAAGACATGATGCCCCTAAACCCTATCTTGGTTGTAGAAATTTTTGATGTATGGGGTATTGATTTTATGGGCCCATTTCCTTCCTCTTTTGGATTTGAATACATTCTAGTGGCAGTTGATTATGTGTCAAAATGGATTGAAGCCATGGCAACTCGAACCAATGATCATAAAGTTGTAATCAAGTTTATTCAGCATAATATCCTTAGTCGTTTTGGATGCCCAAGGGCTATAATTAGTGATGGGGGTACACATTTCACGAATAGACACTTTGAAGGATTAATGAACAAATATGGAATTACTCATAAGGTAGCTACACCTTATCATCCCCAAACTAGTGGCCAAGTTGAAATATCAAATAGAGAAATTAAACATATCCTTGAGAAAACACCTGATAGGAAAGATTGGTCAGAACGTTTGGATGATGCATTATGGGCTTATCGTACTGCATTTAAAACTCCCATAGGAATGTCTCCTTACAGGCTCGTATTTGGAAAAGCCTGCCATTTACCTGTAGAATTAGAACACCGTGCATTTTGGGCTATCAAGCAATTTAATTATGATATGAAAAATGCAGGTGTCAATAGAAAACTCCAATTGAATGAGTTAGAAGAGCTACGAAATGAGGCATATGAGAGCTCAAAAATTTATAAAGAATGAACCAAAGCATATCATGACAAATTTATTAGTAGAAAAATTTTTGAACCAAATCAAAAAGTATGGCTTTACAATTCAAGATTACACCTTTTCCCTGGAAAACTTCGTTCACGATGGAATGGACCTTTTATAGTAACTCAAGTATTTTCCCATGGAGCTGTAGAGCTTAAAGACCCCAAGCAAGGAAATACATTCAAAGTAAATGGCCAACGTTTGAAACCATATATAGAAGAAATTAATGATGGAGAAGTTGTTGAATCAATTGATCTTGTGAACCCAACATTATCATAATAAGTAGCACAGTCTGGCTGAAGACTTTAAACTTAGCGCTCTTGGGAGGCAACCCAGTTTATTAGTTATTTTTAACTTTTTGCTCTTTTAGTGTGTTCTTTTAGTATGACCAGAGAAAAGCAACAGAAGCAGATTGAAAGAAGATGGCAACAATGAAACTTCCAACCTTCAAATACTCTACCAGGTAGTATCTTTCCTTGCAATTAATTAATTTTTCTTCCATTAGGGATAATGGAAATTAAGTTGGGGGGAGGAAAAAGAATAAATAAATCCTCGAGTAAAACTATAATCAGATGTGTCTCGATTTGAAGTTAATCAAGCAGTCTATTAATGAATTAATAGTTAGATTATTATTATTATTTTTATTTTGAAATACTGAGGAATAAATTATTAAGAAAACCTAATAAAAGGTAGGGTTTAGCCATAATAATTTTTAGAATAATTTCAGACCCTCCTGACCACTGATCTTAATAGTACAATCTACTTAATAAGGGTATGGGTGAAAATGTTATTCAAAAAAAAAAAAAAAATCTCTCTTAAAGTTAATAGATTAGGTTCTTAGCATTTTTCACTGAGTAACCGGGCCCCGTCACCTAAGAAAGTGATGTTGTTCGCGTAAAAAGGTGGGAATGTAAAAGAACCTAAATAGAGTCAGTCCTACCTAAAGCCTTTTTAACTCGAGTAAGTAAGTCCGAGGGGTATTTTATACCTAATGCCCTAAAACCAACTGGTTTGGGAGCCATTGGCCTAAAGCTCGCTACAAGGGTTAATTAGAAAGCAAGGGGTTAGGACATTGCACTGACTTTACATATAAATAAATAAATAAAGAACCAAAGTACAAAAGACATTACACCCAACCCAAATTAAGTTAGAAGACTTAATCAGAGAAGTGGAAAGTTGGTGAAGAAAGACTTCTATAAATTCTTATGGACTACACTTTATCACTAAAAAAAAAAACTTAATAATCCAATGAAGTACCTCCCTTATGATCTAAAAAAAAAAATTAAAAAAAAAGAACTATAAGATACTATCAATTCTTGGATTAGCTTGGTACATATTTCTAAATTTCTTATTTGCTCGAGGACGAGTAAGATTCAAGTTGGGGGAGTGATAAACGCATAAATAATTATCATTAAACCTATTAATTAATAATTTAACGTACCTATTATTATTTATATTTTAATATTTTATATAATATTTTAGATAAAATCTTATCAACTTAAAGAGCTCGATTTTAGGGATTTAACGATGCAAACGGCACTCAAATCGGATTTAAGATGAGCTCGAAATTAATTTTATAAGGATTTAGCACGGATTTCAAAGTAAAAACGGCAAATACGTTGTAGACTTCATCGTTATCTCAGCCCCGCTCCCTGTTTCCGCCGATTCTTCTCCATTCAAATTCTAACAGTTTCCTCCACCAATTAAGGAATAGATTAGATTGGAAGTTATCAAATTGAGAGAATTAAATTTCCTTAGAAGGAATTTGAATTTTATTGATTATTTATCTAGATTTCTTTTGTTATTTTCGTTGCTTCCGCTGCGTTGTCTCTGTTTTGAAACAGATTCTTCTCCGCATCCTCTCCGCGTCAAGGCCGCATATGGAATTCTATAAATAGCAGAGGAGGGAGAGCAATCGGTGGAGAGTTTTTGGGGGCGGTGTTCATCCGTGGATTGGAGGAGTTATCTGCTCGTGCCGTGGTTTGGAGTCCTAGGTGCTCTGTTCCAGCTGTTTGAAGCTCTGTTCCAGCCGTTTGAAGAGCTGTTCTAGCGTTTGAAGACCCCTGTTCTAGGAGTTCCGTGGGAGGCTCCGTTCATCTGTTCATCCGTAGGTGTGGAGTTCTTGGATGCTCTGCTTCGAGGCATATGCAGAAGAGGGCTCGGTTTGGTTTAGGAATTTATTATAATCTGTTGCTTTCTTAATGTCATAACTCTTTACTTTATATGAAATAAAATTTTTATTCATGATTAATTGTTATTAAAATTAAGTGGATATAATTTTAGACTGATCTATTCTTTAAAGGGACGGACCGTGATCTACGGGTACGGACCGTGCTTATAAGATAGACCATATCTTGATTATTTTGCACTACTAATTATTTAATTAATTAAATTTATAAGTTTATTTCAAGATAATCGCTAAAGTCTCTATGGAATCGATCCCTTACTCTCGCTATTCTAGTAGTGAAATTAAGGTGTTTAAATCGTTGTGCTACGACACGCATCAGATTTTTTGGCTGGTAAATTATTGTTGGGAATGTAACTCCTAGTATTTATGTAGGGACACATGGCATCTTGACTTCCTTCTGACGTTTAGATCCCGATGTAACGTCTGGTTTCGGTCGTCACTGTCGTATGGGTTCATGTTTTCCCTTGATCCGAGGTGTCGCGTGGGAGAATAAAAGGAGTTGGAGGTCGACTCCCTCCTTCATCCGGGCACATATCTTCTCTAGGTAATCTTCTGTCTATGTTATCATCACTGTTGAGGTGAAGAGATCGAGCGATCAGGGAAGAGGAATATCTTCGGAGGTGCGCTTAAATATCGGCCCTCCATCCAAAGACATCGATCATCATGCCTCTGGTTTGGAGTTTAGGTGTGATGGAGCCGTCGGAAAGTAGCTGGTGGAGACTCAGTGCTGCAATCGTAACGGGGAGGTCATAGAGGATATATGCGAGGTTTGGATTCTTGAGAATCATCGTGGGCTGAGGATGTTCGATATGGCCTGATATTAGTGGAGTTTGAGATCGAATTTGGACCTTGTTGTTGGATTTTTGGAGAGAGGAGAAGAAGAAGAGCGGGCTTTGTTTTGTTGGTTCCCTACTTGCTTCATGATGACCACCAAGCGTGCCTATAGGCTACATGAGTTTATAGCCCATGCTTCTAATGTGAACTGCGTCAAAATTGGAAGGAAGACTTCAACGGTTTTTGTCACCGGTGGTGAAGATCACCAGGTCAATCTCTGGGCTATTGGCAAAACCGATGTGCTGAGCTTGTCAGGCCATACAAGTGCAGTTGAGTCCATGAATTTGATTCATCAGAAGTTTTAGTGGCTGCTGGAGCAGCCAATGGCACGATAAAATTGTGGGATTTAGAGGACACAAAAGTTCTTTGCACTCTATCGGAGTATAGGTCCAATTGCATATCTGTTGATTTTCATCCATTTGGGGAACTCATTGCATCTGGATCGTTGGATACAAACCTAAAGTTGTGGGATATTCGAAGTAAGGGATGCATCCATACATACAAGGGGCACACCCAAGGGGTCAATGCCATTAGTTTCTCTCCAGATGGCCGATGGCTTGTTTCGGACGGAGATAACATTGTTAAGGTACCCAGATGTCCAAATACCTGGTTAACCATTTATGATTAGCATACCGAGGTAAGTAAGCCAAATATAATAATTTCATAAATTATGTAATTGATAAATTATTGTATTTATAATTTTATGCATACTTATGAAATGGAGTTTTATTGATTATTTTGGAAATTAGAAAAATTGTACCATGATTCTATAATTGAATATTTGCTATAATAGCTGGTAATATTTGCAAAGTAATGGCTTATTATGTTTATGCCAATATGATGATTATAATTATTTTAACTTTGCAAAGTGAATTGGTACTTGTTGACCCCAGATTGATTTTGATGATTACAAAACAAATTAAGCAATTCTAAGATTGATACAGGGAAGTTCGGTTGCCTTGCAAGTAAGTATCTTCATGCAAAATCGACTGGTAAGAAAGTACTTCATTTAATTTGCTTTAAATATGATTATTAGCCTTGGAGTTAACTGGTTAGCTAGCTTATTATTCTATTTAGCTAACTGGCACGACTTTCAGCTAGCTGAGAAATTTTCAGTGTTTGGCCGAACGTCCTCCTTTTTTAGCTAGCTGGTGAGTTAGTTTGTTAGCTAGCTGGAGATCTTTCAGCTAACTAAGAAATTTATCTCAGGTGCTTTGGCCGAATGTCATCTTCTTTTAGTTAACTGGTGAGCTAGCTTGTTAGCTAGCTAGAATTCCTTCAGCTAACTAATTCGCTCATCACAGTGCTTTGGCCGAACTCCCTCAAATTTTAGCTAGCTGGCTGGATGTCCTGTTAGCTAACTGCAACTCCTTTTAGCTAGCTGGCGTTTGCTTAGTTAACTGGTTAGCTATCTATGGAGCTAGCTGGGAAACCTTTTAGCTAGCTGACGTTTGCTTAGTTAACTGTTTAGCTATCTATGGAGCTAGCTGAGAAACCTTTTAGCTAGCTGACGTTTCA
Organism: Calamus simplicifolius; assembly: GCA_900491605.1. NCBI lineage: Eukaryota > Viridiplantae > Streptophyta > Magnoliopsida > Arecales > Arecaceae > Calamus > Calamus simplicifolius. Next base: position 325,030 of record UESW01004555.1, on the reverse strand, counting down.
TTCAGTTAACTATTCAGCTAACTATCTATCTTATTTTTCTCTGCAGCCGAGAGGGATTCAATTTCAGTTAGCTGGAGAGCTAACTATGGATGCATGAAACTTTTCATCTGCCGTTGCTTTTTCCTGATAGTTAACTAAAGAGCTAACTGACCGTTGCTTAGTTAGCTGCCTAGTTAACTAAGTATTCAGCTTTTTACCCTGCTGGCCGTTGATTTTTGTTGTGAGTTAGCTGAAGAGCTAACTAGCAACCCTCTAGCTGACTGAAGAGTTACCTGTGGACGTCTTATTTGTCTTTGGTCTCTCTAGTTAGCTAACTGATTAGCTAGCTAAGGTTTGTTGCTTTACTCTTGGATGATGGCATTCATATCCTCAGCTACCTGAAGCTTCTTTTTCTAATCCATCGCCGCCTAAGCTTTTATGAGAGCTCTTTCTTCTCTCTCTCTTTCTCTATTGCTATTTCAAGCTATATTTAACTTTTGATTTTTGAATTTTTACAGTGCTCATCCTTCCTCAAATGGAGATCTGCATTCAATGCTTAAGGAAAACATGTTTAACAGTTATATTTTCTTTCCGTTATTATTTCCATTTATTTCTTATGTATCTAATGGATATTTTCTTGTTAGATGGATATAAATAGCTGGGATTAGAAGCACACCTTGATGATTTTTGAAAAAGAAATTTCAAAGAGAGAAAAATCCAAGAAAAGAGCCTTCATTGAATATTTGTTGAGTGGTTGCTGTGCATTTAAGTTCATTCCTTGCTCCGAAAGGTCGTCTGAATCATTAAAGCTTTTCAAGCATTCAAGACTTCAGCTGCTTTAACCTAGTTCATTTATTGCTGAGTTTATTGCTTCAAAAGTTGTAAAGTATTTTCCGAATATCTGCTCATTTTAGGAGCTTCTCCTTTACATACTCTGATTATCTTGTAAAAGAGTTAGTGAACCCTGGTTTGTTGTTGGCTTCCTTGTGCCATTTAAACAAGAGGACTAGCCTAGGTTTGGCTAGGGGCTTTTGGCTTCCTTGTGTCGTGAAACAAGAGGACTAGCCGGGAAGGCTAGGGGTTTGGCTGCCTTGTGCCGTGAAACAAGAGGACTAGCCGGGAAGGCTAGGGGTTTGGCTGCCTTGTGCCGTGAAACAAGAGGACTAGCCGGGAAGGCTAGAGGTTGTAATCGTTGTGATATGATTAGTGGATTTTCCAAAGGTTTTGAGGAGTGGATGTAGGTGCTGAGTTTGGTACCGAACCACTATAAACTTCGGTGTGTTTGTGATTGCTTGCTTTTCTGTTGATATTATTCTGTGCACCCCACTTCACCGCTGCAAATCAAAATTAGGGTTAAAAGTATATATATCTGCATACCTATTAAATTATTTTTAAGAAACCCAATTCACCCCCTCTTGGGTTGCTACATCTGGGCAATAGTACTATTGATATATTATACGCAATGGCTAAGAATGTACATACCACTATTTATGTGATATGAAAAGATTATGCTTATGATGATGCATGATGTGTGATATGCATATATAATGATGATCCTGAATTATATTTATATGTGTCGCCGCGGTTCTCCTATGATATGGCATGTGAAGGCCGCACACATCTAGAGGATATGTGCTAATTGATTTTGATATGGCATGTGGAGGCCACACACATCTAGAGGATGTATTTTGATTGATTATGATGTGGTATGTGGAGGCCACACACATCTAGAGGATGTGCTCTGATTGAGGTGTTGCAAGGCCGTGGAATACATAAGATATAATATAACAATGATTATATAAACAGTGGGTTTATTTGCAATGCATATTCTGGTATTTATTGTATAAAGCTTCTAAATTATTTTGAGTTGATATGCTTGTTCTGATAGCATGATAAATGCATTTAAAATTGAAAGTTTTATGAAAATATGATTTGAATATATCTTGATAAGATATGATGATATATAACTATTTTACATTATTATAGGCTTACTTATTGAGTGTGAGCTCATCTAAATCTCACAATATTTTTCAGAGCCTCAGGAATGAAGAAGGATTTTGGGGTTGATGGAGCTTCTATTAAAATAAATTAGATCCATTATGTTGATGTAACTCCAGTGGTGTTTGTTTGTAGGGCTTGTAGCCCAAACCTGATAGTTATGGATTGTATTAAAATTATGGATTTTGAATAATATATAGTTATTACCTTTATTTATTTGAGTGTCATGTTTCGGAACGCCTTGCATTCTTGGCATGCGGCGGGTTGTCACTCTAGCCCAAAATTTGGGTCTGGGGCGTGACAATTGTGTATATAGAAATTTCTTATCTCTTGTGCAGCATGGTATGCATTGAGCGTGATGATTCACTTGTGCACGAGTCCATACCATAGGGCTCACTTGTAGGTTTCCACATTGCTGATGTGCGAGTCCATACGATGAATTATCATGCTCGATGTAGGTCATGCTGCATCGAAATGATGTACAAAAATATTTTGTAGAAATTAATGATTGAAGATTCGGCTCACTTGAAACCAGTCCCACGTTGGGTATCGCTGTGCAAAATGGTGGAAATTCAACCAAATACATTGCTGAATTGACAATCCATCTGGAACACAACACCTTTCTAGTTTCTACCATTTGCTTGTTTGAAAGAGAAATTAGAAATTGCTTTGACAATCGTTTTTGTTTTGAGAATCGTGCACGAGGTTTCCTGGTTCGTCCGGTTTGCTTTGCTTTTAGATTCGTACTCCGGCTATCTTCTTCCTTGATCTTCGGCAATCTTCGTCGGTTGGGTGCGCGCCTCTCCTCCGGCTGTCGTCCTGCCTTCCTCCATCTCCCCATGGCTCCTGATTCGGCCGAGGAGGTTCGGATTCCCCGGAGATTTGCTCAGGTTTCCGGTTTCAAATGGGTGTCTTCTTCTCCCTCTCCGACAGAGGTGGTGTTGCTGGAGTCCATTTTCCCGGACGTTGTTCAGGTTCCGGTTCCTATGCTGGAAGAGGAGGCGGCGGGGTGGAAGCAATCTGCAGTTATGGCCCGTTCTTTCTCTCGATGGGTGCCGGCTGAAGCGTACATCCGGGAGTTCAGGCGAGCTGGGATCTCTGGTGGCATCGTCCCGGTCTCCTTGGCGTTCCGCTGCCACTTATTCTGTTTTGAAGATCCAAAGGCTGTTGATTTGGTTCTCAATCGGCCGTGGGTGATAAATGGCCAGATTATTGGTACTGAAGCCTGGTGTCCGGATTTCTTTCCGACCGAGCAGTCCATCTCCTCTGCGTTGGTCTGGATGAGGATGCCTAGCCTCCCAATGGAGTTCTGGAAGGAGGAAATCCTCAGGTCCATCTTGGAGCAAGCTAGATCCTTCTGTTGTGTTGATGCTGCGACGACGTCAAGGAACAGGGGAGGGTATGCTAGGGTGGCAGTGCGTGTTAACCTGTGCCGTCCTCTCCGACCAGGGACTAGGGTTCAGGGGTTGCGAGGTCCTTTCTGGCAGCCTTTCGTCTTCAAATCCTTGGAAGGCTTCTGCCCTAAGTGTGGGTCTTTGCATCTGGAGGGTCCCTGTGTACCTGAGGCCATGGCTGAATCGGAGGACTCTGTTAGCAGTTTCGTCTTCGGGCCGTGGTTGACTGCAGTCCGTCAACAGAGGCGTGTTGATGATCCCCTGCTTCAGTCACAGCCTTCTGCCTCTGGTCCCCGCTCTACTCCTCTGCCTGGGTCATCGGAGCCGAGTCTGAAGGATGGCTGGAAGACCCCGTCGAAGGTGGGACGAAGACGGCCTCCTGGGATAGTGAATATTGCTCCTGGTAGTAGTGAGCCAGGAGGGATGAAGGATTGCCCTGCTTCAGTCTCTGAGGCAGTGTCGATTCCCCTGGTGAATGATGCATCTAATGTCATAGTTAAGAGGAAGCAGACGCTGGCTAAGGGAGGGAAGAAGAATTCTCAATCTCTGGTGGCCGTGCCGATTTTCCTTCAGCGTGCCGTTTCTAAAGAGTCAGTTAAGGGAAAGATTCAGGTGGATCACAGTGGATTCTCTGAATCAGTTTCTTCCCAATCCCTAGTATCAGTTAATCATTTTGCTTCCTTGGCTTTGGCTCCTTCAGTTGATGGCCAGGTGGAAAATAGGGTAAAGGGTTCGGGGCCTCTCAAGCGGGCGCGAACTGTTGAAGGTCTGCCCCCCAGATCTATTTCTAAATCGGATAAGAAAAAAGGAAAAGACAAGGGAACTATGGCCAAATGTAGAGTGGAAATCATTCCTTGCCAACAAAACTTGCCCCAACCTCTTTGCTGCTTGGAATTGAATTAGGAAGTGCATCGGAGTAATCCCGATAGGCCTGCAGACTAGGAGGGTCAGGGTACTGCTGTAAATCTTATGGGTCTGGGTTCATGTCCCATTGATGCAGATTCAGATGTCCTGCAGGACAGCTCTCTTCAGACTGCTGATAGTGTGATGGTAGAGGACCAGGAGGTGGTCCTAGCTATTTCCAGTTAATCTATGAAGATCTTAATCTGGAATGTTAGAGGAGCTAATAAGCGTTCTTTTCGTTCCTTCTTTGGTAAATTGATTCAGATACATAACTTTGATATATATGTCCTTTTAGAAACCAGGCTGTCTGGAGAAAGTTTGGTGCGGTTTCAGAGGCAGATTGCCCGGTCCTGGTCTTCATATGCGGTGGAGGCTGTGGGGCAGTCTGGAGGTATTATAGCTGTTTGGCGTGACTCTGCCGTCACGATTGATGCTTTCCATCAAAGTAATCAACAAATAGATCTTGCTGTCTCAGAAGGGACTTCTGATCCCTGGATCATATCGGCAGTCTACACCAGTACGGATTACCATGAGCGTCGTACTCTTTGGTCCGATTTGACTTCCCTCCTAGCTCAAGGGATTCCTTCCATTATTGCTGGTGATTTCAACTGTATTACCGAAGCTAATGAGAAGAGAGGGGGTAGGCCAGTCACCAATTCTGCTGATATTAATGAATTTAGATCATTCATTGGATCTACAGGGCTGATGGATTTGGGCTATTTGGGGCCCCAATTTACTTGGTGCAATAATCGATAGGGGACAGCTCGCGTCTGGGAGAGAATTGATAGAGCTTTGGCTACTCCTCAGTGGCTCCAAAAATACCCTGCTGTCACTGTTACTCACCTTCCTAGGCTTGTCTTGGATCACTGTCCTATTCTGATTTCCTTGGAGGCTGATCTTCACCAGAGGAAACAGTTTAGATTCGAACGGTTCTAGACGGTCCACTCTACTGCTCGGACTATCATTTCTCAGATCTGGCACTTTCCTATCAGGGGTAATGCAGCCTATCGGATTTCCTGTCGTCTTATTTTGGCCAGCCGCAGACTCTCCAAATGGAATAGACTGGAGGTTGGGGATTTGGTTAGGCAAGTGGAGAAGGCTGAATCTATTATTTGTGCCATTCAGTCGAAGGAGGACCTCGACGGTTTTCTATTGGACTCTGATCTCTCCTTATTGCGAGAGAATCTTGCTCGTCATCACTCCCTTCTTCGACAGCAAGAGTTATATTGGAGGCAGTGATCCAGGGTTCAGTGGATCCGTAAAGGGGATCGTAATACCAGATTCTTTCATCATGCTACAATAAAGCGGCGGGCAGCCAACAGAATCCGGCGGTTAGTGCATGCTGAGGGGAATTATCAGAAGGATATTCACCATATTCGTTCTCAGCTTCTTCATTTCTTCCAATCCAGATGGTCTGAAAGTTTGGGTGATGGGGTTCCGGTTACTCAGGTTTCTGATACCCGAAAGGTATCCTCTTCGAATAATGCCTTGTTAGTCAGGCCTATTTGTGCGGAGGAGGTTCGTTAGGCTCTTTGGGAGCTTGGTCCGGATAAGGCTCCAGGGCCGGATGGGTTTCCTCCCTTCTTTTTCCGTCATTATTGGGATATCGTTGGGCAGGAAATGGTTCAGGCTATCCAAAATGTTTTCCAATCTAAGCATATTCTTGAGGATTGGAACCGCACACTTATTACCCTTGTGCCTAAACGCCCGGATGCTTCTCTTCCATAGCACTTTAGACCGATTAGTCTCTGTACTACTATGTACAAGGTTTGTGCCCGTCTCCTAGCTTCTCGCCTCCGTGCTATGATCCCCCGTATTATTTCTGAGGAACAAAGGGCGTTTATTAGAGGACGGTCTATCTCGGATAATGTCCTTATCACTCAGGAGTTTATGCACGACCTTCATAGGGCCCCTGCGAGATGGTGTCTTATGGCCATTAAGCTTAATATGGAGAGGGCTTATGATAGACTGAGCTGGAACTTCTTGTATCGTTCTCTTCAGGTGTTTGGTTTTGATGAGAGCTTTACTGAATGGGTTATGGCTTGTATCCAGAGGCCTTCCTTTTCTTTGATCATCAATGGGAGCCCGACTGAGTTTTTCCAGTCTTCGGTTGGATTACGTCAGGGATGCCCTTTATCTCTCCTTCTGTTCATCTTGGCTGCGGATGATCTCTCTCGAGCTCTCCATCAGGCTCAGTACAATCAGAGGATTGTCCCTTTTAGTGTGGGGGATGCGGGTCTTTCCATCTCTCATCTTTTGTTTGCTGATGATTGTATACTTCTGGGCCAGGCCTCTACTGAAAATGCGGCTTCCTTTGATTCCATTATTCAGTGCTATTGTCAGGCTTCGGGCCAGAAGGTCAATCTTCAGAAGTCTTCTATCTGCTTCAGCCCGAAGACTCCCAGACTCACCAGTGAAGCTATCATTAATCGGTTGGGTATCACTACTCAAACTGATTGTTTTATGTATCTGGGGATCCCCACGACTGGCAGATGTCCTCGCTGCTCCGATTTTGTGGACCTAGAGAGGCGGGTCCTTTAGCGTATCAAGGGTTGGCATGTCACTGATCTATCTATGATGGCTCGGATCATTATTCGGTCGGTTCTCTCTTCCCTTCCGCTCTATATGTTATCGAATACAGCCATCCCGACTACTTGCTTGAGGAGGATTGAGAGATGGTTTAGAGATTTTTTTGGGCTTCTATGCAAGACGGGCATGGTATTCATCTCCTATCTTGGGACAAGATCTGTATGCCTATTCATGAAGGGGGTCTCGGGATCCAATCCCTGTTGGTTAGGCGTCAAGCTTTACTAGCCAGACATGCTTCTCGCTTCCTTCTGGAGCCGCACTGTCTCTGGAGCTCGGTCATGCATGCACAATATGGTGATTGGAAGCCAGAAGAGTTCATTTCGTCGCTCAGGGGTAGTTCCTGCTTTTGGAAGGAGGTGTGCCAGGTTGGCGACTCTATTCGGAAGAATATCTCTTGGATGGTTGGTGATGGTCACTCTATAGATACCATTCAGGATACGTGGATTTCTGAGCTTCCTCTGTCTCGGTGGCCCTCATTTTTTAGCACTGATATTCCCACTGATACGAGGGTTAAGGATTTGATCTCATCAGTCCCCCCCTCCTGGAATACCCCCATGGTGACTAGTCTATTCGGTGAGGCTCTATCTCAACGGATTCTATCGATCCCTCTTATCTCCTGTCCCTCCGCTGATGTGAGGCTATGGCAAAGATCCTCCCTCCCCAGGGCCCCTCTCAGGGATCTTGTCAAGATACTTAGGCCTCAGGCTCAAGAAACGAAAGATGCTGCATGGATATGGATGCTTCCCACTCTTCCTAGGGTTCAGCTTTTTATCTGGAAGCTTCTTTGGGACTGCCTACCGACGAGTGCTATGCTCTCCCGTAGGGGTCTCTCTATCTAGTCGACCTGTCCCTTGTGCGGTATGGAGGACGAGACTACCGATCATGCTATATTCAAATGCCCTAGAGCTAGATGGATTTGGCATTTGATGGGCTATGAGTATAGAGCGGATGTCTACGGTTCTCCTCGTCCTATCTTTCTCCAGGATCTCCGGATGGCTCCTCAGCACATACGTGGTCTCTGGGCGATCACGGCATACCAGATTTGGCTATCGAGGAATCAGATTATTTTCTCGGAGGACTGTATTTCTTCACATCAGCTTATGAGAAAAATCAGATCATTGTCCGCGGATTGTGCCCGTGCTCTTCATTCTGTTGGTTTTGATGCCTCTGGCTTCTGGGGTTCCCCTGCTGCTTCGGAAGCGAACCGTCGTACGATATTCATTTCCTGGGAGCCCCCTCCTCCAGGGTTTGTCAAAATCAACTTTGATGGGAGTGTTCACGGCAGACTAGCTGGTTCGGCCTTCATCATACGCGGTCCACAGGGCAATATGATTGCGGCTGGTGGATTTGGCTCTCTGGACTTCTCTGTCCCCATGTCTGAGCTTTACGCTACATGGGCTGGTATTTCTTATGCGTTGCAGACTCTTCGAGCTCAGAGGCTTGTTATTGAGGGAGACTCTATGATTGTCATACAGTGGATGCGGAAAGAGAGTGCTCCTGATGTATACACCAATCCGATCTTGAGAGATATTTGGACCATGCTTTAGGAGGTTGTAACTGCCCAGATTCGTCATGTTTTCCGTGAAGCCAATACGGCAGCTGACTGGGCAGCGACGGCCGTGGCTCAGCATGTAGGATATAGGATATGGACGATGGGTGAACCATGTCCCCCTGTGTTGTTACAAATTTTGCAATAGATTTTTTTTTATTTTGTAAATTTGAAATATCTAATTTTTTTATTAGTTACATTTGATTGTAAAGTTAGTAGAATTATTTAATATTTTGTTAGCCTTTATATTTTAATTTTTTAAAATAATTTTTATCTTTAATCTTCAATGATCGATCCTTTATAAAAAATATTTTAAAAAAATTATAACGAAGACTTTTTATTTTTATTATTATTTTTTAAAAAATTAATTTTTAATCCTATACCAAGCCTACCCGGAGTACGATCAAGTCGTATCCCGACGAGAACTTTTCATCTTCTGTAATTCCATATCAAATGCACCTGAGGTATAATTAAATCACGCAAAATCACCTCAAATGCTATACCGAAAGCACCCAAAGCAGATTCACATCATGTCGATTGTCGAGTCTCCTTCAAATCTACCCAAGTGGACGAACAACTACGATTCAATTCACGTCCACAACATAACAACAATCGCGGGCTCAACAAGTTTAGATGACTTAATGCTCGTTAGGTTTAACATCGAGGCCACATGAGCTAGCTGCGCCTTTCCTGGGCAAATCTCAAGCCAACGGTGCCTTTTTTTACGCAGCACGAACCAGTTCTACTATAGACTATAGTTGTCAAAATAGAGTGCTTCTAAAGCAAAGTTTAGTTGGTCAACTGTAAGAATATTTATGCATGCAATGTGCTTCGTGTCGGATTGATAGCAATTGCTAAGTTTGCTTTGCACGTGTGTAAACTCGTGCGAGGCTACTAATTTAATGTTTTCAAGTTTCAACGTCAAGACCTCCACTTGCTGGACTTAGTCCCAGAGATTGAGACTGGAAAGAGTGGAAGCAATTGAAGGAAATTTACTGCAGAACTCATCATTCAAAATTAGTGGCTTTTACTCCCTACAAACTGTATATTCCCCGACATTTACAAACCCGTCCACATCTCCAGATTGATTTAATTAACGGAGATCGTTAATTAATTATCATCATGACGCCAAATCTTGCACCAGCTCTCCCACCAAGGTACCCAGCATGATATCGACCAAATCAATGGCCAACTCCTCCTCTTCCTCGTCGAAGCATCTCCACCGTCCGTTCGCTTCCATCTCCTTAACCTCCGCTACCCTGGGGAACTCCTCCACCTCCCAGCTGCCTTCACCGCTGATCCACTCCGTTGCGGCCTTCAATATCTCCTCCGACTCGCATGCACCTGATGCTCCTCCGTCGCGCAAAGGACGGCTGCGATCAACGCCATCGGAGGAGGAGAGCCGTTCGATGAAGAAGTCTACTAGAAGCTTCTCGACGCACTCTCGTGGGCCCACCTGAGCGCTGGCTTTGAGGTCCAGGAGTAGGTCCCACGCCCTCGCCTCCACGGTGGCCCTCTCAGCCTCTTCTCCGACGTCCGATGCCACGTGGTCGCTCGATTCGGGTTGGTCCTCGAAGGACAAGAAACGATCTTTGAGGTCCACAGCCAGCTCAGCGACGCTCTCGAACCGTCGGATCCTCTGCAGCAGCTGCAGCTTTGCTCCTGTCCCAGATCGGAGATGAATATTATTTTAGCGTAATTACCACCCGTTAAAAAGTCAGCTAGACGCGAAATTTTTTGAATGAAGACAAAAGCTGGCGGGGAGTTGTACCAGGCATAAGGCTACAGTTACGGCTTCGTTTTCTCGGTCCTCTCGCTAAAAGAGGAGCAACAAGGGATTGACTTATTTATTTGCAGAACAAATAACATATGTTCCACTAGTATAATGAACGGAAGGGGCCAAAGTGTCAAGCAGTCAATGGTGGCTGGTCTCTCAACCGCAAGGCCGGAGACAAGGGTGAGAAGCTTGCGGAAGCCCGCATTAAACGGAGCGTTAACTCAGCACAAAAGAGGTCGGGATGGATGGCAATTATTCTTGGGAAAGGGCGAGACACCATTGAGTTTAACGCTGAGGACTACTAGGGGTAAAAGCGCGTGCCAGACCTAGATGGTAAAACCGGGAGGGAGATGGAAAGAGAGAGCACTCACTCTCGACGTTAGCGAGGCTTTGCTGGAAGGAAGGCGAGGGGGACGATTCCTCTTCTTCGTCCTCATATGGGAAGTCCATCACTGACACCGGGCTCAATTGCTCCTTCTCCTCCTCTGATTGGCACCCCGGGCACTCCATCCTTTCGCTCTGTCCAAAATATTGATGCGATAAATCAATGAAACAAAAACTTACAAAAAAATTAAAACTATGTAAATTTAAAAGAAAACTTCACTTTATTTTCGCTTACATATTCGTTTTTCATTTTTTTAAAGATTACTGGACTATTACGCCCCCACATTCAAAGCGGTGCCTATCGTTGATGATAAATCTGAACGTAACACAAATTAATGAGCATAACCGTAACACTTTATATAAGAGAAGTTGTTTAACGATTTTTGCAACATTATTTTTTTACAAATACTCAGCAGTGTTAATTTTAGCTTTATGGAAACATAAAAAAGCGTGACACCCCAAGGCCAAGGGCACGTTAGCGTGCTATAGCGCATCAAAATACGAGGACCACACCACCACTACATGAACCGGCTCGGGCCAAAACAAAAGGTGCTGCACGCGTGGCGGAAGTTCCGGCTTTTACGAAATGGGGGCAACCTTTCGACAGGAACGAATCCGCGTACAGGTCCAAGAAAAGATTACGTCTACGAATTTATGGAACAGGCTACCGGCTAAAGCGGCGCTTAGCGGGGGGTACGACCGCATTGTAGCGGAAAGGCTATGGCTTAAACTAATCCCCCGTGACCCCTGACCGGTCCTACGGACCGACCGGCTCGATGGAACGCGAATCGTCGTAGCTTTTCCACTAGCCGACAAAATATCCTACCAACAAAAAAAAAAAAAAAACTGCAAATTTCCATTGCCAACTTTCACTTTTCTATGCCATACACGTACAACCCAGTGCCGGTATGTCTACCACTTTACCGTCTTGAATGGTTGCGCCAAGCCTTAGAAATTGGCGTGGGGTAATCAAACGCAGTCCTCGTGGATCATTAACTAATCAATTAATTATAAAGTGGGTTGATACTTAAACTGCCCTCTTAAGTTGCATATGATATTCTCTTTATTGAAGTCGAACGTTGCTTGGAACAAATGAAGGATTTAATTTGCCAGCTGTTCGTGGTGGACCGTAAAGAGTGATGAGGACCGGAGGACCACGAAAAGCTGCTGTTGCGTATCGGTCCACCATTACTGGCATCAACTCGCCAACCAATCGGGCCCGAAACGCCAGTGAAGCAGCATGGAACGCCATTCGAGGCGGAAAAGCAGAGGCCGGGACTCACCCGAGGACCACCGTACCGACGGTGGGGAGAGCCCAGACGGCTTATCATCGAAAGGGAATGGAACAGTAATGACGCAAAAAGTACACTGTTTGGTCCCGTCGATCCAGCGACGGAGCCGGTTCTCGACCCTTTTGAATGGATACGTTCCAATTTGGTGTTGATTTTTTCAACCGTCCATCCGATGGACCCCGTTTCCCCGTGGTCCAAAATCCAAACAGTACCGGGCAGTATTAACAATTAAGAAAAAAAAAAAACACTAAACTACGGAGCCTAAAATAATTGTAGCATTAATTTGACCTCACCTTGGGTTCTCGGTGGCCCGTAGCGGTCTCCACGGAAACGGAATCCCCACCGACAGCCATTCCTCCCTTTGGGCTCCGTTTCAGGCTCGGGCTCCGCCGTGGCGGTGATTCCTTCTTACCGTCGCCGTCGCCGTTTCCACTGGCGTCGATCTCACCGAGGCTCTCGGAGCTACCGATGGACGACCGCAAGAAGTCCGATCCGGACGAGCAGGTTTCCGACCAACTGCTACAGCTACTGACAACCGGAGAGGGGAACTGGAACGACTTCCTCTCCTCCCTTTCTTCTTCGAACGATCTCAGCCGTACAATGTCTTTGACCCTCACTCTTGCCTCGTTCTCTTCCTCCTTCCCTTTCTTCTTCCAGAAGCCTCCTCTAAGCCGCTTCGAGAAGCTTCTGGAGAGGAATCCCTCGTGACTGGACCCGCACCCGGAGGAGAAGGCGCCGAAGGGGAGGAGCCTGACGGCGTGAATAACAGCGGAGAGTTTCGTCAGGGCACCCTTGGAGTGGGCTTTCACCAGCCTCCCGCCGCCGCGGAGCTCCGCGTCGAGGAGGTACCGCATGCTGGCTGCGTCGCCCCGCCGCGGCGCACACCCGAATCCGGAGCAGGACTCCAAATCCAAGTCCAGCTCAAGGTACTCCTTGAGCATTATTGGCCTCTGTCCCGTCATCTCCTTACCTAAAGAACCAAAATCTCCAAGCGATAATACTAAGAGGGGAGCAACTCGAACTCAAAGATCTGGAGGTTTGAGAAGGGGTGGAAGACTAGAGCGGGAATGAGTAGATGGACGAGCGAGAGTGGTATTTAAGGAGTAGAAGCGGTGAGGACGAAGGGGAGAGGTAGCTTCGGAGGCGGAGATCTCCAGAAAAAGAACCTGCGAGCCAGAGGCAGTAAAAAAATAGTAGGAAGGAATCCATGCTAGCAGACAGGCTCGGAGAGACGGGAGGCGGAGGAGGAGAGACGGAGGGGAAAAATATATATATATAAGAGAGGACCGCAACCGGGAGGATGCTTCTTCCTCACGCCCAGGGTGGCGGTTTTAAATACCAAAGAAGAAGCTGCCTGCAATTTTTATTTTCTATATTTGTTTTTTCGGAAAATTTTGAGAGGAAGCCACGTCGGATACCTGGCCATTTGGACTGACGAAGACGGGCATGTCAGGAAGAAGACGCCATTGAGGCTTTAAACCCCACCAGCAGTTGTTTCCGGAAATTTTTATTTATGGTTGAGGTAAAAAACGAGGGAAAAAAAAGATGGGGGTAAAATAATTGAGAGGATTCGAAAATTTGAACGTGTCCGTAGTAGGACACGTGGCTGATGGTGGTAGGGGAGGGGCACGTGCGGGTTGGGGGAAGCGTGGGGGAGTTGTGGAGGGTGGGGGCGGCGGGGACTTGGAGTCCGTGACCGGGATCCGACGCTAGCGTTGAGTCGGTGAGAGGGACGGGGGGGAGGCCGTGCGCGCGTGTCGGCTTCCGCCTTTCGCTCCCAGACGAAACGGCTCCCGGCCGCTACAGCGTTGGCCCAACGAACCAGATTTACAGCTGTAAGATATATATATATATAAAATAAAAAGTCCTTTCATGTCCGAATGAGCGATTTGTCCTGAGTAGTCGACAGATCTCTGGATGCTACCGACTGCGAGGTTGAGTTTAACTACGATGGAGGGTGAGGACCGACGGTATCGCTTTGGGTTGCTTGTTGCGGTGACTCAAGAGGGAAGATGAGATTCTGAGAGAGAGAGATATGAAATTATATGGCAATTTTTTTATTTTCTCATTTATGCGATCAATTTCTAACCGATCAAAATTTTTTTTGATTTGAACGGTTTAACGGATAAACAGTTCGAAATAATATTCTTCGCTTCATTTTTATTTATTCATTTTGTTCTCATTAATTTATATATATATATATATATATATATGTTTGAAATGTAATTAGAATTTGATAAATTATTTTCTATTTAATTTGTTACTGTGTTAAAGCTAATGCGTTAGATGTATCAATATCAACGATTGGTTGTTAACGATTAAACTATTTTATTCTAAAAAAAATTTATTTTTTAATTTTTAATAAATTATAAACTTAATATAATAAATTTTTTTAATGAATAAATAGATATGCAGTGGGTATCTAATAAGAACGGAGATTGATATAGAACGTTTCGAACTATTTATGAACCGTTGCCATCTCTAATTATACCATACCTTGTAATGAATCTTGCAATGATTGAAACCAGCATCGTTAATCCTACCAAATCTTGTACTTCTTTTTTATGAATTTATGGTATCTAATGAAGGCTTTTAAAGAAGGTTTTAAGAAGTTTTAATTGGCTTGTTCTAATGGGATAAAAGTTTTGTAGCTTTGATATTTGGGTGGAAAATAATGAATTTAACGATAGAATGACATGTTTGCTTTTTCTCAGCATTATCATGATCGCAACAAGTCACTATTCATGCAATCTATATAATAGCATCTCCATTTAAATAGTTGTCTACTAGTTTGAATAATTGATAACAAAAATTTAAAAATTCAAATTTGCCTTGGCTCATCGCCGAAGGCTGTCCTTACGTAGCCGACATCCATATGATATTTCCTAGTAAACTATTTCTATTTATTGATCAGATTGTTTGCATGTCAAATCATACAGATTGATCGATAGAGATACATCAACCTGAAGTTTAAGATTTGACTTTACTTTGTTCAAAAGGCTTGACCATTCTAATAGAACGAGAACGTAGCTAAAAAGGATAGTAATAATTCATGGAGAAAAAAACATACCAGTAAATATTAATTATATAAAGATAAATCAAGTAAAAAATAATATTTTTTTAAAATGAAATAAGTATCATTTTGAAGAACTTCATTGCAATTTTGGGTTGGCGAGCGATTCAACAGCTGTGGACCCAATGAATCTTTATTGAAAGAGATTCTTTCATTGTCATTGAATAGATTTAGGATGGGATGGATCACAACGATGTACACCCGTTTTTTCGTGATATTTATCAACTTCTGCAGAACTCGATGGTTATCGCAACTCGTCATGTGTACTAAAAGGTAAACTGTGTGGCTGATTGGGTTGTCTTTTTTGTAGCTCACCACTCCATTGAGTGGAGGTGGTCTCAAGAAGATAGAATTCCAACTTCCCTTTTGATGTATCTTTTTTCTGATCTTTTGGACGGTCCTAATATCTTGAGAGTTGTGTGATGGTCTGTCTGTAAAAAAAAAAAAAAAAAAAAAAATCATAGCAATTGTAATTAACTATTAATTATAAAAAATATTAGATAATTATAGGTCATCAAAAATATTTGAAATGCTTCAATTATTATTTAAATATTCCAAACCAACTATATAAAAATATAAAAATATTTTTTTTAAAAAAAAAATCAACCGGCATTTATATTTTAAAAAACTACATTTGATATCTAGATGCTTAGCATTCAAAACGTGCATCATCTGCTCAATAATGATACCTAATGAACTTGTTCAAATCTGATGCTCTGTATCACTATTACAAAATTTATACTACCCACCTAATGATCCATATATTAAAAGCCTTATTAGCCTTTATTAGCTCTAATAGTAAGCTAAGATTTATTAACCTATCTAGTTTGATAAATTTTAGGATAAGTATTTCTTGAAAGAAAAAAGAAAAAAGAATATATAATTGCAAGAAAACTTGAGGTACACAAAACCTCCACCATACGCATATAATGAATACTTAAATGCAAACTTATTATTTTTTTTTTGTCGGTGTTCCGCATTACTTTGTTGTGAGCTCCCCAACCATGCATGCACCTACCACTTCACTTTTCTAGGGAAAGGCACTGCCAATATTTGACGTATCAAATCTCCAATGTCGCTTTGTACAGGCTCCTAAACAATTATAGACTCCAAAAAGGGATTTCGAGTACCATATCTTTTCAGTCATTTGGATTAGAGCATTCAGGCATTACACATGTTAGCAATGAATATAGACACAACGATCTCACATGAGAACAAGATCCATGAATTCTCGTCTGGTGAAAGAATATCAAGTTGGTAGGAAAGGCGAAAACTTCCAGAATATTACGCTCCAAATGGCCAATAGCGAACGTAGACATGACAAAAAAATAATATAGACCTCCTACAGGAGGAGGGGGCACGGAAATGTATATTATTTTCACTGGCCAGAGATGGTAAAAGATTCCGTTGCCTGTAGAAGCTCCACGAGCGCGCTACGTTCAAGTGGCTTTCGACTCCGAACATACAGCGATGTTATTGCCAGTTGTTTGTGGGTCCGTGGCACTGCCGTGCACGCACTCGGACACAAACTCTAAAACTCCTAAACCTCGCATCTGCGTCGCCGAAGCAATATTTTGAAAATCAAATCGATAACCGACATTTTTGAATCATGAATTAATTAATTCGACAGAATAAATTGATCCAATCAAAGTCCAACCAAATGATATCATAATTAATGTTTTATTTAATATATAAAAATAAAAAATATAAATATTAAATTATAAAAAATATTTTTAAAACTTATATGCATATTTAAAAAAAATTATATTATATTAAAATTATAAAAAAATACCTTTAAAACTATAAATGGATTATCTATGAGTACAAAACCAAAGTAAGAAATTAAAAATTTTAAAAAATATTAATTCTAATTTTATTTATCAAAACTATAGTAATGAAGTGCGATTACATACTTCGATCGCATTAATTAAAGCTGAGATATCAGCTACCTTAATCAATGACAAATATAAAGATTTTATTTAATCTCAGCCAAGATGGTTGGAATGTTTTTGTATAGAGAGAGATAAACCTAGCTAGTCATTTATTTCAACTTTAGATCCACAAGAATGATAGAAAAAAAATTTATTGAATATGAAATTTGGCCGTACGTACACAAGTGTGGCCAACTCCAATCCTATCTATATATTTACTTATATATTTAGATCAATAATAGCTTTGACTTAATTAGAAAAATTGGTGATAATTTTATATTTAAATCAGGACTGCAAATGGATAATTAGTGCAGGGAAGCTTAATTTGACAATGCTTTGTTACTGCTATTATGAACTCCATCCTTCGGTAACAAACAAATGCAGTTGCTGAGAACAGCGATGGCAGATGGATGGCCATTCCGTGGTCCCTTGAATCATTCGTCCTTTATCTACCGCATGCGAGATGAGATGTCAATCTACACGAAACGAATGCCATCCACATCTTTTAAGACGTGCTGGGAGGCAGGAATTAATGTTAGGTTTTTGGGGCCAAGGGTATTTTAAAAATACGGGCATTATATATTTTTCATTTTCGATCGAATCAGCCCAAATTTTCTCCTAATTTGCAAGAAAGGCCGTTTTCATTTTCCTTGGACAAAATTGCTTTTCACCCGAGGAGACAGAGGAAGTGGGATGAAAATATGAAATAAAATATGATAAAAAATATATTAAAAAAAAAAAAAAGAAAGAGGAAAAGATTCTTCTTTTAACTATCCATGGCGTTTGCTATATCACTGCTACTCATTGATCTCCTTGAATGCTCCTTGCATTCATAAATTATCATCATTGATGCCTGTCATAACTTATTAGCAATAGTTTTTGGCAGATGGACGATAGTAAAAATTATCAATAGCATTGATTGTACTGAAGATCAAAATACAAGCTTTTTTAGGATTATGAATATTTAAAAACAATTTTAATTCGCTATCCCTGCACTGGCAATTTATATGCATGCATTAATTTTTTTAAAATAATTTATATTATCTTTAATGATGATCTATCAGTATTTGTTATTGATAATTGGATATAACGAAGAAGACTATTTGCAGTGACAAGAATTATTAACGATAATAATGACCATAAATCATGATTGGCGCGCAGTTATAGAGATAATGGTAGCTATAGGCAGTGATGAAGATTGTCTTCAATGGTAGATATTATTAGAGAATATTAACAATAATCGCATCATAGATGAGAAATGATGATAGGGACTGTTAGCAGTGACAACCAATTAATGCTTCATATTATTAATAGTGAAACTAATTAATGGTGATAGATATGATCAATTATAATAAGTGGTGGAGGGGGTCATTGATGATGCTAAGATGAAGATTGCTGGTAGATGTAGGACAGTGGTAGAGATTTTAATAATCATAGATAGTCAAAAAAATCAGAGGTAAGAGACGAGGGGCAATAATGAGTTGCATATATTTATCTTACTTTTTTTTTTTTACATATTTTTAGGTGATATAGTCACGAATACTTTGATTAAAAAATAAAAATAATTATTCCTGTAAATAGTTTAAAAAAAATCTGAACAAAAATATCTTATCTAAAAAATAAATAAAAAATTGCTTGCGGACCCAATGGCCTTTAAGGGTGCAACTCGGACTCATAAAACTTGGGTTTTTCTCAACCTAACCCTAATCCTATTTGTAAAATATCAACCCTAACCCTATTTGTAAAACCTCAAACCTAACCCTATTTTTAAAAATCGGGTTCGGGTTGAGTTTCGAGTTGGAATTCAGATATTGATGAGAAAAAAAAAATATTTTTTTTAAAATAAATAAATACCGAATTATGGATCCTAGAGACGAAAAGATAAATCTCTTGTCGAACGCATAAGCTGGCCTCTAGATGCTCACCACCACAATCCGAAGCATTTTGAAAACCATTCCTTCATATTTACTAAAACACCCTCCATCACATCTTCCATTCATTTCCATTTGATCGAACCAACCTACATCCGTTTTTATTATTTCAAACACTAAAAACCCCTTTGGTTCGTAGAAGGCGCAGCTTACCTCTGCCTCTCTCCCTCGCTCTCTCTCTCTCTCTTTCTGTAATGCCTCGTTGCAGGGATGGCAGTGCCGTAAACAAAGAAGAGAAGAAGGTGAGAAGTGAAACGAAATGTGCGGATGATCCATCTTTGTGTTTGTCATTCTTTTTCTTGCCTGCAACCAACGGCTTTGTCATCCTCGCTCTCAAGTTGGTCATCTCGTGTAACTCGACTGGTGCCCTCAATTTTTCAAAAACTTGGTGCCGATAAACCACCCATGATCGGATAGCCCTCGTGTTCGAATTATCTCGAGTTTAAATTATGATCAACTTAAACTCAAATTAATTACAAATCAAGCTAGATTAAATCTGAGTCTTTTGAGTTTGGATTGAGCAAACATAAATTTAAATACTACTGTAAATCAAGGAATCTCGAATGGATTCAGATTGACTTCAGTCCAAATCGCACCCTTAATGGCCTTGGTATTAAAGGCGAGGAACTCCGTAACAAGTCGTGAGGATAGATAGGTACTTTGCACCATGACCCCACCACCAGGCGGCAGGAACTTCACTACTACCGGCGTGCCGTATCAAGTGGAGTCCTCATGGTACCATGGTAACAGCATGCCTAAATTAAAAAGTCTTGGCTGTAAACCCCAGCCAATCCCAGAGTTTCAGCTGTAACACAGGATTACTCTCCTCGCCGTTTGTGGCCGCCTGGCCTCAACATGCCACTCGGCGGGCGCTCATGGATGGCAGATTCCTTTTTGAGTCTTTGCCGTGTATAATTTATAACTTGTCTCACTGAAGGCTAGGTATCATCTTTCCGAAGGAGTCCATTATTATTTTACGATCGATCGATGGTGCTGTTCCTCGTTCAAGAGACATTTTACTTGGCTCCCAACTCCCAGATATTGAACGCTAGTGGAGAAGAAAACCATTGACTACTACTGAAGCTTCCGTGCTCTTTCTCCTCTCTCGAATTTATTTGGATACGGTGGCGTCCGGACTCTCTTCCGATCCATAGTGGTCCAAATCCTTCCCAGCTTGGAATGTTGTCTTTTTGTTTAGGATTCGAGTGCTGCTGCAACATCATGTGGCGATGTTTTCAACTGTCCACTTGTTATATATATCACCGGGTTTAAAAAAAACAGCTCATTGTCTTCGAAGACACTGATCTCTCTGTCCCTTATTCCCTGGGCCAGTTTGATGAGCTGGACTGGTTAGACAAGGCCTTTGAGTTCTTCTTATCCATCCTTGTTTGAACCATGAACTCCATGTGCTATATTATTTATTGCATTATGAAATTTTCATAGGCCGTGCACGAGAAGCTTTGGATCTAGCTCACATCATATCGGCAGTGCTTCATGTCATCTGAACATTAAATTTTGAATCTGCTGGCTGGTACCAAGGCAATCATGATAAAATCCATTCACTTATTCTGAAACCTTTGGTAGTTTGCATACCTAAACTCCTTTTGTTTGCCGACCAAAAGTGGACTCATTACAGAAGGAACAAGAACTTCATTCAAGCCACTGATCTAAAACTATCCTTTGTTAAAGCCCTGAGAAACCGTTTTATAGGGAAGCAGGTAGGAAATTGGTAGGAGATATGCGTGCAGTTTTAAATTCTTAAGTGAAAGTCTTTCCTACTGACTAACTATTAAATGCATCGTTTGGTAACTTCAGTTTGGCCAGCTATGCCGATGTTTTCCTGGGCCTCGGGATATATGTCAGGGTGAACTTTCGTACCACACTTGGAGGCGTCACAGGATCCAAGCAATATATTAGTGGCCTTGGCTGGCTTGCATGCAAGCTGGAACACCAGTGATTAGTTTAGCACTTCAGTGTTTAGAGTAAGCCAGGCAAGAACATGTGAGGAAGACCTTTCATGTTGGCTGACTACTTCTCCGTGGCTTCGCCATATATTCCAGAGATTTAATTCATGTGGCTTTGGAGATCTGCTAGCAGTCAACTGGATGTGAAACAGCTGTCCCATAAAAAACAAGTTGCGTGTGATGGTGAGCTGGCGGTGCCTTGATAAGCCTCGCCCACCCCCTAAAAAAAAAGGTTAAGATTAAAAATTTTATGAAGATAATGAGAAAGATTGCTGGGCATACGATTTTGAGGGGAAGTCCGTGCTGTGAAACAATCACTACATCACCAAATAAAATAAAATAAAAAAGAAAGATTAAAAAAATTGGGAAAAAGGAGGCGTATTAATTACTAGACTAATTTGATCCTTAAACTGAAACCAGGCCAGCCCGAGTAAGTGCTGGGACTAATTTTTTAGTAATAGATTAAAAAAGTATGAAGTAATCGATCCTCTCATTTCTTCAATGATTTACATATGGCATATGATCAAATAATTTCTATATATAATGGCCATTCATTCAAGCAGCGGAATGTCTGGGCTGGAGCTATTGGGTTCGAAACAAATGGTTCCAGACCAACCCAAGTCTATGTTGGGCTACCGGGTGCTAATGGTTGACCTGGCTCGGCCCAACCCCGTTAAACTATTGGCGTAATCCACCTGAGATGCAAACGGGGTCAAGCGAGATGTAGGCCGGCCTTTCAAAACATGCAACCCTTTACAAAAGGTTTCTCCATATCCAATTAAAGAAAAGACTTTGTACAGTGCATTCGATGCAGTAAATCTTACATAGACTGCACCATCTCTTTTTATTGATCAACATTCATTTATATAGCTTAACGCGATGGAATAGGATAGCAGGGATTATGATTACGAATTTGTAAGCGGCATACTATTTTTTTTATGGGACGGAATAAGATGGCTTGCCTTTTTAAAAAATATTAAGACATCCCAGTTGTAAAATTACGACACCCATTCAAAAATGTTAAAATAGCTTTACGACATCCTAACGGAAAAAAATTGTAACACCTCAGTTATAAAATTACGACACCATAGTTATAAAATTATGACACCCATTCAGAAAGTCAAAAAAATTACAATACCTTTGTTGTAAATTTACGACACCGTAGTTATAAAATTACGATACACATTCAGAAAATGTGTCGGTACATAAATTAAAAAAAAAAAGCTGAACGGGTATTAATGCATGTCAAGTCAAAATTTAAGACGAGACTTTAGTAATAAAATTACGACACCGTAGTTATAAAATTAAGACACCCATTAAGAAAGCCAAAAAAAATTATGATATTTCAGTTATAAATTTACAATACCATAGTTATAAAATTACGACACCCATTCAGAATATGTTTGTATATAAATTTTTTTAAAAAAGCTAAATGGGTATAAATGCATGTCACGTCAAAATTTAAGACCAAGTGTAGAATTACGACACTATAATTATAAAATTAAGACATTTGTTTAGAAAGCCAAAAAAAAAAATTACGACATCCTAATTGAAAATTTACGACACCGTAATTATAAAATTACGATACCCATTCAGAAAATGTGAACTTTGATCTGTACATAAATTCTAAAAAAAACTGAACATGTATTAATGCACATCACGCCAAAATTTAAGATTGTATCCCTGCTATCTCATTTCGTCTTATCGTATCAAGCCATGTAGGATTTATGTGGATCAATAAAAAAGAAGCGTTGCAGTCCACGTAGGATTTGCTGCACCGAAGGAGGTGTACAAAACTTTTCCATCCAGTTAAACAATAGGAAAGGAAAACTCTTTGTGCATCGACCTCCGATGTACAATATAAAGCGTGTATCAGGTACACGCAGTGGCCGCTCGTCCGTGCGAGTATGCATGCGGGATGCACCGTGGCCCAATGGACCATGGCACATACATTTGCATAGGAGAGCGGCCATTGGTCGCACTCAATGCACGCTTTGTGCATCGAAGGCCGGTGTAGAAAAAGCCTTTGTACACCATCCCAATGCAAGATG
This sequence comes from Calamus simplicifolius, assembly GCA_900491605.1. NCBI lineage: Eukaryota > Viridiplantae > Streptophyta > Magnoliopsida > Arecales > Arecaceae > Calamus > Calamus simplicifolius. The sequence continues at coordinate 302,215 of UESW01004555.1, read as the reverse complement.
GCCTGTACAAAGTGCGATGATTCGCTTACACATGGGCCCACACTGGAAGGCCCGCTAGTGGATCCTGCATCGCTGATGTGTGGGCCGATGCATGGGCAAATCATCACGTTCGATGCATGCTACGCCTCGCTTGGATCAGAACGATGCACAAAAAACTTTTCCTAAATGATATTTAGACCCTACCATTTTTTTTTTATTTTATTTATTTATTTTATTTTACTGTTTCAGTATTGATGTTAGTAAAATCCTACATGAAGCTCATGTCCAGGCCCTTTGATGTCTTTCAATGAGAAAGGGATGTTTATTTGGCTAGCGTGTGGCTCATCAATCACGACCGTTTGCAGTAGGTATGATATTGTGCTCCTTTACGGGTGCTGGGCTGTGATTACACCTAAAGAAAAAGCAGGCCGGAAACCACTTTAACATGCATTTGATGATCATTTTGGAATTGTTCAGGTAATTCTGCATCGATGGTGATCCTAATTATAAGGTGATCTGATTTTATGATAAAAAATTATCATGTTTTGTATGATATGTCATGATAATCAAGGATCACTATAATCTAATATCAGCATTTTTAGTATAGTATGCGAATCCATGATTATTAAAAAAAAAACACCAAAAATTCTCCTATTATATTATATTATATTATATTATAATAGATAAATATAATATAATATATATATCATATTTTACATAATATATTATAAATAAAAGGTTACTATATATTATAATATAATTTAGTATTATTATATTAATATCATACCATAATATTATAGATTTTAATGTAAGATTAACAAAGAAAAAGTAATTTTGGATCGCCGTCACGTTGAATCATCGTAATGCAACCAAATGGGATGATCTCATTACGTTCCTACAAATCATTGATGATTTAGAAAATAAAAAAATCATGCCGCTGGTCCACATTTTCTTCATGATTTGTTGTCAGCTTTTTGTTTTTTTTTCTTTCCTGTGTTAACATTTTTCAAAAATGTGAATCCCCCTTATTGCCTTCACCCTACCCCACCCCGGGGTGCTGAACATCATGTACAACGAACGATCATGATAGCCAAGCATATTGGACTATGGGAGGACTTGGGAGACTTTATCTGCACATCTTCTCAGCTTCTACATTATAAACATGTTGAATCATAGTTTTGGCCTTATATTAAATAATCATAATACAAATCCAATCATCACCCTCATTTAAAAAAATATAATTTTTATATATTAAATTATATTTTGGAATACTAGAAAATATAGTTACTATTATTTGTTGTGATAAGAAAAGTATAACCATTATCATATGCTCTAATTTTTAACTTTTTAATGACAATATAAGATTTGAGTGTTAAGCTGTTCTTTGACAGATTATCAGTAAGAAAGATAAACTTTTAGAGTTGTGAAATTGTTGTCGCGAAATCATTTTTTTTCGAAGCATCAGGTAAGGTTCGGAACCCGATAGCCGATGAGGATGGAGGTGAGAGTCTTCTGATGCTTCAACTTTGGACTGGGATCCTGCAAAAAAGTTTCCGCGGGCTGGTTGTTCCGACGAGGATCCTCTAACGCTTAAATGAGTGGTCTGAAAAATAGTAGTGTATCTCCCTTTGTTTGGGAGTTAGCTACGGACTTAGAGAAATTCTTGAAATAAGAGAAGTTGAAGTTTTTGTCTCATCGTGAGCCAAGGTTCTTATACCTAGTTGGGAGTCCCTCTTACCTCTTTTTGGACAGATATTGATTCCGAGGTGTTGCATCCTGACTTGGAGCAAGTAGAAAGGCTAGCAACGACAGATGGTGTTCGCCCCATGGCTTGTTAGAACTGGTAGGCCACCTCTTTATTTGATATGGACGGCTACAGCCAGTTGATGGGTCTTGTCAGGCGCAGCGCGATAGACAGTTGATAAACCAGGTCTTTTCGGACGTGCACCACAACCGATAGGTGGGACACGTAGGGCCGCAGGTGGGTCATGTGGGGCGATAGCGGACCACATGGAACCGCAGACGGCAGCAGGCCGCTTAATGTTGAGATCGACTCTGAGATCAATCTTGAGGCCGATGTCGGGGTCTTGGGACTGGCGTTGAGGGCCAACGCTGGAATCGGTGTTGAGGTCCGACGTTGGAGTCAGTCTGGGGACCGATGCTGGAGTTGGTGCTAAGGGCCGACATTGGAGTCGGCCTTGAGGCTGATGCTGGAGTCGGTCTTGGGACCTACATTGGAGTCGGTGTTGGGGGCGGAGGTGACACGTCGGATCATGATGACTTTAATTGTTTGATTTTATCTCCAGCAGTTAGCCTTTTTCGTTAATTGTAATGTGGCTGAACGTGGCTTGTTCAACCACATCAGATGTCCCCACGCCCTTGAGCTCATGCGGTCACCTTTCTTGCCGAGCGAAAGGAGCGTAGACTTTTAATGTCCTCGATTCTCGCCTTTAATTATGGGCATGTGCCTCCTTGGAGGGTCAAATCCTTCTCATTTAAGAGAGCATGGGACGCTGTACCGCCATCGTGCAGGAGATTCTTTCTCTAAAATTGAAAAGATTTTTCTCGAAATTGAAATCAACTCTATCGAATAAAGTGATAGCCATCATTGCAGTGATGTCATTAGCATCCCATCATTGGTCGCAGATCATGCCTTTGCGCTCCCAATCGAGGTGTCTTGCCTCGGATGAATGAGATCATGCGATGATTGAGGTATGCCTTTAATAGGAAACCTCTACGTGGTGGACCAAATCGGACGGGACGATTCAAAGGATGGGCATAAAGGGGGTTGTCCCTGTCAAGGAGCTTCTTATGCATCCGAAGCCTTCCCTTTCTCTCTTGAAACCTGAGTTCCCGAGGCCCTTCTCCTGTGTCCATTGTCTCCTTCCTTGCTTTAGATTAGTCCTTTTCTAGCCTCGTTTTTTTTCCTCCTCATGGGTCCCGATAGGAAGGGCAGGAAACCCGCAATAGCCTCCACATCCTCGTCCTCCTTCGAGGACAGGGTTTCATTGACATAGCTATGGGCTACAGGCGAAATCTTGATCCGGGACCATTCAACAGCCGCAGATCCACCATCACCACCTATATCCCCATTGCCACCTAGGGCTAGTAGGGCATCCTCTCCAGTCATTGCCCCCACTCCGGCGGGTCCGAGGAGGATCGCTTCCACCATCACCCCAGCGGACATAGAATCCCTTAGGGTCTCCTATAGGATTCCCAGGGAGGTCCGACTGTCTGCCCCTGGACCCAGTGATAAGGTGACCTTCGGTCCTTCCGGAAGGATCGCCCTATACAAGGAGTTCCTCAAGGCATGCCTTTGGCTTCCTCTCCACCCCTTCATCATCAGCCTACTTCATAGGTATGCACTGACGCTGGCACAGTTGGTTCTAAACTCCTTTCGGACCATCTGTGCCTTCATGGTGCTCTATGGCTACCTGGGCATAGTGGGTAGAGTATCCTTATTCTGCAGCCTGTAGACCCGTTGATGCCAGTCTGAAACTAGGTGGTGGCTATTTACACCCAGACTCGGCCGAGCCCTTAAGCTTAATCCCTCATCCATCAAAGGATAGAAAATTCAGTTCTTCTTTGCACATATTGAGGGGGTGAGGCGGAGTTGGAGGGACCCAAACTAAGAGCCAAATAAGAACTCGACGATGATCCTAGAGGACCAGGAGGCATACGAGCAATTATTTCCCTCCCAGGTCCCCCTCTGTCAAGAGCTCCTATCGGAGGGAAATCTCCGCTATGCAGGTCTAGCCCTGGGTGATGGTTAGCGCACGTGTTCCTCTCTCTCTCTCTCTCTCTCTTTCTTTTGATTGACTGGCTCTGGCATGTGCAGACATAAGGATATCCATCAATGCCGTGAAGAGGGCGATCAAGAAGAGAAAAGGGAATGTCGGTGGTGATGCTGGAAGGTTGGAGAAAAGGCCTTGCCCTCGGTCTCCAGTCTCTCCTCCACGTGAGCACCAGGCGGACCAGGAGCCTGCTCTACTGATCGACCTCACCACCGAGTTGCCCCTGGAGGAGTCGAGAGTCGAGGCAGTCCCCTCATCGGTGGAGCCAACCACTTCGGTATGGAGCTGACCCTCTCGGTTACCGTGCCAACCCAGAGGGAGGCCGCCAGTGGGAGAGCAAGAAGGTGTGGAGGGTCTGGCATCAGAGTCGTGGCGAAGAGGTACCACCCATCTCCGACTCTACACCTGCAACCTTGGCGTCAACCGGGCCTGTAGAGGCAGGCAGGATGAGGGCGATCCAATTGCCGCCATCCCTCAAGGACCATGGTCATGTGGCAGAGTGGCTTCTGGCCTATGCATACCTGCTGAGTTTCGAGAAGAACTTTATCGCCAGCAGGCCACAGACTTCTTCCGGGATACCTTCTCAGCTCTACTTTGGGTAGGTATCTCTTTGTCTTTATAAGGTTTCCTCATCGTATTGTATGTTGACAAGGGTTTTCTTTATGCAGTCGGTGAACTCCATGTTCGCCGCTTGAGACGTCGCCCTTCAAGCCGATGCTATCCTCGTCCGCGCTGATGGGATGCCTCCACTGCTCAGGCCCGAGCTGAGAGGGCTAAGAGTGAACTGGAAATGACCCACACTGAGCGGGCAGAGGAGCTCAAGGAGGTGAAGCGCCAGGCAATGACCGAGCTCGAGCGCGCCCGCATCGCTGAAGCGAAGTTGGAGGACGTCATGGTGAGGCTGAGCATGTGTGACCTCCAATTCCACACCGTTACTCTGGAGGTAAAGGCGGCCAAGCAGCGGGCGATGATGCCGAGGCAATTGCCTGAATGGCCGATGCTAGGGCGGGCGACGCCGAAGATGATATGCACACGATGATTGCGAGGGTGGAGAAGATAGAGGCAAGGATGCAAGCTATCAAGGAGAGGGCCGCGGTGGCCGAGAGGGGGCCACGGAGTCGATGGAGCGCTACCGGAGCTCTGCTGACTTCGAGGATGAGCTGGTGGAGGCTTTCATCGGGGTCTACCTGCAGGGCTTCTGAGAGTGCAAAGAGAAGGTGATCAGGGTCTTCGGCATCTCAGGCCTTGACGACCTTGAGCTTGATGATGATGAGGAGCCAGAGGGGCCATTAGCAGTGGAGAGATTAGCTGATGATGGGTTTGCACTAGCCGATGATGGATCGACACCCGCTGAGCCTTAAAGACCTTGCCTTCTTCTTTTATTTTGTCTTTGTACCGAAGTCCGACTTGAATCGACATTTTGTAAAGTTTTTGACAGTTAATAAAAATAAACTTTCTTTTCAGTCTTTGAGCACTTAGCTTTTGTAGTATGTTCTATCGTTCCTCGCTTTATACTTGTGCGAATATGTGATGAGGCCATGCATTCTGATGGCCATTGGCCATATGCTCTGGGTTTACGTTGAGGCCGACGCTAGAATCGGTCTTGAGACCGATGGTGGAGTCGGTCATTAGTTAGGATCGAGAGCCCTTTTGAACCTCGAAGGATGACTCGGGAGTCTTAAAGGTCAAGCCTGAGAGCCTTTTGAACCCTGGAGGATGACTCGGGAGTCTTAGAGACCAAACCCGAGAGCCTTTTGAACCCCGAAGAGTGACTCGGGAGTCTTAGAGACCAAGCTCGAGAGCCTTTTGAACCCCAAAGGATGACTCAGGAGTCTTAGAGACAAAGCCCAAGAGCCTTTTAAACCCTAAAGGGTGACTCAGGAGTCTTAAAGGCCAAGCTTGAGAGGCTTTTGAACCCCATCTTGTAGAGCTGATTGAATGAAAGGAAAGGATACTTGAACTTATCTTTATTTTGATTAGTAGAAAGTGTACATCACTGATAGTACCGACGAAGGTTATCCGCGTTCCAAATGCGGGGGATTGGCCTTCCATGTAGTCTTTCGATCCGGTATGCTTCACGATTAAGTGCTTTGGGGATCCGATAGGGTCCTTCCCAGTTTGGGGATAATTTGCCCCCTTCCATAGGCTTTGAGACTTCAGCTCACCTGAGGACCAGGTCCTCGAGGAGGAACGCCTTGCATTAGACAAGGCATTGTAGTACTTTATAGCTTTTTGGCGATAGACAACCATCTTGAGTTGCGTCCGATCGTGTGTCTCCTCGATGGAGTCAAGGTTGGCCTATAGTTGATTAGGGTTGTCCTCCTCGTCCTACGACTTCACCCAAGGGCTGTGGATGTCGATCTCGATGAGGATGATTGCCTCTGACCGAATACGAGGCTGAAGGAAGTCTCCCCAGTGGGAGTCCTTGGCATCGTGTGATACGCCCACAGTACGTTTGGGAGCTCCTCCACCCGTCTTCCTTTAAACTCATCCAGCCATGTTCTGAGCCCTTGAAAGATGGTCCGGTTTGTAACCTCGGCTGCCCCATTTGTCTGTGGGTAGCCGATGGAAGTAAACCGCTAGCGATGCCTAGCTCAGTGTAGAATTCCTTGAAAGGGGCATTGTCGAACTGCTGACCGTTGTCGGTAATGAGGGTGCAAGGTAGCCCAAACCAGTACATAATGGACTTCCAGAAGAAAGATCTCGCCTTACTCTCAATGATCTTTGCCATTGCTTCGGTCTTCACCCACTTAGTGAAGTAGTCAATGGCGATGAGTAAAAACTTTTGCTGATCAGAGGCTGGGAGAAATGGGCCCAGGATGTCCATTCCCCATTGGTCGAAGGGCCATGGAGCCGATAGATTACTCAGTTGGAAGTTGGCTGCCGCTGGATATTGGTGTATCGCTGGCTACTATCGTACTTTCAAACCAACTCGGCGGCATCCTCCCGCATGGTAAGCCAATAGTACCCCTGGCGCAGGGCCTTATACGCTAGCGCTTTGCCCCCCAGGTGGTTCCCGTAGACACCTTCATGAATTTTGCGAAGGATGTAGTTGACATCCGCATGGCCGATACACTTGAGGAAAGGGTAGGAGAAGGACCTCTGATATAGTCGCCTATCAAGCACCAGTGTTGGAAGATTATTGAAAAATTATATGCCCCAATCCTTTTGATTTGATGATTACCAAAAGCCATGAGTACTTAAAAGATGTAATGAGTTTATTTACATGAGCAATGAATTTATTTTGAACAATCAATGAGAATGTTAAAGTTTGACTTTAATCAATTTGAAAGTAACTTTAAGCTCAATGTTTAAGCTTTCAAAAAGAAATTTTATAATTCATATTTAATCAATGAGTTTTTGGAATACTTCTTGAATTAATTCTTAATGTCAATTTTATTGAATTCAAGTCAAAAAATGATTTAAAATGAATCTGGAACGATTTTAAAGTCAATCAGAAAATTTCTGATTTTTGATACGTTCCGGAGCCGACTCTGAGTTTCAGAGTCGACTCCACTCAGAGTACAGAAATGTCTATCTGTCTCGAGTCGACCCACGTAATTTCCGAGTCGACCCCCGATTCTGTCGAGCCGACTCCATGACTGTGCGAGTCGACTCCGCTCAGACACCAGAGGTGTGTTTTTCTGAGCACTTCGCGAGTCGACCCCAACTTTTCATGAGTCGACCCCCGACTTTCAGGAGTCGACACTTTACTTTTGGTGAGTCGACCCTTTGACTTTCTGACATTTCTATTTTTAGTATCACGAGCTCGAGCCGACTCGGGAAAAGCATGAGTCGACTCCAGCAAATCTGGGCGAGATTTTTACGGATGCCAACTCAGCTCCAACGGTAAGATTTTTGATTAACGGCTATTTTTCTTTGTTCTAACGGCTATATTTTGCAGAATCTATAAATAGAGAAGCCGTTTTCAAATCAAAAGAGACAATAGAGAGATATTTATTTCAAAGAAAAAGAAGAGAAAAATCGAAAAACAGAGCTTCAGTTGAAAAAATCCGTGATTCAAAATAGAGTGAAAGAAAGAGTGTGAAATCAAAGGAAGTTCCTTCTGTGCTCAAGCTCAAATCCAAGGAAGCTTCAGAAGAAAATCCAAGTGCTATTCAAGAGCATCTCAAGGATTTTCAACACTCAAAGAAAAGAGGAAAAGCTCAAATCAACTCCAACACTTCCGTGAAGAATCCAAGCTGAGGCCGATTCTACACTTCAAAGGAGTTGAAGAAAAGAAGAAAAGCTCAAAGCCAACCAACTGCAAATCAGGCTTTTCTAAACTTATTCTTACATTTGTTTATCTGCTCATTAAGGAGCTTTGTAACTGAAAAACAATATTTCTATTGTTTGTGTCTAGTTCAATCTGGGGGATTGAACTAGTGGAGGTAGTCTTACCTCGGTTCAAGCTTGGTTAAGCTTGTGTTAGGGTTTTTGTGCTGGTGAGCCCTTGAAAACCAGCTGGGTTCGTTGTGCGCCCGGGAAAACAACAAGTTTGAGTTGTGAGCTTGTAAAACAACTCTGCTGTAATCTAGGGTGATTATAGTGTGGACCCAAGTGAATCTTGGGAGTGGACGTAGGTGTTGGATACACCGAACCACTATAAAATCTTTGTGTTTGCCGTGTTCATTGTCTCTATCTCTATCTCTGTTTTATTCACTGCACTTTATATTTACTTTGCATTTGCCTTCATTCATCTAAGCAAATAATTTAAAAGGCTAATTTTTAAAGAACCCAATTCACCCCCCCCTCTTGGGTTGTCATCTGGGCCAACAATTGGTATCAGAGCTAGTGCTCATTAGATTTTGATCACACGATCAAGAGCTAAAGTTCCAAATGGCAACACAAGTTGGTTCATTTGCTGAAGGTCATTCTACGAATAGACCTCCACTTTTTAATGGCTCAAATTATTCTTATTGGAAAGCTAGAATGAGGATATTCATTCAAGCTTCTGATTATGAGCTATGGGGTGTTATAATAATGGACCTAGTACACCCACACATGTTATTGATGGCACTATTGTTCCTAAGCCCGAAAGGGACTGGAATGATAATGATAGGAAAATGGCACAGCTTAATGCTAAAGCCATGAATGTTTTATATTGCTCCTTAGATGCTAATGAATTAATAGAATCTCCACATGTAATTCCGCAAAGGAGATTTGGGATAGATTAGAGGTTACCCATGAGGGTACCAACCAAGTAAAAGAATCTAAAATTAATATTCTTGTTCATAAATATGAATTGTTTAGCATGGAACAATCTGAAACCATTGCATGCATGTACACTAGATTTACAGATATTGTAAATGGTTTGAAAAGTCTTGGTAAGACATATACTAACTCTGAACTTGTTCGAAAAATTCTTAGGTCATTACCAAGATCATGGGAAGCAAAAATGACAGCAATCCAAGAAGCAAAGGACCTCAACACTTTACCCTTAGAGGAGCTTCTAGGATCTCTTATGACCCATGAGCTGACTATGAGGCAGCATGTAGAGGAGGACACAAAGAAGAAGAAAGTGATTGCCCTCAAAGCTGCAAAAGAAGAAGAGAGCAGCAGTGATGATGATGATGATGATGAAGAGACTGCTCTCTTAGCAAAGAAATTTAAAAGATTTATGAGGAGAAAGAAACCCTTCCACAAGAAGAAATTTGGAGCAAAGTGGGAAGGAGAAAAGGATAAAATAAGGACAAGGACAAAGAAAAAGAGAAAGACCCCTTGACTTGCTATGAGTGTAATAAACCGGGGCACTTTAGAATGAATGTCCTAAATTGAAGAAAGCCTACAAAAAGAAAAAGAAGGCTTATGTGGCGACTTGGAGTGACAGCGAGGAATCTTCTTCCGAAGAAGAAGAACAAAAGGAAGTCGCAAACGTATGCTTTATGGCGGACGACAACGATGAGGTAAGTTCCGAAACCCTTGCGATGAATTTGCTTTGATGAATTTTGATGCTTTTAATGAACTTGTTGGGGATTTCAAAGTTTTGAAAAAGAAATACAAGATTTTGAAAAATGAAAACTTAACTTTCATTAAAGAAAAGGAAAATCTTAATAATGAAGTTAAGAAACTTAAATCTGAAAATGAAATTTTAAAAGAAAAGAATCAATCTCAATGAAAATGATAAACTAAAGAAAGAGGTTGAAAAACATAAAACATAGTTGATAAGTTTACTTAAGCTCAACTAAATTAGACATGTTATTAAATAGTCAAAAAGCAGTTTTTGACAAAGCCGGATTAGGATATAACACTTTAGAAAACAAAAATCACTTAAAAATATTTTTGTAAGTGCTGGCCAAAGTAATTTTACATGCTTTAAATGTAATCAAAAGGACATAAATCTTATGAATGTAAAATTCTAAAACCTAATAAAAACTTAAATGTTAAAGGAAAGAAAATATGGGTTCCGAAAGGAACAATTTTGTTGCTACTAACCATGAAGGACCCAAGAAAGCTTGGGTACCTAAACATAAAGTTTGATTTCATTGCAGGAATGTCTTGTGGCCAAGAGATCAAAAGAAAGTGGTATCTTGATAGTGGCTGCTCAAGACATATGACGGGTGACAAAGAAGAATTCATCACCCTGAAGAAAAGAAAGGAGGAGTTGTTACATTTGGCGACAATGGCAAAGGCCAAATCTTGGGGTTTGGTAACATTCAAATAACTCCCTCCACATTTATTGAAAATGTACTTTATGTTGATGGTTTAAAGCATAACTTAATTAGTATAAGTCAATTATGTGACAAAGGTTTTAAAGTATCATTTGAATCTTCTTTATGCACTGTAGCTAATCCCATTGATAATAGCATTGTTTTTATTGGAAATAGAAATGGCAATGTATACTTGATTGACTTAGACAAATTGTCTACTAATAATCATTGCTTAGTTGCTAATAATGCTAATATGAATGAGATTGGTTGGTTGTGGCATCGAGATTAGGTCACGCAAGCACACACCTATTTCAAAACTAATTAGAATGGATTTAGTAAAAGGTTTACCTAAATTAGATTTTGAAAATAACAAAATATGTGATGCATGTCAGTTTGGAAAACAAACAAGAAGTTCTTTAAATCTAAAAATATTGTTTCAACTTCTAGGCCATTAGAGCTACTTCACATGGACCTTTTTGGACCAACTAGAACCACAAGTCTAGGAGGAAAGAAATATGGTCTTGTGATAGTAGATGATTACTCTAGATTCACTTGGGTAATGTTTTTAGCTCACAAAGATGAGACTTTCTCGATATTCTGAAATTCTTCAAGAAAGTAACAAATGAGAAAAACACTACCATAGTGTCTCTAAGAAGTGATCATGGAACTGAATTTGAAAATCACTTATTTGAAAGTTTTTGCAATGAAAATGGTATTAATCATAATTTTTCTGCACCTAGGACCCCACAACAAAATGGTGTAGTTGAAAGGAAAAATAGGACTCTAGAAGACATGGCCCGTACCATGCTATGTGAAAGTAAACTCCCGAAATACTTTTGGGCGGAAGCTATTAACACAGCATGTTACATCTAAATAGAGCTTAATAAGACCTATTTTAAAGAAAACACCTTATGAATTATGGCATGATAGAAAACCCAATATAAAATATTTTCATGCATTTGGTTGTAAATGTTTTATTCATAATAATGGTAAAAACAATTTAGGCAAATTTGATGCTAAATCTGATGAAGGAATATTCTTAGGATATTCAACAACTAGTAAAGCATATAGAGTATTTAACAAGAAAACTTAGTTGTTGAAGAATCATTCATGTAGTTTTTGATGAATCTTTAGCACTCGTTCTGAAAAATTGATGATGAGGAAGATACAAACATAATTGAAAAAGATCTTGAAAAATTAATATTGATGTATCTTCAGATCATGAACAAGAAGCTAAAGATAATGATTCACCTAAGGATGATGATACTAACACTAATCATAATGATGTAGATCTACCAAGAGATTGGAGATATGCTTATAGTCATCCCTAAGGAATTGATTATAGGTGATCCATCTCAAGGAATAAGAACTAGATCATCTATGAGAAATATTAGTAATCATCTTGCATTTGTATCACAAATTGAACCTAAAACTATTGAAGAAGCTGAAAAAGATAATAATTGGATGTTAGCAATGCAAGAAGAATTAAATCAATTCACTAGAAATAATGTATGGACCTTAGTTGAAAGACCTAAAAATCATTCTGTTATAGGATCAAAATGGATTTTAGAAATAAACTAGATGAAAATGGCATAGTAATTAGAAACAAAGCTAGATTAGTTGCAAAAGGATATAATCAAGAAGAAGGTATTGATTTTGATGAAACCTTTGCACCTGTAGCTAGATTAGAAGCCATTAGACTATTACTTGCATTTGCATGTCATATGAATTTTAACTTATTTCAAATGGATGTAAAAAGTGCATTTTTAAATGGATTTATAAATGAAGAAGTATATGTAGAACAACCACCAGGTTTTGAAGATCACGAATTTTCAAATCACGTTTTTAAATTGCACAAAGCTTTATATGGTTTGAAACAAGCACCTAGAGCTTGGTATGATAGATTAAGTAAATTCTTAATTGAAAATGATTTTAAGAGGAAATGTTGATAAAACTTGTTTTTGAAAAGAAAAGGTAAAGATTTATTAGTAGTTCAAATATATGTTGATGACATTATTTTTGGTGCTACTAACAATCTCTATGTCAAGAGTTTGCTAAGTTGATGCAGGGAGAATTTGAAATGAGCATGATGGGAGAACTCAACTTCTTCCTTGGACTCCAAATCAAACAAAGCAAAGAGGGAATCTTTATCAACCAAACAAATACACAAGAGAAATCTAAAGAAGTTTGGTATGGAATCAATGAAACCCCTCGGAACACCAATGAGTCCTTCATGCAAGCTGGACAAAGATGAAGAAGGTAAAAGGTTGATCAAAATATTATCGAGGTATAATCGGATCCCTACTTTACTTAACTGCAAGTAGACCAGACATAATGTTTGCTGTTTGCTTATGTGCTAGATTTCAGTCTGAACCTAAAGAATCACATTTAATTGCTGTTAAAAGAATACTAAGATATTAAGTGGAACAAAAAATGTAGGTTTATGGTATTCTAGAGACTCCACATTAAATCTGATTGCATACACTGATTCTGATTATGCTGGATGTAAGTTAGATAGAAAAAGCACAAGTGGTGCATGCCAATTCTTAGGAAGTAACTTAATCTCATGGTTTAGCAAAAAGCAAAATTCAGTTGCATTATCAACTACTGAAGCTGAATATGTAGCAGCTGGAAGTTGCTGTGCTCAAATCCTATGGATTAAGCGACAACTTGAAGACTATGGTATCACACTTGATAAAACACCTATAAGATGTGATAACACAAGTGCAATCAATCTAACAAAAATCCAATTCAACATTCAAGAACCAAACACATAGAAATTAGATATCATTTTATAAGAGAACATGTAGCAAATAATGAAATTGTCTTGATTATGTTAACACTGAAGAACAATTAGCTGACATATTTACAAAACCCTTAAGTGAAGAAAGATTCTGTTATCTTAGAGGAGAGTTAGGGATTTGTGATCCATTAGAATGAATTTGAAACCCCTAAGGAAATTTTATCTAAATTCTTTCAAATCCTTGATCTTTAAGGAAATCTTATCTAGAATTCATATCTAATTGATCCATTCAATCCAATGATTATTTTATCAATTTTATGATCAAATTCCGGACACATTTCAGAAATTTCATGTTTTTGCTCTGAAATGGTCTCGGAGCCGACTCGGTGAGTATCGGAGTCGACTCCGGTTTCTACTGAAACTCTCGGGTCGACCCCTTCTCGGCGCGAGTCGACTCCACTTCGGGATGGTTTTCTGTGACTGTCCGGAGTCGACCCCTTGCTTTGCGCGAGCCGACTCGAAGTGGTCCCAGGTTGATTTATCTAGGGCAGAGTCGACTCGCCGTTCATTTCAAACTTTCCAATCTCTCAAAATACTCTCTCCAAAATATCTCCAACCTTCCAAATTCCCAAAATCCCTGATTAATCCTTCCAATCGATCAATGGCACCCAAAACTCGAGGTTCCAACCTTGTGCGGCCGGTGTGAAGAGGAAGAGAGCCGTGAGGAAGACGGTGAGGCGTCCGTCGTGAGCCTTCTCCAAGCACGGATTCCACTTCATCTTCAACTCCCAATGCTTCTCCAGCCACTACTCCTTCTCAGGTAGATAGATTAGCAGATAGAATCATTACCACGGGTAGGAAAGTGGATTTTGAATTTTTGAGGCTGAGGGATTTTTTTGGGAGACAATTGATAGAGATGGGATGGGAGAAGATTGTTCCTAGATTGCCCTACTTATCCCGCTCTTGTAAAGGATTTTATAAGAATTGTCTAGAGGAGATCATGGTCTATAAGCAGTGAGAGGAAATAGGATCTCAGTGACTGTTGAGCTTCTTCAAGATTATTGGATCTACCCATGTCAGGACTCCACATTTTCTTCTGAAGACCGAAGCCCTGCTTCTAGATTATTAAACCGGAAGTTGTCGGTTTTGAGGAGTTTTTGCCAATCAATTATCCTTAGAACTGAGATTGCTTCACAACATTTGCAGTAGGATCTTTTTCCCAAAATAGGAAGATTTGATTATGTTCTGAAAGGGATATTTTTGTGATGGATGCATTGTTACGGGCAAACCATCAACCTTCCCAGTATGATTCTTTGGTATATTGCTGACTGTGGAGGAAAAGGAAATCTAGCTTGCCCTATGGTATGATTCTCACTAAGATTTTCAAGCCAAGGGATTGTTATTTCTGATAGTGAGCCAATGAGGAACTTGAGACATACAGACTTTTACAGCTTGGCCACTATTCATCGGATGGGTTTTATTAAGAAAATGGGAATGGGAAAGGAAAGGATTTAGAAGATAGAGCTAGGATGCTGAGGCACCAGGACCATCAGTTAGACACTCTTCACCTGCACCTCCGAGCCCTCCTATTCTGCCCTGCTCCTACCCCTGCTCCATTTTGATCAAGCTTCATCTTCTTCTGCTGGCTTCTCAGATCTCAATTAAAGCAACTCAAAGGACTTTTGATGATCAGTCAGAGAAATTAAATCAGAGTTTGAAATAAGTTATGAATCTAAAGGAAACTCTATATTCTTTGGATCGGATCAAAGATTGAGTCTACTCTCAGCACTTCTTCAAAGTCTTTAAGTGGAGATCTCAAGAACATTTTTGAAGAACTTAAAGATATTTGCGGAGATGGGAAACCTATCAAGTGCAATGCGGAGCTTCAAGATAAAATTTTGACTGCTTGCACCTTTGTGATGAAAGGCTAAAAGACTATGTAAAAATCCAATCAGATGGAATGAAAACATAGTTGATCATTTGACTAGGATTGTTAGAACTCATTTTAATGTATTAGATTTTCAATCCTTGCAATGTATTGAAGTTTTGTTATGTTTACATTTTGATATCAATGTATTAGACACTTTGATGTATTAGACTCTTTGATGAAATGAAATGTCAATTTTGTTTACTCAATGTATTTCTTTCTATCAATGAATGAATGAATGTTTATGCTTCTCTACCTTTTTGTTGATAACAAAAAAGGGGGAGAGTTTTATAGTTTTTGATTATGATTGAATATGCATATGAGAAAATCAAATTAATCAATGAGATAATTAATTGAATGATTAAGTTTCATAGGGGGAGCTACCTCATTCAGGGGGAGCCTAAGCCTAACTATGAAAACAAAATAAATTCACAAATCAATCATGCATAAACTCAATGTTTTTGTCATCATCAAAAAGGGGGAGATTGTTGGAAGATTATTGAAAAATTATATGCCCCAATCCTTATTGATTTTGATGATTACCAAAAGCCATGAGTACTTAAAAGATGTAATGAGTTTATTTACATGAGCAATGAATTTATTTGAACAATCAATGAGAATGTTAAAGTTTGACTTTAATCATTTTGAAAGTAACTTTAAGCTCAATGTTTAAGCTTTCAAAAAGAAATTTTATAATTCATATTTAATCAATGAGTTTTTGGAATACTTCTTGAATTAATTCTTAATGTCAATTTTATTATTCAAGTCAAAACAATGATTTAAAATGAATCTGGAACGATTTTAAAGTCAATCAGAAAATTTCTGATTTTTGATACGTTCCGGAGCCGACTCTGAGTTTCAGAGTCGACTCCCCTCAGAGAACAGAAATGTCTATCTGTCTCGAGTCGACCCACGTAATTTCACGAGTCGACCCCCGATTCTGTCGAGCCGACTCCATGACTGTGCGAGTCGACTCCGCTCAGACACCAGAGGTGTGTTTTTCTGAGCACTTCGCGAGTCGACCCCAACTTTTCATGAGTCGACCCCCGACTTTCAGGAGTCGACACTTTACTTTTGGTGAGTCGACCCTTTGACTTTCTGACATTTCTATTTTTAGTATCACGAGCTCGAGCCGACTCGGGAAAAGCATGAGTCGACTCCAGCAAATCTGGGCGAGATTTTTACGGATGCCAACTCAGCTCCAACGGTAAGATTTTTGATTAACGGCTATTTTTCTTTGTTCTAACGGCTATATTTTGCAGAATCTATAAATAGAGAAGCCGTTTTCAAATCAAAAAGAGACGAATAGAGAGATATTTATTTCAAAGAAAAAGAAAAAGAGAAAAAAAAAAAAGAGTTTAGTTGAAAAAATCCGTGATTCAAAATAGAGTGAAAGAAAGAGTGTGAAATCAAAGGAAGTTCCTTCTGTGTTCAAGCTCAAATCCAAGGAAGCTTCAGAAGAAAATCCAAGTGCTATTCAAGAGTATCTCAAGAGATTTTCAACACTCAAAGAAAAGAGGAAAAGCCCAAATCAACTCCAACACATTCCGTGAAGAATCCAAGCTGAGGCCGATTCTACACTTCAAAGGAGTTGAAGAAAAGAAGAAAAGCTCAAAGCCAACCAACTGCAAATCAGGCTTATCTAAACTCTATTCTTACATTTGTTTATCTGCTCATTAAGGAGCCTTGTAACTAAACAAACAATATTTCTATTCTTTGTGTCTAGTTCAATCTGGGGGATTGAACTAGAGGAGGTAGTCTTACCTCAGTTCAAGCTTGGTTAAGCTTGGGTTAGGGTTTTTGTGCTGGTGAGCCCTTGAAAACCAGCTGGGTTCGTTGTGCGCCCGAAAAAAACAAGTTTGAGTTGTGAGCTTGTAAAACAACTCTGCTGTAATCTAGGGTGATTATAGTGTGGACCCAAGTGAATCTTGGGAGTGGACGTAGGTGTTGGATACACCGAACCACTATAAAATCTTTTGTGTTTGCCGTGTTCTATTGTCTCTTTCTCTATCTCTGTTTTATTCACTGCAATTTATATTTACTTTGCATTTGCCTTCATTCATCTCAAGCTAAATAATTTAAAAGGCTAATTTTTAAAGAACCCAATTCACCCCCCCCCTCTTGGGTTGTCATCTGGGCCAACAACCAGAAACTTGGAGGCCCTCCACTTGAGTAGTTTGGCCTCCATATGATCGGCAGGAAAGGTGCCGTCGGTGAGGTAGCGGATGTATGCATCCATCCTGTAGGTTCTTGATTGATCGATAGAACTTCTTCTATTATATCGACGCTTGGGGCTTCCAGGTGCTCCACGTAGGTCCTTCCTAGGGCCCCGTCCACGAAGGTGGCCAGGTGGGATAGGGCATCAGCCTTGGCATTCTTTCCCCTGGGGATGTAGCTGATGCTAAAATGAGTAAATAATGAGGTCTGTGATTGGGCCTTACTCAGATATCAGGATATGATGCGGTTCCAGATCTCGTACTCTCCAATGATTTGTCCAAATATGAGCTAGGAGTTGGTAAAGACTCTGAAGCGCTTTACCTCGAGCTCCTTAGCAAGCTTTATTTCCGCTAACAAGGCTTCGTACTCGGCTTGGTTATTAGTAGCTTTGAAGAGAAACCGGAGGGCATACTCCACCACCATCCCCTTCGGACTCGTGAGGATGAGGCTTGCTCTGCACCCTTGGGAATTTGATGCACCATCCAAATGGAGAATTCAGTCTTCTTTTGCCTCTTCGGGCATGGCATCTAAGAGCACCATATGGGGCTCTTCCGACTGCTCTTCGATCCAAGTGCACTCGACCAAGAAGTTCATCAAGACATGGGACTTCATGGCTGACCTTGGTCAGAATGATAGATCAAACTCCCCCAGCTTGACTGCCCACTTAGCCAGCCGACCGGAGGTGTCAGAATGGGATATGATCGCCTTGAGAGATTGGTCCGTAAGCACCACGATCGGATGGGCTTGAAAGTAAGGCTTGAGGCATTGATCAGAGACTATTAGTGTGAAAATAATCTTCTCAGTTTTGAAATACCTCGTCTCTGCATCATGAAGCACTTTGCTGGTGTAGTAGATCGACCTTTGCTCTCTATCAGGATCCATGCAAACAAGGATGGAGCTGACTGCCTTTAGGGAGGCAGCGAGATAGAGGAAGAGGTCTTCCCCCTCCATCGGCTTTGACAGCCGTGATGGGTAAGACAAAAATTCTTTCAGTCCCTTGAAAGCTTTCTGACACTCCTCCATCCACTCGAAGCTGCTTATCTTCTGCAATGCCTTGAAGAAGGGCAGATACCGCTCGACCGACTTTGACAAGAACTGGCTCAGGGTTGCCATCTTTTTGGTAAGCCATTGTACCTCCTTCTTGTTAGCCAATAGTCTTATATCGAGAATGGCTCAGATCTTCTCTGGGTTTGTCTTGATCCTTTGCTGTGTTATCAAAAATCCCAAGAACTTGCCTACCATGACCCTAAGTGCGCATTTGCGGGGATTCAGCCTCATCTGGTAGCAACAAAGGTTGTCGAAGGTTTCTATTAAGTTAAAATATGGCTAGCGGTATGGATGCTTTTGGTCAACATGTCATCCACGTACACCTCCATGTTGCGCCCAATTTGGCTTTTAAAAACCTTGTTCATCATCCTCTGGTACGTGGCTCCTGCATTCTTCAGTCTGAAGGGCATTACCTTGTTGCAGTAGATGCCCTTCTTAGTCATGAAGGAAGTAGCTTTCTCGTCCCCCAGGTTCATCTTTATCTGGTTCTACCCTAAGAAGACATCCATGAGCTGAGAATCTCATGGCCGAATGTGGCATCCACCAAATGATCAATTCTGTGCAATGAAAAGCCGTCTTTGGGGTATTCCTTATTGAGATCGATGAAGTCGATGCAGATTCTTTAGCTTCTATTGGCCTTGCGGACCATTACCACGTTGGCCAATCGGTTTGGTTAGTGTGCCTCTCGAATATGGCTGGCAGCGATCAGCTTGTAGAACTCCTCGATGATGGCCCTCTGCCACTCAGGGGCGAAGCTCCTCTTCTTTTGCCAGACTTACCGACACTTCGGATCATTGTTGAGCTTATGGATGATCACCTATGGTGGCATGCCCAGCATATCCGATGTTGATCAGGCAAAGATGTTTGAGTTAGCCTATAGAAAGGCAAAAAGTTGGTCTCTGGCCTCCGCGGGGAGAAGTGCGCCAACTTGAACCATCTTCGTCGGGTCCTCCACTAGTAGGAAGGTTAGCAAGTGCTCGGCCAGCTCTTCCCTCCTCTTGGATTCTCCAGGGTCAAGTAGTTCTAGAGCCGATGGAACAATCACCTCCTAAGGACTGGAGCCGTATGGTAACAGAGTGGCACTGAGTTTTGCTCCCATACATCTCTTCGATTCTTTCATTGGTGGGGAATCAGATGAGCAATCGCTTGGTGGAGATGATGACGTCCAGGAGGTTCAGACCATGTCGTCCGAGGATGGCATTGTAGGCCAAAGGGACTCGGACAATTAGGAACTTCATAAGAACTGTGCTCTAGTGTGGCGGCATCCCGGTCATGACCGGAGAGTGATCTCTCCCTCCACCTTTATGGAATCTTCAGTAAAGCCCATCAAAGGCATAGTCACCGGCCGATGGGAGTCAGAAGATAAATTCATCCGAACGAAAGCATCGTAAGTGAGAATGTCGGCCAAACTTTCACTATCGACAAGAATCCTCTTTACAGGATGCTTAGCGATTGTCATGGACACGACAACGCTATCATCATTAGGATTGTCTACCCTCACTAGGTCCCCTTTAGAAAAGGAGATTATAGTATCTACTCCCTTGTTCCCCCATGGTCTTTTGGAAGTGCCGCATGCCCGCTAAAAGATCATGGCAACCATCTTCTCAATCGAGGCATTGTCGATGTTGACTTGGGCAGCCGAAGGTACCGCCTGACTTGGAGCAGCCGTGCTTTCCTTCTGGATGAATTTTTAAAGGTAGCCTTGCTGGATGAGCTTCTTGATCGCCCTCTTCAAGTGACGACAATCCTCCATGTCATGGCCATAGTCCCGGTGGAAGCGACAGTAAAGGTTCTTATTACGAAAAGCTCCAAGCTTCAGAGGAGAAGAATATCGAAAGTATGGCTCAATGGTATGGGCACCAGGATCAAGCAGAGGATTCTTAACCCTCTGTGGATATCTGATTAGTTATAATTCAAGTCTTGAGTTGAAAGATAAAGTTTAGTTTATTTTGAGCCATGTCCAGTTCATTTTATTCTAAATTGAGTCCTATCCAATTTAGTTTATTTTAATGTGAGTCATGTAGTAAGTTCATCAGCTTACAAGAGGAGACATCAGTATTGTAGCAGAAGACAAGGCCATCATAGTCAGACAAAGCAGCTGCTAAATTTAAGTTGGTGCCATACCTACTTCAAGCAGCCCACATGCCACCTAGCAGAGCAAGCAACCTTTCCGATCTGGATGATCATTTTCCTTATCTGAGCGATGCCAATTTCATGCCAAATTAAGCTACCGCTGATTGCATCTCAATCATATTTAGAAGATCACCTGCCTCATCTGGACACCACAGATTTCATGCCGAATCCAGCTGCCGCTGATTGCATCTAGAAGATCACCTTCCTCATGTGGACGCTATAAATTTCATGCCAAATTTGATTAGGGCATCTTTTTTTTTCTCTTTCCATATCTGTATTTTCTTGGGCCCCAAGTCTCTTTCTCTATAAAAGAGACCCACTTGTATGAATGATGTATCTTTTATTATTAATCAATCAATCCAAGTTTTGAGTTATTGCAATTTTTGTTAATTAGTTCTCTAGTGCTCTTGTTTCCCTCCTCCTGTGCGTGTCAACATCCCAAGTCTCCAAAAGAAACCCTGGCCTTCACCTTTGTCTTCCAATAGTGGACGCCCAAGAGCCCTTGGCCGGCCTCCCCTTTTTTCTACTCCTTCCTTCTCTCTTTGCCTCTATTCTAAATTTTCTCTATTATTCTTTAACCCTTGTATGGTGATCTTGCAGATCTCTCAGTAGCCACAAATCCAGGATTCGAGGTGATCGTCATCCAGGTCAGCGGATACTTGGCCACAGATCCATGGGCTCAAGGCTTGGTCATCTAGAGCGCATCCGCAAGGCAGAGCAACCCCTTCACCACTTGATCTTTCCCCTCTTGCCAGGTACATCCCTCTAATCTACTAGTAACTTTATTGTAGGAGAGCAAGCCCTACCGGGGCTTCTTAGCCTCGACGGTCCTTCTTTCTTATTTTGTTAGGAACTGTTTCGCGTGCGAATTTACTGTGAATTTTTCTGAATCCCTCTTAGGCTATTACTTTGGGAGAATAATCAAATGCAGTTATTAATCATTAAAAAAAAATTACTTGCATGCGAATCGGTCCTGCATCAGTTTGGTATCAGAGCATAGTTAGGGCTTAATTTTAATTCACGTTATTATCAGTATATCATCTGTTAATTGAATTGTTTCTGCCTACATATATATCATAAAATTACAAAATTTATTTCTCTATATTCATTATAATTTAAAGTATTTTGTATTATTTTTTAAGAATTTAATTCAATTTGTGAATCAATTGCATGTCTGATTACTCATAAAAGGTAAAAATTCTTGAGATTTGTTAATTTTTGAGGATTTAATTCGATCTGTGGAAAAAATCTGAGATTTATTGTTATTTACAAATTTCTGGATTATGGTTTGTGTTTTACATATCATTCATCTGCATTAAATTACTCTTAAGGGCTTTCATTGATGTCAAATAAGGGAGGGATTGAGACCCCTTCATTGGCCCAAAACAACCCCTCGTGCATTCTGATCCCAAGCCTCTAATCTAAAACTGAGTAGCAACTTAATTGACATTTGCCCTAGAGGGCTAGGGATACCAATAGTCGGTTTAGTGTACTAGAGGAGACTAGTACAATTCAATCTGGCATGTGCTCTGAAATTAGTGTCTAGAAGGGAGGTCAAATGTCAAACGACTTAAGTGGAGTGTTTGGGTTATTCTAATTAGGCACCTGCAATTTGCGGGACGAGCCTCCCTCCCTTCCACCTGTCCCAACTGGCCAAATCCTTTACTCTGGATGACTTGGTCTAGCATACCGTAGTCCGAGTCAGTCTGAGTCTTGTATGTTTGATTGTGCTTGCATGTGCACTAGATCAGGAGCATCTTTTCACCTGTCACCACCTCCATTACAGGCTAAACCCATGGCTAATCAAAGCATTGATGATCACTTAAGGATCATCACTGAACAACTAGCCTGAATGAACTAAGACATCAAGCAATCTGAGGCTAGATTAGGGTCCAGGTTCGATCAAGTTGAAACTAGGTTGGGCATCCTAGAAGAAGCCCATGAGCCCCACACTGAGTCTGATCATGAGACCTGTTGACCCAATTGAGGATTTTGATGATTAACAAAACTATTTGAGTATAACATTTGATGTTACTAATGATTTTGATTAAGTCTTTCAGTCTATAAGTCTAATTAATGATCAAAATCAAGAAGGAAAATCAAGTTCTGGTTTGAATCTAATGTCAAGGTAAGACTGCAGACATTAGAGTCGACACATGGAATCGCAGAGCCGACTCCGGAAAATGGCACGGACTTAGAGTCGACTCCAGGACTGTGAGAGCCGACTCTATCAGAAACAACAGAACGTTGGATTTTTAGGCCACGACTTAGAGTCGACTCTCGGACTTCTAGAGTCGACTCCAGAAGAATTTTGTGTCGACCCCAGAAAAGTCAGAGACGACTCCAGATCGAGCGGATTAAATTATTTTGAGTTAGAGCCGACTCCAGAAAAGCCAGAGCCGACTCTAGAATGTCAGACACGACTCCAGAACTGTCAGAACGACTCTAAACTTTAACTTTATCAATTTTAATCCCAACAGCTATTGTTATTTATGGATCTAATCCTTTTTCACTTGCTTCTAACGGATAGTTTTACACTATTTATGGATTAATCGAATCTATAAGAAGAGGGGTGATTGCATCCCAAATAGAAAAAAGAAGAAGAAAGAAGAAGAGAAAAAAAGACAAGAAAGAGGCAAAAAGAAAAGAATAGAGAAAATCCTTGAGATCCATCAGAAAAGAAAAGAGGGAAACCTGTAAGGAAAGATCATACTCATTCCCCAAGAGTAGAGAAAGAGATTCCAAGCCTTTGCTGTTCTATTTAGAAGAAATCTCAAAAGAAGGGAGAAGCCCTAGTTTTTCAATCTTCTAAACCTCAAGAGCATATCCAAAGGAAGATCCATTCAAAGGAAGAGAAGGAAGAAGCCACCAAGATCTTCGAATCAGGCTTTGGTTCCTAATCTCTATTTATTGTTTCATTATTGTATATTTGCTCATTGAAGGAGCAGTTTGCTTTTGAAATATCTAAACACTGTTTGCTGGGTCAATCTGGTGATTGATTCAAGCTGAGGCTATTAGCCTTGTGCAAGCGTTAGCTTGTGGTTTTAGGTTTTGTGCTGGTGAGCCTTGAAAACCAGCTGGGTTCGTTGTGCGCCCGGAAAAACAATAAGTTTAAGTTGTGAGCTTGCAAAACAACTCTGCTGTAATCAGTTTGATTATAGTATGGACCCAAGAGGTACTTGGGAGTGGACGTAGGTGTAGGTACACCGAACCACTATAAAATCTATTGTGTTTGCCGTGATTGTCTCTTTATCTTCAACTCTTCATTTATAGTTGCTTAGTTTTAAATTCGTGAATCTAAGTTTTTAATTCCGCTGGGGGTTATCTATTCAAAAAAGTTTAATTTTTTGAAAAACCCAATTCACCCCCCTCTTGGGTTGCTATCTGGACCAACAATTGGTATCAGAGCTAGTGCTCATTTGATTTGATCTAACGATCAAGAGTCAAAGATCCACATGGCAACTCAAGCTGGTTCATCTTTTTCCGAAGGTCAATCTACTAATAGACCACCCTTATTTAATGGTTCTAACTATGGTTATTGGAAAGCTAGAATGAAAATATTCATTCAAGCACTTGACTATGATCTATGGAGTATTATAGTCAATGGACCACACACACCCACTGCTAGAGTTAATGGCATGGAGATTCCTAAACCGGAAACGGAATGGGATGAACATGATAGAAAATTGGCACAACTCAATGCCAAAGCAATGAATGTCTTATACTGCTCATTAGATGCAAATGAATTCAATCGCATATCTATTTGCATTTCTGATAAGGAAATCTGGGATAGACTTGAAGTTACCCATGAGGGAACAAATCAAGTCAAGGAATCCAAGATTAACATGCTAGTTCATAAATATGAATTGTTTAAAATGGATGCATGTGAATCTATTGCTGATATGTTTACAAGATTTACTGACATAGTTAATGGTTTAAAAAGTCTTGTAAATCTTATAATAATTCTGATCTTGTGAGAAAGGTCTTGCGTTCCTTGCCTAGGACTTGGGAAGCTAAGGTGACGGCAATACAAGAAGCAAAGGATCTAAGTACACTACCCCTAGAAGAACTGTTGGGATCCTTGATGACTCATGAGCTTCAAATCAAGCAACATGTTGATGAAGATGAGTCAAAGAAGAAAAGAAATATGGCTCTTAAGATTTCTGAATATATGGAAGAGCCTCATGAATCCGAGGATGAAAGTGATGATGAGGACATGGCACTCATCACAAGAAAATTTAAAAGATTCATGAAGAAGAAGAAGTTCGAAAAGAAAAAGCCCTTTGCAAGAAAAGATGAGGACAAGGGCAAAGAAAAGGAAGTTATTTGCTTTGAATGCAAGAAGCCGGGTCACTTTAAATCTGAATGCCCTCAACTAAAGAAAGGCACCCGGAGGTTCAAAAAGAAGGCAATGATGGCCACATGGAGCGATTCGGAAAGTACAAGTTCCGAAGAAGAAGAAAAGAGTGAAATGGCTAATCTATGCTTCATGGCGGACAACGATGAGGAGTGTCTTGCAGCCATCAGACTGAAAAGAAAATGGTACTTGGACAGTGGTTGCTCAAGACACATGACGGGTGACAAAGATCAATTCATCACCCTTGAATCAAAAAGAGGTGGAGTAGTTACTTTTGGTGATAATGGTCAAGGCCATATCATGGGCATTGGTAAGATTCAAATTACTCCATCTACTCATATTGATAATGTTTTATATGTTAATGGACTTAAACATAATCTAATAAGTATTAGCCAACTGTGTGACAAAGGTTTCAAGGTCTCCTTTGAAGCTTCTGTTTGCACTGTTACTAATCCCATTGATAATAGCATTATTCTTGTTGGTAAACGCTATGGCAATGTGTACTTAATTGATTTGAGAAATTTATCTCCAAGTAATCATTGCTTAGTTGCTGATAATGCTAAAATGAATGAGATTGGTTGGCTGTGGCATCGTAGATTAGGTCATGCAACACACCTAATTTCCAAATTATTAAAAATGGATTTAGTTAAAGGTATTCCTAATCTAAATTTTTAAAATAATCGAATATGTGATGCATGTCAATTTGGAAAACAAACAAGAACTTCTTTCAAATCTAAGAATATTGTTTCAACTACTAGGCCACTAGAGCTACTACACATGGACCTTTTTGGACCTACTAGAACCACAAGTCTAGGAGGAAAGAAATATGGTCTAGTGATAGTAGATGATTACTCTAGATTCACTTGGGTAATGTTTTTGGCTCACAAAGATGAGACTTTCTCAATATTCATGAAATTTGTTAAGAAAGTCACAAATGAGAAAAACACTACCATAGTGTCTATTAGAAGTGATCATGGAACTGAATTTGAAAATCACTTATTTGAAAAATTCTGTTTTGAAAAAAGGCATACATCATAACTTCTCTGCACCTAGAACACCACAACAAAATGGAGTTGTAGAAAGGAAGAATAGGACTTTAGAAGACATGGCCCGTACCATGCTATGTGAAAGCCAACTTCCAAAATATTTTTGGGCGGAAGCTATAAACACAGCTTGTTACATTCTAAATAGAGCCCTAATTAGACCTATCCTTAAGAAAACTCCCTATGAACTTTGGATCAATAGGAAACCAAATTTAAGTTATTTTCATGCATTTGGTTGTAGATGTTTTATTCATAACAATGGTAAGGATAATCTTGGGAAGTTTGACGCAAAGTCTGATGAAGGTATCTTCCTAGGATATTCTACATCTAGCAAAGCATATAGAGTATTTAATAAGAAAAGCTTAGTTGTAGAAGAATTCATTCATATAGTGTTTGATGAGTCTTTAGCATCAAGTTCAGATAAAATTGATGA
This sequence comes from Calamus simplicifolius, assembly GCA_900491605.1. Taxonomy (NCBI): domain Eukaryota; kingdom Viridiplantae; phylum Streptophyta; class Magnoliopsida; order Arecales; family Arecaceae; genus Calamus; species Calamus simplicifolius. The sequence goes on along the minus strand of UESW01004555.1, from coordinate 275,892 downwards.
TGAGGAAGATACATCTTTGATTGAAAGAAATATTGAAAAATTAAATGTATCTTCAGATCAGGAACCTGAAGTTAAGGATGATGACTCACCTAAGGATGATGGTATTGATACTGTTCAAAATGATCAAGATCTACCTAGAGATTGGAGATATGCTTATGGTCATCCTAAGGACCTAATCATAGGTGATCCATCTCAAGGTGTAAGGACTAGATCATCAATGAGAGATATCAATAATCATCTTGCATTTGTATCTCATATAGAACCTAAGACTATAGAGGAAGCCGAAAAGATAGTTATTGGATGATAGCAATGCAGGAAGAGTTAAACCAATTCACTAGAAATCAAGTCTGGACCCTAGTTGAAAGACCTAAAAATTACCCTATAATAGGATCTAAATGGGTATTTAGAAATAAATTAGATGAAAATGACATAGTAATTATAAACAAAGCCAGACTAGTTGCAAAAGGATATAATCAAGAAGAAGGTATAGATTTTGATAAAACTTTTGCACCTGTTGCTAGATTAGAAGCCATTAGGCTACTACTTGCATTTGCATGTCATATGAATTTCAACTTATTTCAAATGGATGTAAAAGTGCATTTCTGAATGGTTTTATAAATGAGGAAGTTTATGTTGAACAACCTCCTGGTTTTGAAGATCATGAATTTCCAAACCACGTCTTCAAACTACACAAAGCACTTTATGGTTTAAAGCAAGCACCTAGAGCTTGGTATGATAGATTAAGTAAATTCTTAATTGAAAATGACTTTTCTAGAGGAAATGTTGATAAAACATTGTTTTTAAAAAGAAAAGGAAAGGATTTACTAATCGTTCAAATTTATGTTGATGACATTATATTTGGTGCTACTAACAATCTTCTTTGTCAAGAATTTGCTAAGCTAATGCAGGGAGAATTCGAGATGAGCATGATGGGAGAACTAAACTTCTTCCTTGGACTTCAAATTAAACAAGAGAAAGCATGAATTTTAATTAACCAAACAAAGTATACAAAGGAAATACTCAAGAAATTTGGTATGGAATCTGCTAAACCTCTTGGTATGCCAATGAGTCCCTCATGCAAGCTGGACAAGGAAGAAGTAGGTAAGAAAGTAGATCAAAAGCATTACAGAGGTATGATTGGATCACTTCTTTATCTAACTGCAAGTAGGCCAGATATCATGTTTTCTGTCTGCTTATGTGCAAGATATCAATCTAATCCTAAGGAATCACATTTACTTGATGTTAAAAGAATCTTTAGATACTTAAATGGAACTAAAAATGTAGGATTATGGTATTCTAGAGACTCAACCTTAAAATTGATTGCTTATTCTGATTCTGACTATGCTGGTTGTAAGTTAGATAGAAAGAGTACAAGTGGGGTATGCCAACTTTTAGGAAGTAACTTAATCTCTTGGTTAGCAAGAAGCAAAATTCGGTTGCATTATCCACTGCTGAGGCAGAGTATGTTGCAGCTGGAAGTTGCTGTGCTCAAATCCTTTGGATTAAGCGACAACTTGAAGATTATGGTATCACACTTGATAAAATACCTATTAAATGTGATAATACTAGTGCTATCAATCTAACTAAAAATCCAATTCAACATTCAAGAACTAAACACATTGAAATTAGACATCACTTTATTAGAGAACATGTAACTAACAAAGATGTTTGTCTTGAATATGTTAATACTAATGATCAATTAGCTGATATATTTACCAAACCTTTGAGTGAGGAGAGATTTTGCTATCTTAGAGGAGAATTAGGAGTTTGTGATCCTTTAGAATAATTTTCTGAAACTCCTAAGGACAACAACTATCTAGAATTCTATAATTTCTTGAAAATCCTCTATGTTCAATAAGGAAATTTATCTAGAAAGTTGATTTATTGTTTCCCCAATTGTTAAGGAACACTTATCTAGAGTTTGATGATTAATTTGATCAGTTTCATATCCTTGAAAATCTGAATTTTCTCTGAAACTATTGTGGAGTCGACACCTTCAGTTTATGGAGTCGACACCTTCTTATTTTGATGTTCTGTCTGGGCAATTAGAGCCGACTCTAATTCGAGCGCTGACAGATTCTCTGGTTCGGAGCCGACACCTCGTTTTCGGAGTCGACTCTAAGTGGAACTAGGTCAAAATAAAAAGGGACGGAGTCGACCCCAAATGATTTCTATCGTCTCCTAAACTATTTTCAAGCCGTTCCAAACCAATTCCAAACCCTCCAAATCCCTCAAAACCTTTGATTACTCGTCCAATCGAATCCAATGGCTCCCAAAAGGCGTGCTACCATTGGTGGTTCGACTGTTCCGATGAAGCGCCGTTCAAATCGAAGGCAACCTTCGTCATCTTCTTCATCTGCCACCCAAGACGACTCTCCACCCTCACCATCTTCTCCAAAAGTCAACCAATTAGCTGGTAAGACCATTACAACCGGAAGGAAAGTTGATTTTAACTTCTTTATTTCCGAAGGCTTTGCTATTGGGCGATTATTGCAAGAAATGGGATGGGAGAGGGTCTGCTCTTTGGATATTCCTACCTACCCCGCCCTAGTAAGAGAGTTTTATAATGAATTAAGAGAGGAGTTCAATCAACTAAAGGAGGAGATTAATTCAAGACTTGACATGATTTCTTTTTCTCTTAGCAATTCTGTCGAATCCTTTAGTGCTGATCTTCATAGTATTTTTGAAAGGATGGAAGGGATTGCTGACGGTTCTGGAAAGTATCTTCATGCTACAAGTCAACTAAAGAAAGATATTGACTTTGCTGTTTCTCAGATTGAAGCATGTCTTGAAAGCTTTAAGAAAACTCAAAAAGATGATGTTATGGAGATGATCAGACATCTAAAGAAAATAGTGTACAAGCATATTTGATCCTAGGTTGTATCTTAGGATTTCTTGTTTTCTTTCTTAGCATGTATATAGGATTTACATATCTTTTTTGAATACATGTAATAGATCTTGCTTTGGAGTACAAATGGTTGAATGAATATTACACTTTATTACAAATTTGTCTTTGATTGAATGTCAATGAATGAATTTCTATCCTTATGACTATTCGAACCAACACCTCGCTTTGATAACATTCCTTATTTGCTTTTAAAACTCACCTTATTGTTTGATAACAAAAAAGGGGGAGATGAGTGTATAATGCATAAAAGGAAAAAAAGAATTTTGAGTGTATAATGCATTAAAAGGAAAAAGACAATGAAGAAAGATAATTTCTGAGAATAGAAAGAATGAGAGATTTTTTGAAAAAATTCAGTCTATCTACATAGGGGGAGTTATTCAATGCAGGGGGTGCTTAATAAATTTCTCCATATAAAAGTTGAATCATTTTGATTGATGTCATGTTTTGTTTATCTTATTCATTTTAAATGTTGGCATCAAATTATCTATTACAAGTCCTCTAAGCTTTAATTCTCATTCAAATGAATTTCTTTAATGCATCTACTCAAAGTTTTTGTCATCATCAAAAAGGGGAGATTGTTGACCCAATTGAGGATTTTGATGATTAACAAAACTATTTGAGTATAACATTTGATGTTACTAATGATTTTAATTAAGTCTTTCAGTTTATAAGTCTAATTAATGATCAAAATCAAGAAGGAAAATCAAGTTCTGGTTTGAATCTAATGTCAAGGTAAGACTGCAGACATTTAGAGTCGACACATGGAATCGCAGAGCGACTCCGAAAAATGGCACGGACTTAGAGTCGACTCCGGGACTGTGAGAGCGACTCTATCAGAAACAACAAAACGTTGGATTTTTCAGCCATGACTTAGAGTCGACTTCCGGACTTTTAAGTCGACTCCAGAAGATTTTATGTCGACCCCAGAAAAGTCAAAGACGACTTCCAGATCGAGCGGATTAAATTATTTTGAGTTAGAGC